>CM035169.1:146292458-146596325 GCA_020205615.1 Panax quinquefolius | reverse complement strand
TTTGACTGATGAAAGTGGACTGGAAAAAAGAGAGACAAAGTTATACGTGCTGCATGGTGATTAGGGGCCATGTACCTGTAATTTTCTTTTAGGTGTTTAGAGGCTATTTCTGTTCTCATTTTGTGCCAAAAAGCATCTGGTATCCTTAACTCCAAAAATTACTATCTTTGTTCGTCACACATACAGAGATATTTGAATTTTTAGTGTTTTTCTCACATTCAATATTGATGAAGTTTGTGTTAATATCTACTTTTTAATCTTTTTATACCACCTTTTGATAGTTTAAATTCTATTATTCTTAGTAGTCTTACAAAATTTGGATTTGACTATATATTCCAAAAGTATTAGACACTTCACATAGTACCCAATATGCATTTTTTGCAATTTCCTCGGAGATACTTGACTACTGATTTTTAGGATCATATGCTAAGGTTAAGAGAAAAGTTTGAAAAAATAAGAAAAACACTGATTTGTTGGTGTGTACTAGTGTGTAGTTACGCTTGCTTAAGAAAGTTCAAAAGAATGCCAAAACTTGTTTGTTAAAGCTATAATTTTCATCATTAGAGGGAAGCTATATACTGAATCCATATGTACATAAAAACAGCTTAATTATATATTATAGACCAATCTCCCCGGCTCCTGTTACTCTCTCTCTCACCACCATACACACAAAACACTTGTACTGATTTGTTTTTCCATGTCAGAATATCATTAGTGTTCTGGTATTACTATTCTTATAACTTGAGTCCTATGTATTATATTTTGGTTTTCTGTTTCCAACTCTTCAAGTGTAGCTAACTTCGATGAGGTTTAGTATTAAAAGCTTGTGTATGATTTTCTTTCAAACACCTTTAAGCTTATAAATGCTTTCAAGTGTGTTCTTATAAGTTATATCAAACATCAGCCCTTTGACATTCTCAGGAGATGGATCTAGAGGCTTGATTCTGACTCAGGTTGTTCTGGGCTTGATTGTGACTAATGTAGCTGTTTTTCTCTTATGGTGGTCGCTGATCGTCAATTTATGCGAAATAACTTTATGGTGAGCTTTTGATAATTGTTTTTTTTTCTAGGTTATATGTGGAAGAAAGTTTATTTAAGCTAGTAATGGTTTCCATCTTTTTGTAACGCCTCGTGTGTTCTCTAAGCAGATTTCTGTGGACAATTTTAGAAGTGGACGGTACACACATTGATAACTTCTGCATTCAGCCATATTGATGTTGGACATTTAATCTCAAACATGATTGGATTGTACTTCTTGGAAAAAGTGTAGGTCACATGCCTGAACTAGTATTCAGCTTTAAGTTTTGTCTTTATTATGATTGGATTTTATTTGCAACTTTTTATATACTTAGAGAATAAACTAGTAGGGGAGCTTGACTACAAGACCCACTTGTAAATAAACTTGCAAGGGAGCTTGACCACAAGACCCACTCCTCAAACAGGGATGAAAGTCGGTTTTAGTGATCCAATGGGTGCTGAGTTGGAGGACTGCAATGGATAAATGTTACTCTAGGGATGACAGGCTTATCTTCCCCAAGAGCTCATATCAATGGGAAGGTTTGGTAACTCGTTATCGCTCTCGTTACCACCTGGGTCTGTAGTATTTTCCAAGGGTTGAGCCTCTTCACCCATTAAAGTGGTATGAGCTGGGTTCAGAATAGACAGGAATAGAGTTATAGACATTCTCATTATCAGAAGGTGTCATGTGAACCGCCTAAATAGATAGTATGTATACACAATGAACCCTATATAGTTACATTCCATTTAGGAATTAGGTTAGTAATCATCATTGTAGTAGGACCTGTTTTTTTACATATATCTCAAGTTATTTGGGCTTCTTTAGAATTGAGAACACTGGAAAGGCTTGAGAATCCAACTCGCTTTTCTTTTGGTATTTGTATTAGCAAATAACTCAGGGATTTGATTATACGTTATCAACATCTGGAAACATATGGTGCATGCTAGGTATTGGGTATAACTCTGTGTATCAGTCTAGCAACATATATTTCCTTATTCATTATCAAAAGTATTGATGAGCGGTGAACGGGTAGTTTATGATCTGAAGACTAATTGTTTTTTTTGTGAATGAGAGAACACCTCACAAACTGGAGAGTTAATTGTTTGTTAATGCCTTGTTAATTTTAACTCAATCGTGTAGATTCTCTCTTATTATTAATTTTCTTTAACATTAAAGGGAGAATTTACTCTTTGGTTTTCTGTAATTTAATTAATAGTCATCATCTTATTTATAAGGAGAAGGTTGAATTTCATATATTTAATGTCTTGCAATTAGTGAATCACAACAACACTACCTTAATGTTACGCTTGGATTGAAGGAATGGAATGTAGAGTGGAATGATTCATTCCGCTTCTAGTTGGAATGAGTTATTCCATACTCTCCTTCTCCCAAGAAATAAAATTCATAAATTTGGGAGGAATAAGAATGATTCAATCCATTCCAATCGCAACCAAACACATTTTTTTTTCATTCTATAGGAATGAGTCATTCCATTCCCACCTTCATTACTCCAATCCAAACGTAGCATAAGTTTTATAATATAGTCTTCATAAATTTTCATGGGCCAGATTGGAAGAGTTTTTGGGCCAGAATTTGTGCTGAAGTTGTATCTATCTGGGGCAGTTGCTGGCTCAGTTTTCTACTTGGTGTACCATGCTTTTATGAGCTCATCATCAAAGGTACAGTACTGCACTAAAAGTATTTAAGAATTTACATTGCTTTCAGAAATGGGATCTCAAAGATAATCAAGTTATGTATGTTCCCTAAAAAGTAAAGCCAATAGATAGGAAGATGGCAGAGTGTTATTGTGATTTACAAACAACTAACCAACCGATTCAAAACTTTAAACTCAGCATTAATCATTTTTCCTCTGATAAATTTTGCAAGGGTGTTATTTACTTAATAACCCTGTGCATAATTTACCTGGTAGAGTTTGTATTGTTGTTGATGCTTATGATAATGTCGTTGAACCAAACTAGTGATAAAGTGCATGTGAATTTCTTCACTTAAAATTAGATAGTTCTGATATATTCTAAAAGTGTGATAGTAAAGCTTGAGTTGCTACATGCAAACTCAAATCAGCCACGTTGTCCAAGTAATGCTAAGATTTAGTATGATGGGTACTGTTTAATGCCTATTTTAGATATCACCGACTCTTCCACAGTATTAAGTGGATTACCTCTAATGCACATCATTTTATTTGCTATTTACAGAGCAAACAGATGTGGAACATTGACCCTGCAAAAATTCCTGGATTGGTAAGTTGGCATTCCTGTTTATTGACTTCCCTCTCTTTCTTCCCTTGATCTCCAGCCATATGGTTTCAATAAACGAAAAAGAAACTGAAAAAGTATATTACATGTCTTGGTATCTCTTCCATGTTTGCAAACAGAAGTAGGAACGAACGGTATTCTGAATTTATAGCATAAGAAAATCAAAAGTACATGCCATACAGTAATAATAGTTTTTGTGATGCTCTAGAGTGCATCACCTAAACTCAACTGAGATGATATTCAGAATGAAAAGTAACTCTATGTACAACTGACTTTATACTCTACATAAGAATGGGTAATATTTTTTCTTGATCTTCATTTCTTGCTTTCCTCCTCCCAATTAACTTGGAAGTTTGCATTTACAGGAATTTATTGTCTCAGAAAGTATATGTCTTCATGACCATTTCATTGATTAATCATTTGTGAAGGAGTACATATACATATATATGTGGTTGTCTGTGTGAATCTGGTTTTGCTATGGATTCTTTTTATCAAGTGAGACATTGCTTGAATTTTGTCATATAGGGGGCAAGTGGAGCTGTGGAATGCTATCATGCTACTTGATATATTTTTGCATCCGAGAAATACTCTTTATCTTGAATTCATTATACCAGTTCCTGCTATCCTACTGGTAAGCTTACTAATGTGGAAAAGGATGATGATTTTATGGGCTAATTAAATAAAATTCTATCTTATATGGTTGTTGTTCATGTTCCAGGAATATTTATAATTGGAAAAGATATGTTGAGGATAATAGAGGTATGATTTAATGTTGTATTCACTAAACATCTAAAAATTCCTTGATCAATTCATTTGGTAACAAAGCTAAAATTATACTCCTCCGTCCCTGTGATAAAAGTCCTTTATTACTATTTTGAGTTGTCCCATGTTAAATGTCAACTTTCTTTTAATAACCAAAACTTTTACACATTTTCTATTATGTCCGGTAGCATTAAATATCTCATATTTTTCTTATTCTAATTCTCTCTCCATATTTAATGACATTATTATGGACAATTTTGTCATTTTATTCCTCTTCTTAATATGCGTGAAAATTCCACCGTCCTGGGACGGAGGGAGTAATAGGTTACAATATTTATGGGTGGATTTCAAAATTTCCGGTTTCTATTGCTCTCCGTCACTCGTTGGTCAATGATTACTAAATTGTGCTCATGATATTTGGGGTCATTTCCATTAATCTTTAGTCGGATGACATTCATGTTAAGCTTTTATATACTTTAATCCTCGTAAAAGTAGAAATATGCTATTTAAAAATTGGAGTTTTAAAACGAGTACTTTCATAAAATCGCTTTTGTTGGTCCTTGCCCAATTTGATTTGTGTAATTGCAACTAGTTTCTTTGGTTTTCAGGGAGATTCTCAAGTCTCTGGATCAGCTCACTTGGGCGGTGTGCTACGGTTTGCTGCCATATGCGGCAAGCACTATGTAGGAAGCGACGATTGTACTAAATTTCCATGACATTACAAATTTGACAAATGTTGGTGTAGCTGAACACATATCTATCATGTACATACTTGATTTTGAGTTGGTTCCTAATGATGAATGCTATTTTTTAACTGATTAATCCGAGCTCTTTCAATTTCTGGTTTACTCAATAAGATCAATAAGACTTTATAGCTTTCCATTATGCTAGCAATGACCTGCAGGCTGCAGCTGTGGGGAAACAATTTTTAGTTGTATCCTATCCAACAAAACTGGTGGAACTGTTTGCAGCCATTGTAAAAGATTGAATATTTGAATTTGAAATATTCAAATCAAAATCTGGTCCCCAAAATGTTACAAACCAAAAGAACCATAAACACACAAAGTTGGTACTCAAAATTGAAGAACAAACAAGTTGCAGTCTTATCCTACTTTTTGGAGTTTTCTGCTAAAATTTATTAACTAGCAACTTAAATGTGCTCATTATAGTGTCTATTTTATCTGCACAAATCAGTTACTCCCTCCGTTCCAACTTTTAATGAATCGAATAATAATCGGTACTCGTTTTACTGGGTAGCTTTAATTGTAAGGTACTGGAACATGTATTATAGTCGTAGTACTTATAGTCGATCACACCTCTTTAATTTTCTAAGCCCTTCCCAAATAGGACTTATTATTACTCAGTTACCATACTTGCATCAAATTCAATCTTCTTTATTTGAATATAATCCTGATTTTTTCCTTGGGAATTAAAAATTAAATACAATTAAGACTATTAATTCCTTAATTGCCAAGTCTCCTCGTTAGAATATGCCTCACGTGGGGAAAAATCCTCCACGTGGGCCCATAAAATCATGCCCCAACAATTATCTCCATCTTAATTTTCTAGTTTGCCCGGATTAATTTCAAGGATCATAAAAAATAAGTAATTTTTGTCGGTTCTTCAATTTAACACTGTGCATTTGCAGTTGCATAACATTTTCACATCAATTGGCAATGTATTTTTATGTGATTTTGATTTAGGCTTAGATTGTTTTTACCATTTTTTTTGTCCAAATGTTTTGCTTTAGAAAGTAGAAAATCTTTAAATAACCAGGGTTTGGGTTTAATATTAATGGGGACCAATTTGACTGATGAAAAATGACGGACTGACAAAAAAAAAAAGAGAAAAAAGCTTTATATGTGTCCTATGGTGATTAGGGTCATGCACTGTAATTTCCTTTTAGGTGTTTCAGGCCTCATTTTTGTGCCAAAAGCATCTGCATCCTTAACCCAAAACGACTCTCTGTGTCTGTCAGATATTCAATGCATCTTTTTTACTAGAAGCTGCAAGCTTTTAAGTAATTTTTTGTATGAAGTGATAAAAGGACATCAAAAAGGGAAAAGAGAAAGCAAACTATTAAAATTGGTTCTAAATTTCAAGAAGCTAATAACATGCATGGCTGTAATTTCCTTTTTAGGATCATATGCCAAGGTTAAGAGAAAAAAATTGGAAAATTAGAATAAACTGTTTTGTTGTGTAGTTTCAGTGCTTAAGAAGTTCAAAAGAATGTCGAAGCTTGTTTGTTCAAACTATAATTGTCATCATTACTCTCAAGTTAATTCTTAAAAGCCAATTATTATCATATGGAGTAATTTGAAATATAATAAATATTTTTTTTTATTTAACATGTAATATTCACAGTTGTATTAATAAAAACTATATTTAAATTTAATAATACGAAATCAAATGAGATTTAGCAAACATGAGATTTTTTGGTAAGTCTCAGCTTTCAAGGACCCCAAATGTACAATTGATGCCACATTTGGGAAGGTCACGCAACCTTCATTTTTGAACCATCCGGTGAAGGCTTGCCCACAAAATTCACATTCTTGACTCTACCCATTGAATGACCCCTCCTCCTTCATAAGAATATAAAAAAATGATTGAACAAACTGTAAAAATATTGCATCATTTTGCCACTATGCAGAGACTATTGTTCCTCAAGCTGGTCTCAAAAAATCCCAGAAATCTCTCAAACAGTAGCAACACCTTCCTTTCTTTCTCAAAACAAACCCAATTCAGCCCTCACAACTCTAATGGCCATTTCTTCTCACAGTACACTACCTTTCACATTCATGTCCAAAACCCAAGAAAATTTTTGGGTTTCTTTCCAACCCAGTTATTGTCAAGCAGTTGTTACCAAATTCAAATGCCCTTTTGAAGGGTCCAAGCAAAGGCCTACTTGATTTCAAAGTTGGGTTTCTTAGAACTCAATTCCCAAGAAGAAATTACCACTGCAGTTCATCCTATAAGTCCCTTTCCAGTGGCTGGTAATGTATTTGTTTTGTGATTTTGATTTGGGTCTATTTTGGTTGTTTTTACCATTTTTTTAAGCTTTCATAATTTCTTTTCTTCTAATGATTTAATATTTTGGTTTGCTGTTCCCAAGTCTCCAAGTGTGTAAGCTACTGATGAGTTTTAATATTAAAACCTTGTGTATGATTCTCTTTCAAACATCTAAGCTATAAATGCTTCAAGTGGGTTCTAATATCTAACACTCCCCTTTGACATTCTTAGGAGATGGATTCAGAGGCTTGATTCTGATCAGGTTGTTCTGGGCTTGATTGTGACTAATGTAGCTGTTTTCTCTTATGACGGGATGCTGATCGTGAATTTATGACAAAGAACTTTATGGTGAGCTTTTGATAAACTGTTGTTAGTTATTCTAGGTTATATGTGGAGGAGAGTTTACTTAAGCTAGTAATGTTTGTTGTCTTTTGTAACACTCATGTCTGTTCTCTAAGCAGAATTCTGTAGACAATTATAGAAGCGGACGGGTACGCACATTGATAACTTGTGCATTCAGTCATGATAGCCATCAACATTTAATCATAAACATGATTGGATTGTACTTATTTGGAATAAGTGTAAGTTCACATGCCTGAATAAACTTTTTATTATGATTGGATTTTATATGCAACTTTTTTTGTATACTTGGAGAATAAACTAGTAGGGTGCTTGACGACAAGATCACTCGTAAATAAACTAGTAAGGGAGCTTGACTACGAGACCCACTCACAAACAGGGATCGAAAGTCAGTTTTAGCGATCCAAAGTGTGCTGAGTTGAGGACCGTCACTCAATGGATAAACGTTATTAGAGAGATAGCAAGCAAATCTTCCCCAAGGGACGGGAGGTTTGGCAACTGGTTATCGGCTCTTTTCCACCTGGGGTGGTTGTATTTTCCAAGGGTTAAATCTCTTCACCCTTTAAAGTGATATTGAGCTAGGTTCAGAATAGACGGAATAGAGTTATAGACATTCTAATTATGAGAAGGAGTCATGTGAGCTGTCTAAATAGATTATATGTAACACAAAAGGATCCCTAAGGAGTTACATTCCATTTATGAATTAGGATCAGCGATAAGTGTTGTAATAGGACCTTTTTTTACATATATCTCTTATTTGAATCGAGATCATGGAAAGGCTTGAGAATCCAACTC
The DNA here is from genome assembly GCA_020205615.1 of Panax quinquefolius. Lineage (NCBI taxonomy): Eukaryota > Viridiplantae > Streptophyta > Magnoliopsida > Apiales > Araliaceae > Panax > Panax quinquefolius. Next base: position 146,588,108 of record CM035169.1, on the reverse strand, counting down.
ATTTTTCTTTTTATACTTATATTAGCAAACAACTCATGAATTTTATTGTACATTATTAGCATCTGGAAACATATGGTTCATGCTAGGTATTGAGTATAACTCTTTATATCAGTGTAGCAACATGTATTTGATCATTCATGAATCATTATCAAAAAGTATTTATGAGCTGTGAATGACAGTTACTGGTTTTTTTGCAAATGGGAGAACACCTCATAAACTGAGAGTTAAATGTTTGTTATTACCATGTTAATTTTAACTCAATTGTGTAGAATAATCTTATTTGTAAGGGAAAAGTTGAATTTCAAATATGTAATGTCTTGTAATCAGTGAATCGAACAGCACTACCTAATTTTTATATCAGTCTTCATAAATTTTCATTGGCCAGATTGGAAGAGTTATTGGACCAAAATTTCTGCTGATGTTGTATCTATCTGGGGCAGTTTCTGGCTCGGTTTACAGCCTGTGCAACGATGAGCTTACTATCAAAAGTACATTGTTGCTTTAAAAAGTATTTTAGAATTTATATAGCCGTCAGAGACTCAGAAATGGGATCTCAAAGATAATCAAGTTATGTATTTGCCCCCTAAAGTCAAGCCAATAAATAGGGAAGATGGCGAAGTGTTTCTTTGTGTCAATTGAGTTATTATTGATTTAGAAACAACTAACCAACCAATTCAAAACTTTAAACTCATCATTAATCATGAAGGGAGGTTTCCTCTGGTCCCCTAGATAAACCTTGCAGAGGGTGTTAGAGACAAAGAACCCTGTGGGTGCTGTATAATTTACCCGGTAGAATTTGCATTAATGTTGATGCATATGGTAACGCCATTGAACCTAACTAGTGATAAAGTGCATGTGAATTCTTCACTTAAAATTTGATATTTTTGGTATATTCTAAAGTGAAATGGTAAAGCTTGAGCTGCTAAGCATGCAAACTCAGGTTTGAGTCTGCGAGCAGCCACCTTGTCCAAGTAATGATAAGATTTAGCGGGATGGGTACTGTTTAATGGCTATTTTAGATATCACACGGCTTCCTCATTATTAAGTGGATTACTTCTAATGAAAAACTATTTTTTTGCTATTTAGTTATTTCGAGCAAACAGATGTTGGGGTCTCGACACTGCAAGTATTCCTGGATCGGTAAGTTGGCATTCCTGTTTATCAACTTCCCTCTCTTTCTTCCCTTGATCTCAAGCCATATGGATTTAATGAAGCAAAGAAGAAAATGAAAACATTTATTACATGTCGTTGTTCATCTTCCATGTTTGCAAACATAAGTAGGAAAGTTATACTGAATTTATAGCAGAAGAAAAAATCAAAGTACATACCATACAGTAATAAATAGTTTCTTGTGGTGCTCTAGAGTACATTACTTTATCTTGATTGTGATGATATTCAGAATGAAAAGTCACTATATGTACAATCGATATTGCATTTGAAGAAATTTATTGTCTTGCAAAAGTATATGAAATTTTTATATATTTTTCCTGATGTTCTTAGTACTCTCTCAACATTTCCTTGATTAACCATTCACAAGGAGTACATGTACATATATATCGTGTAAATCTGGGTTTGCTTTTTACCTTCATGTTTTGAGCTTGTCAATTGGGGCAATATTGCTTGAATCTTACAATTGGCCTCTTGACATTCTGATTGTGACACATAGGGGGCAAGTGGAGCTGTGTATCATGCTATTCGATATACTCACTCATCCGAGATATACTCTTTATCGTAATTTCATTATACCATTTCCTGCAATCCTACTGGTAAGCTTACTTCCATGTTACCATATGTGTAAGGGATGCTGATAGTATAGGTTAATCAAGTAAAGTTCGTCTTATATGGTTATTTTTTATGTTCCAGGGAATACTTATAATTCGAAAAGATCTGTTGAGGATAAAACAGGTATGATCTCCCAAGAATTTAATGTTATATTCACTAAGCATCTAAAAATCCTTGATCTATTCATTTGGTAATATTTTTTAATCTAAAAGGTTACAATATTTATTGGTGGATTTCAACATTTCCAATTTCTATTGTTCTCCTGTCAAGCCGGCTACTTGTCAGAACTCGATCATCAGTCAATGATAAAACAAAATTGTGCTCATGATATTTGGTGTCATTTACATTAATTCTTAGTTGGATGACATCCATGTTAAGCTAATCTATACCTTTCTTGTTGAAAAAAGTACTTTTTGTTCATAGAAATATAGCTCAAGAAATATTTTTGTTCAGGGAGATCTCTCTGCATTTGCTCATTTAGGCGGTGCTGCAGTTGCTGCAAGCGCTGCCATAGCGTTGGCACTATACAATCGCAGGTACAACGATTGTTCTAAATTTTATGACACATATTGGATTGGTTCCTAATTATGAATGTTTTATAACTGATGGAATTATTTGAATATTTGCAGGTTATTGGATAAACTCATTGCTAAACTTAAACATGTAAAACAGTAAGAGCATCTTATTCCATGATACTACTTCAGCAAAGCTTCATCTACAGCTGAGTTTCCAAAGATTTAGACATTAACATTTTTAATTGATGTTTGGAAGATGGTTTTTATTTTTATTATTACTACTAAAATTATCCCTCCACTTTTTACTGAGAAAGGGGGATAAAAATATGTAGATTCCTACATTTTATAATTGTTATAAGAGTAACGCTAGGGGTTACAAATTTAAATCTTTAATTGTAATTTCTAACAAAGTATTTGAATTTTCTACTAAAATTTCTTTCATATTCGACTTTATTTATATTTTAAATGAATTTCGAATCGAACTTTTAATCGGAAGATTTAATCTGATTCAATTGTTGCTTTCATTTCACGCCTTTTAATTGGTAGAAGTACCTAGAACATGTATTTTAGTCATGTACTTATAGAGTCATCACACCTCTTTAATTTTCTAAGCCCTTCCCAGTTCCCAAATAGGACTTCTTATTACTCAGTTACCATACTCGGATCAAATTCAATCTTCTTAAAGAAAGGAATTCGATTATAATCCTGATTCTTTCTTTGGGAATTAAAAATTAAATGCAGTTAGGACTATTGATTCCTTAACCGCCAAGTCTCCTCATTAGAATATGCCTCATGTGGGAAAAAATTCTCCACGTGGGCCCATAAAATCTTGCCCAACAATTATCTCCATCTTAATTTCTAGTTTGAGTGAATTAATTCCAAGGATCATAAAAAATAAGTAGTCTTTGTCAGTTCTTCAATTTGACACTGTGAATTTGCAGTTGCATAATATTTTCACATCAGCTGGTAATGTATTTTTATGTGATTTTGATTTAGGCCTCGATTGTTTTTACAATTTTTTTTGAGCTTTCATGTTTTTATTTTCTTTTCCCCTAATAATTGTGTTCATATATATATATATATATATAAAATTTTATTTTTGCTTTGATCAGGTTAATTTAAGCTGGCTGCTGGCCCAAAAGAAAAAAGGTGTTTTATTGTCTAAATATTCAATCGAGGGGACGTCCAGTACCTTAAAGACCAGTAACGTCCGGTACTTTTAATTTTTTTTTTTTTATCAAAATTATGAGAAAAAAAAATAAAAAATAATAGAAAGTTTGAACAAAAATTATAAAAGAAAGATATTTTTATTGAAAAAAAAAAAGAAAAGCTGCTTAAAAGTATTTTTTAATAAAAATATATTTTCTTTACAATTTTTTTGTTCAAATTTTCTATTATTTTTATTTTTTCTCATAATTGTGATAAATAAAAAAAATAGAAGGTTCCGTAGTTAGTACTGGAACTAACCCCAACCCCTAAATATTTTGCTTTAGAAAGTAGAAAATCTTAAAATAACCAGGGGTTTGGGTTTAATATTAATGGGGACGAATATGACTTGTGAAAAATGACGGACTGACAAAAAATAATGCTTTACCATCAGTCATGCACTGTAATTTCCTTTTAGGTGTTTCAGGCCATTTCTGGTGTGCCAAAAGCATCTGCATCCTTACCCAAAACGACTCTCTGTGTCAGAGATATTCAATGCATCTTTTTTACTAGAAGCTGCAAGCTTTTAAGTAATTTTTTGTATGAAGTGATAAAAGGACATCAAAAACGGAAAAGAGAAAACAAACTATTAAAATTGGTTCTGAATTTCAAGAAGCTAATAACATGCATGGCTGTAATTTCCCTCAACTATACTGATTACTTATGTTACATTTGGATCGCAGTAACGAAGGTGATGAATCATTCTTATTCTTTTTAAATTTAAGAATTTTATTTTTTAAGAGAGTAGAATATAAAACAACTCATTACAATCGGAATCGAATAAATTATTACATTTCCCATTTTATTTCTTCAGGATTAGTTTATATAGCATAAAGTCATAAACACAAAAGACGATTTAGATGTAAACCCACTTGGTTAAGTATTTTTTAAGCTCCAAATTGATGTGAACATGAAAGTTAGCCATGTGATGTGCCTGCCCTTAATCATCATATAAGCTTAGATAAGTACATAGCCCTCTTCTCGCTCATTTGTCAAGAGCTGCTTCAGCTGGTTTCAACGCCTCCAATTCCTAAACCCACCTCTTGCTAATTGTGATGGACAACAGCAAAACCCCAGCTTTCTTGATTCCGGTAAAACCCCTAAATCCCTCTGATTTGGTAGCGCAGCCAAATCCACAACATTTCCGAATTTGTTTTTAAAATTTTTTTGATGTGGCCAATTTTCTGCTCTGCTCGACTTCTCTAACGTAAACAAACGGCTGCTATGCTCTGCTCTTCTCATGTCGGTAGATTGGAATCACTCTTTCTCGCTCGATTGGGTCAGTCTCTCTTTCGGCTTACAATTCCTCCTGGATCGCAGAACTATCGGTACGATTTGTGACTTCCAAACACATATTATACAAGTAGAATTTCATTATTTTCTGTTTGGTTTTGCTTTGGCCTCATTGTCTTGTATTGTTTTTGTTATAATAGGGGTATTAATTTTAAGGTTTAGAGTGGAACTTTATTTTTGGCTGATTCAATTCTAGTGGTTTGTTTTTCCTGATGTTAATCAATTGAATATTAAATATTTAGTGAATGTGATAAAGAATTTTCTGGTTATATTGTTCTATCATACGTTGGTCAGATCATAGTTGCAAAGGTACTACTTGTAACTGTTTTTGAAGTATTTCAGTTGTTTTTCCTTCGCTGTTAATTGGTCTATTCTTGTTTTTATTTTATGATTTGTTTTGTGCACTCCACATTTTTTTCCTTTTTAATTTGTGCAAATTTGTTTTGTGGAATGCTAGTCTCATATTTTGCAAGTGTGAACTTTTGTTAATTCTTTTGGTTCATCATGGAATGTAAATTTTGCATCTTTAGCTTGCTAGAGAAAGTTTGAATTATCATGTCTAAATTTTGGTGAAATTGAGAAGTGAAAATTAGCTTTTTAATGCAGTGCGGTATCATTTGGCAAATGGCTCTTCACCATTGGTCTGTTTGTATTATGTTATGCTTTAAGCATCTCCTAATTTTAACTTTTCACTCCAGGCTTAGACCCTCTGAATTATTTTGTCCCGAACATGTGCGAGTGAGTGCAACAGAGGCATTGAAGTTCCTTTGTTTCTTTCTATTGGGCTTGTGGTCCACAACAATGAAAAGTATCACCAGCCCATTAAATTTGTATTGGTATTGTGGTCTATGGATTACAAGGATGCAAAATTTGCTGCTAGATTATCCTTTCTGCTCATGGTTTTACGCCAAATTCCCTGACTGTGTAGGGCACCACTGGCAATGTTTAATAATTTAGATTCAAAGAGTAATCATCTCCACTTTCCTTGTTGGTATAAACTCTCCTGAAATGTAGTTAAATTTTTATTGGTATTGTTGTCCATGGATTATAGGGATGCAAAATTTGCTGCTAGATTATCCTTTCAGCCCATGGTTTCACGCAAAATTTCTCTGTTTGTGTAGGGCACCGCTGGCAATGACTAATAATTTAGAGTCAAAGTGTAATCATCTCTACTTTCCTTGCTGGTGTAAACTCTCCTGAAATGTAGTATTGTAAACTCGTGTATACTTTAACTAGTCTATGGTTAGGTTGTAATATTAATCCATGGCTTCGAATAAAGGTTTCATTACTATTTTATGTTGATGTATAGTTTCATAATAAGGAGTTGCAAATTTAGGTTATTTATATATATACATATATCCTTGTAACACAGTATCCAATGTCTCATGAAAAATAATTAATGTAATGGCTATTAATAATGCTAGATGGTGTTTCACAAACTTTCAGGTGCTTGTGTAATTTACATTATGAACAAGTATAACTTGTTCTTCTGTAACCAACATTGTTAAAATGGAAAAAATACTCTTCTGAGTATTTTGAATATGAAATCTGGAATATTGATATGCCCAGATCACATAATCCAAAAGATTTAATTACCTTCTTTGATGATTTTGATGTTTGTTGGTTTGTTTTTTTGGGTGGTTGGAAGTAGAGGGTTGATTTTGCTAGTTTTATTTTGAGGCCACTATACAGACAGGGAACTATACATTTCTTCAGTATTTCTGCTTTTATGTAAATTGCTTGGTAATGATAGGTTTATAAGGTGTATCCTACAATCTGATAAATTGATTCTGGTTGATTATTTTCATTCAAAATGCTTCTATATTTTTTTTATTCTTTCTAAATTTCAGCTTCTTTTTTCTTAAATATGATCTATAATTTACAGGTCTCTTCATTGAGTAAGAGTTAATTGAAGTTTTGACTTGTTTAGTTGTTACTGCATTTAAAATGGATATGAATCATATTCTAGCACAAGTGGATGAACAACTATTTCATTTTTTTAATGCTAGTTTTTTTTTATAACAATGAAGAAGAGTTTATAAGAAATAGAGAGTTGGATATTCAAAAGTGGCAGGAAGAAGATAAAGAATGGTTACTACTGTAAAATTTATATGTATTATGGGAGTTTTATTTGTAAGAAACCATGTTGGAATTCTTTCAAGAACCGGATAATAATAGAGATAATAAATGTTTATGAATCACGATGTTATCAAGATTTTGTTTAGAAAAAAATACCTTTTAGAATTGTGTGGTGATCTTAAAAATCATTATGGATTGAAACCCACATATGATATTGTAATGGTTTAGTTATGTAAGCAATGAGAGATAATATTGCATTAAGAATCTCTAACTTGGAATAAGATTGTAGTTGATATGTTTAGAGAATTTGTTAAAGGTTTTATTTAGTGCAATTGAGGATGATTGTAATGATATGATATTGAATCAATGTATCTTTTTATAATGTCCTTTTTAGTAATCTTTACATTTGATTTTACCTTATAAGTTATTATCAGCCGAACACTTTCATAACTTGTTTTTAACTTAATTTCTGACTTATAAGTTATTATCAGCCGAACGCTTTTACTTATAAGTCACAACTTAAATCAACTTATATTTTAACTTCTAAGTCATTTTAAAATAAGTCATTCCCGAACAGGCTAAAGTAATTTACTACAACTTTGTTCTTATTTTTCTATCTAGAAGTAATTATTTCCTGTTTGGGGATTTCTTTAGGCAAATGACAAAATGATTGCTTTAGTGAAGCAAAAGACATTGAAATACCTTGTGATTCTGTTTTTGTTTCCAGAATAGTACTTTCCAGCAGTTTGTGAAGTATAGAGCCGCCGTCTCAATGTGCTCTAACTTTTATATTTTATAATTTGAGCAAATTTCTACATTATATGTGCCGAGGCACATTTCATATGCTCAGATATATTCCCCCATTTTTAACACTGGCAATTTTTCAATTTTTTGGTGTACAGCATCTATTCCTGCTATTATCCTGATTACTTTTCATGAAGGCAATGGTTTCATTTATCAAAGATTGTTGTTCTGGATCCAAGCTGATATTTGATAGGAAGATTAAACCATTTAGGATTTTTTTGTCTCGTGCTTTATTAGAACTACCTTCCTCACATTTCAAGGGCAATCAGGTCTCTTTCTGTGATGATTGTGTTGGTGTGGATGATAATGAACATGGTCAGGATGTTCTCCCAAGTGACACATGCATTTCAGCTGAATCTACAGAATCACATGATAAGACTTCTCTTGGTCTTCGTGGGAATAATGTATTTCAGTTTGTAAATGACAAGAATTATTCTATGCATGGAATTCATCTGAAAGCTGAGGATGCAGATAAGTTCAGAAGAATTAAATTTATTCTTAAGAGGCGCGGTTGGAATTTAGGCTATGAAAAAAATAGTTACAGCGAGATTGATTTAGATCAACGTAGCATAATACAGATTTTGATTGATCTGTATGAGGAAAGCAAGGATGCTGCTCTTGCTCTGTTCTTTTTCAGGTGGTCGGAGTGTTGCACAGGATCAAAGCATAATATCCGTTCAATTTGTGTAATGATACATATTTTAATTGCAGGGAATATGAATCGTAGATCAATGGATCTAATCTTTTACCTCGTGAGGGAAAGCGATGGAGAAGATCAGTGGCATTTGTTGTTGGAAGCCCTTCATGAAACCCATACCGAGAGAAACACTTTGGGAACTGCATATAGCATGCTTGTTGACTGCTATGTTAAGGAAAATATGACAAATATGGCCCTGAAATTAACTTGTCAAATGAAGCATTATAATTTCTTTCCATCTTTAGGGGATTGCAAATCACTTCTTAGAGCATTATTACAATCTAAACAGATTGAATTGGCATGGGATTTTCTGGAAGAGATTCAAAGTCAGGGACTGTGTGTTGATGCTTCAATTTTTAACTTATTTATACACAGTTACTGTAGAAAAGGCAATCTTGAATGTGGTTGGAAAATGCTGGTGGAAATGAAAAACTATGGGATTAATCCCGACGTAGTTTCATACACTATATTGATTAATTCCCTCTGTAAAATTAGTCTTTTAAAGGTGGCGACCTCTTTATTCTTCAAAATGGGCCAGATGGGTATCACCCCTAATTCGGGATCTGTTACTTGTCTGATTGATGGGATGTGCAAAATGGGTGATTCCAATAAAGCAATTGATATTTTGAAGATATTTAGTCTTCCCCCCTAATGTTTGTATCTACAACATCTTCATTTCAAAATTGTGTACAGATGGTAACATGGCTGCAGCGTCTAAAATTTTCCAAGAGATGATAGAGTTGGGCTTGGTTCCTAGTTGTTGTAGTCACAACACTATCATCGGAGGATACTTCAAAGTGAAGGATGTCAATAATGCCCTTATCTTTTTGGGGAAGATGTTGAAGAGGGGAATTAAAGCATCTGTTATTACCTACGCAATTATGATTGATGGTTATTGCAAGTCTGGAGATGTGGATACAGCAGAACATTTATTTAACAATATGATAAAGGTGGGTTTGGCACCTCATATTATTGTGTGCAACACCTTAATTAATGGGTATGGAAAGGAGGGTAACTTACATAAAGCTTTTGCTATCTTAGATATGATGAAATCAGCTGGCATATCTCCTAATGTTGTGACTTATAATACTATCATTTACAGTCTTATCCTTGGAGGATTTGTGACTGAAGCTAAAGATATGCTAAATGAGCTCATGAGAAGGGGGTTTTCTCCCGATGTTGTAACGTTTACTGATATCATCAGCGGGTACTCAAGGAAAGGAAATTTTGTAGAGGCATTTCTTGTGTGGTTTTACATGATTCAGCACCATATAAAGCCTAATGTTGTGACGTGCAGTGCCCTTCTTAATGGGTACTGTAGGGCACGTCGTTGGTGGAGGCTAATGCTCTTTTTAATGAGATGCTTGGTATAGGTTTGGTTCCAGATCTGATCTTGTATAACACACTTATACATGGATTTTGTAGAGTAGGCAGTGTTAATGATGCGTGTCAGTTGGTTAATATGATGGTCAAACATGGTATAGTTCCAGACAATTTTACTTGCCGGACACTCGTTCTTAGCTACGAGAAAAAATGGGTTCAGAATCCTGTTGAAACTGCAGCTTTGAAGATGCAACAAATACTGCTGAAATACGGTATTAGCATTGATGCTAATCAGTTTTTATCATCTATACATAAACTTAATTGGTGATTAAGCTGTAGCATCATTTCTGGAGAATTTTCAATACTTGATCTGATACTTGTCCAACTACTGCTTACATGTGACAAGACAAAATGGATGTTGATCAAATAAGATGGAATAAAAATGAAACAGCATCCCTACCTGTAATGGAAATCTAACAAAAGCTGGTTCATAACAACCTTTGCAGAATATATGAAAACATATCGTCAGTACAGGGTATAATGCGCCGATGGACATCATGCCAGAACGCTGCAGCACTCTCATACAGCTGCTTAACAAATACTTCACAACTTTACTAGCTAAGTATGGGGTGAATCATAGGATTGCTACAGCTTATCATCCAGAAGTCTCTAATCGGGAAGTGAAGAGAATTTTAGAAAAATTGTAAATCCATCAAGGAAGGATTGGTTTATGAAGTTGGATGACACACTTTTGGCATACAGGACTGCATACAAGACACCCATCGGCATGTCACACTTTTGGCATACATGACTGCATACAAGACACCCATCGGCATGTCACCTTATCAGATATATGGCAAGGCCTGCCACCTTCCTGTGGAGTTGGAGCATAGAGCAATGGCTATCAGGAAGTTGAATTTTGATCTCTCAGCCGTTATGTTTGCTTACTTAAAAGGAGAGAATGAACGTTTGGTTACTTAAAGGAGAGAGAATGAGCATTCCAATGCTTAATCATATGTTTAAAGGAATATATATTCCATCAACATGGTTAAACATACATAACTATGTATTTACCATTATTAACTATATATATATATATATATATATATATATATATATATCTTAATTGGTATAATTAATTTACTCTTCATCTATGTTTTAAGATTGAGCCTCATCAAATCTTAAAACATCTCAAAAAGAATTTCCCTTTCAAAACTCTCAGATACATGAAAATTGGACAATTAAAAATTGAACAGGAGTATATTTGAATTTTATTTATTTGTATTTTGACCCCAATGGTGAGTCAAAATACAAATATATTCATGTCCAATTTCCATGTTCATATAGAAGAGCTCTTTCCCTTACCAATTACTCCATCTGTCCCATGATAAAAGTCTTTATTACTATTTTGGTTAGTCCTATGTTAAATGTCTACTTTTGCTTTAATAACCAAATTTTTACACATTTTTCCTATTATGTCCAAGCATTAAATATCTCATACTTTTCTTATTCTAATTCTCTCCATGTTTAATAAGTATGGAGAGATAATATTTTGAATTGAATAGTTAGAAAAGTCAATCTCTCACTTACATTGAAAATAATTAATGACATATTATTATAGGCAATTTTGTCATTTCATTCTTCTTCTTAATACGTGAAAAAAACAAAGAAAAACTTTTATCCCAGGACGGATGGAGTATTACCTTATATGTAAAACAGATAAGGAGATTAATTGAAATTAATTTCTAATTAATTGTGAGTTGACTTGATTAGTCATCACATATAATTAAAATTTTTAATGAGTTGACTCTGTTAATTATCACATATAAAGAATAATCGTCAAAGTATTCTATTATGAACAAATGTTTGCACCATAATTCATATTTTTCAATTTACATGAATATTCTTCATTATTTGATTAGTAATGTTTTTACATGCATGAATATGATATTTTATCCAAGTAATAATTCTATATGAAAATAAAAAGGTGTCATTGACTAAAGAGAATAATGTGGTGTTTGATAAAAAGCGAGTAACTAATACATGAATGAATGATTGATATATCTTATTAAATTAGATCATTAGTTGAACTTAAAAACTGTTTTTGTAACTAAAAATATAAAACATATGAATAACTTTTAAATTTAGAAATATTTCAAATTGACTTTTTAAAAATCAATAATGGTCTTTAAATTTAGAACGGAGGGAGTACATATTTATAGAGATTCCATAAATTTAAATTTTTTTTATTAACAGATGTTTCTTAATGAATTGGATTTATATCTTCTTACCAATTAAGAACAAAATTTTACCAACTAAAGATAAACAAACACCATTTAAATATCATCACACACATATATTATTGGTAAACATAAATAATACGTTGACATTATCAATAATATTTATCATATATATATATATATATATATACATTTACAACACTCATAAAGTAATTGCACGTTTGATTTTTTAATGAAAAAGAAAAAAAATATCATGGCAACTTATATTATTATATTTTAGGTCAAAATAATAATTACTTTAATTAATTGTTTGCTGGCTACAAATACTTTTTTTTCATATCTTTCTCTTTAACTATTATCATTAAATCTTCATATATGTTTTAAAATTGAGTCTCTTCAAATCTTAAATTATCTAAAAAAGAAATCTTAAATGTGTTAAATTCCACATATCTCCCTTTATTAACATAATAAAATAAAAATCTAAATAACAAATCTAGACCATCCAATATTATCAAATCCTTAATCCACCACCATATGATACTCCCACCCCACCTATACCGAGGTCCACTACCAAAATTTAATATAGCCAATTTTTTTCTTCCCAAATTGCCCTTACATATTTACAAAATTTCCCTATATCCATTATGACATTTGTTAATGGCCGTTTCACTGTCTTTGCATGAACTCAACAAAGAAAAAACAATATAAATAACATCACCTTAAACAAAATCCCAAAAGATCAATCGAAACAACAAAATCCCATTTCTCTCTTTCTGAAATTAATTTTGGGGCTTTTCAGATTCTGGGTTTCCTCCACTCATTCAATCGCAAACATGAGGTGGGAAAAGATTCAGATACAGACCAAAAATGGCGAAGGAATGGAGGGTCCGGCGAGTTTTGGGCCAGGGAAGAGGTGGGGCCATACCTGCAACTCCATTAGAGGGGGAAAGTTTCTCTATGTGTTTGGTGGTTATGGCAAAGATAATTGCCAGACTAATCAAGTTCACATCTTTGACACTGGTGGGTCTGTAAGCAATTTCTTTAATTTTTGGTGTGCATTTTTTGATTTTCAATTTCTTGAATCTGTACGCTTCTGTACTCTGATTTCTTTTGAAGATTTATGTGTTTGATTTTTGTTTAGCATTTATTTGCTAGTCTATTGTACTTAGGGTTTTATCAGGCTCATTCATCAAAACTCCTGGCCTTTAATTTTATAAATGAATTTATAGGCTTTTAATACATGTCTTATGTGGGTATATAGAGTTTTTCTTTCCAAAAATGAGAGTCCCATTGATTTTTTGTTAGGATTTGTGCAGGGCCACTTAGATATGACCTTGTTCAGCTGAATACTTTTTCCTATATTATATTTTAAGGCTAAAATTTGTTATTGGGGATAACTGGAAAAATCATGTTTAGTTTGTAGGCAAACCTTAATACCTAAAAGGTAAACCGGATGGACTCTCATTTCTGAACTGATGGAGTATGTTTCCATGATTTTTATTTAATTTTGTGTGTCCCGTGCTTGCGTTTGTGTGTTCCCTCAAGTTTATTCGAGTAATTCTTGGGGTCCCACACGAAAGCCTGAATTGTGGGTCTGAAGTTTGGGATCCCTCGAGTTAATCATTTCAGTACTTGAATTTAGGAATCCTAAAATTCAAATAAATATGAATTTATTTTATTTTAGTACTCAGAACTATAATTATCGTCAACGAAGTGCTATTAATCATCATATTTGCTGTTTTCAAAACTTTCAATTTTGAAACATTGGATTTTGCAAATCGACTTCAGAAAGTCAAAAGACTTCAATTTTATCTCTAATTTTGGAATTCATGGAGTATTTCCGTTGAGAAGTTTCATGTGTTATCGCCTGTTGGCTGTTGGTGAGTTACATATGCTGTATTGAGATTTATTCTATTGGTTTATTTTTCTGTATTTTTGTAAGCAGCTAAGCGGACATGGAGTGAGCCTCTGACAAAAGGCAAACCGCCTATCCCAAGGGATAGCCACAGTTGTACAACAGTTGGAGACCTCTTGTTTATCTTTGGGGGTACTGATGGAGTCAACCCTCTTAAGGATTTGCAAATTCTTGACACCTGTGAGTTGGCCCAATTTTTTTCTTTACATAATTTGCATGTATTAATATTATGTGTTACAGTGTTAGTCACATATTTTTCATTCGTTTGATTAGAAATGGGCATAAGAGTATTTTTTTACTACAGTCTACTGTAGAGCCATACCATCAATCTGTGTTATACTTGCTGATATTCTTATGTATCACAGCTTCAAATTCTCTTATTTTTTTAAAAAAATTATTTTTTGATGAATATCACAGCTTCAAGTACTTGGATCTCTCCAAATGTAAGAGGCGAGGGACCAGAAGCAAGGGAAGGCCACAGTGCTGCACTTACTGGCAAACGACTTTTCATATTTGGTGGATGCGGCAAGTCTTCAAATAGTTCTGATGAAGAATATTTTGATGATCTATATATATTGAATACCGGTAATGCTCTCTATACTTGGTTACTAAATGAATACTCAGCCCACCATAAGCCATTTGGTTTATGTCACCTTGGTGATGGTTAAGATTGTTTTGTATTATTCAATAGAACCTAGAAGTTACTAGCTTCTATTGTGCTAATAATAAAATTACAGTGTATTCTAACCGTCCTATTGAAATATCTTATGTAACTGATCACTGCATCCCCTCTGTATGTCACATGTTATCACTTATCTATTTTGTGTAGTTAAACCTAGAAGGCTTCGTTATAGTATTAGATTATCGTACTGATACCACATTTTCAAGATTTGAATTTTAGTACCTGTATGTATATATTTATTTATTTTAATAAAAGATTATAAGCAGGTTAATAGTCTCTTGATTCAGATATTTAATTGGCAAAGAGTATTCTGATACTTTTATTATCTCACAGAGACATTTGTATGGAAGCGCGCTGAAACATCAGGAACTCCACCAGCAAAGCGTGATAGCCATACTTGCTCATCTTGGAAGAACAAAATCATTGTGTTAGGTGGTGAAGACTTGTATAATTACTATCTGTCTGATGTCCATATTCTTGACACAGGTACATGATGAATGTATTTGGTTTATGAAATATCCAAATGTATCTGGTTTATTATTATAACAGCTAAATTAACATTCTTGTTTTACTATAGATACTCTCATCTGGGGAAAGCTAAACACTTCAGGTCAGCTGTTGCCACCTCGAGCTGGGCATACAACTGTTGCCTTGGGCAAAAACATGTTTGTCTTTGGGGGGTTCACTGATGAACAGAACCTATTTGACGACATGTATATGCTTGATGTTGGTATGGAATTAGACGGTTATTTGGGTCATTTTCTGTTTATTTATTTATTTATCTGAACTATGCTTTGATTTCTTCCTATCAAATATATGTACCGATGTTTTTCTGCAAAAATATTAGCGTGAAAATATAATATGCAATTTTGGTCAGAAGACAGGGCATCAATGAATATAATTTAAATGTAGCTTGGTTCTTTGAAATTTCCTAACATATGAATCCAAATGATGGTTCTATATTGCATCTTGATCAGATTTGGAGTTCAACACTTTTAAACTTTGTATAGGTACATTAGTTGAGAAAATCAGGAGATCAGTTGTTGTTTCTCTGAGTAATTCAATCCTCCAGTTGCTCTTAATTGTTCATCCCTTGGATTATGTTGAACAGTATAGTCTCCTAGTATACCCTGGTGATCAGTTCAGAATGTAAAGTTGATGAATTCTTTTACAATATATGTATCCAATTGTACATATACTTTTTTGCTCATGAGAAATGCTTTGTCTGCATTTTTGCAGATACTGGTTGTTGGACCAAGGTGATGGCTTTAGGCGAGGGGCCTTCAGCAAGATTTTCTATGGCCGGTGACAGTTTGGACCCGCAGAAGGGTGGTGTCCTTGTATTTATAGGTGGTTGCAATAAGAATCTTGAAGCACTGGATGACATGTACTATCTAATCACAGGTTAAAGTAATCCTTTTTATGAGAATAACATTAAATTTCTTATTCACTCTAGGGTAACAATTTGGAAAATTCTTCAAGTTTCTTATGTAATCCTAGAATCTGATGCTATGAATTGTCCAATACTAGGACTTGCAATGGATCCTGAGCGAGATGAACGAAGAGTGGAAAAAATATCTCTAAGAAAACAACTAAAGTTAAAGTGCCAAGAACAACAAACTCTTGCTGCAGTGCATGATAAGGCTCTGGGCAGAGTTGAGACTAATGTCACTGCTTACCAACCCATGGCTGTGGTAAATCATATTCAGCCAAGTAAGAACTCTATCTACTTCTTCTACAATGAACTCTTTCTGCGCCATCCTTGCTTGTTGTTATGAGTGCTTGATCATGATCTCTGAATGTCTTCTTGGGATATAAATGTGGTGGAGGATACGGATGTACGCAGCAACTGAATATATATATATATATATATATATATATATTCAGTTGCTGCGGCGATCCGTATCCTCCACCACATTTATCAATAAGTAAGCACAAGTTAAATATAAGTATCCGTATATGATAATTTGTGAGAATTTTCTACCAGAGTTGTGCTTTGCATAAGATTCGTTTAGTTAATTTTTTTTAATTATGTTAATTTGGATTAGATTTTGGCAAAGAATCAAGAACTCATGCTGGTTTTGAATTGACTACATAAATAAAAAAGAATTTTTTTCCCATTTGTTAGCGATTGGTACTATCTTCCCACCTGGCATGTAGTCTTAATTTTATAGTTAATGCCGGAGAAAAAAATATTACAATAATGGTTTAATTTGGACTTATAAGTAATTAGCTATGAATCTGAAGACCAGTGATTCCACAGCAGGCAGACAGAACATTTATTTGCATGATTACCAGACTCCTCCAGGGAAGAGGACATTTCAAGCTAAGGTTACCAAAAGCTTTACGGATGGCTATACTATTGAAACTTTAATAGATGGGAAGCTTCTTCGTGGTGTGCTCTTTTCTAACAAACCGAACTTTAGCAAGACTGCTGCTGATGATTCTATTATGTGAGAATAATTTACTTATTCCAACCCCTTATTTGATTGCAGAACACATAAATACCAGTACATAGTCCCTAGTTTCTAGTTTTTTTGGACATTTTGATTTAAATGGTTGTTTTACACTCTAATCAGGAAAAGTGATGCTGTGGAGGTTGGTGGTGCTAAGCCAAATGATGATCACAATTCGAAATCAGTGTCCGCAAGATCCCTCAAGCAGAATGTAGCGAAGGAGGATGGTGTGCGTAAGAAGTCTGTATCACCTGATCCCCAGGTGAAAACTGCTTCTGTTTCAGATTTAGAAAATGTAGTGATGTCTGATGCTTCTCAGCCCCGTGAGGTCATTTAATTCCCTTTTTTTAATGGTAGTGTTCTTAAAATTATTATGTTTGATCGTTTGAAGATATTTTTACAAAATGCAAGGGAACTTTTGGGTACTTTCTCATATATGTTATTGTTTTCCTTTTCTTGAACATGTTGGTGATATACCCAAAACAACCAACTGGAAGTTTGACCCAAGCCAAGTTTTTGAGTTTTGACCTCTGGCAACTGTAACTTGTATTTTTTATTTATTTGTACCCTTATCCCATAGTTGTTAAAGGTGCACCTAAGCACGAGATGAGGCAAGGCACATCTTTTGGTTTGCTTCAGCAATGTGGAGCGTAGGTATACAATGCACATGCTTTGCGCGCTTAAGCGTAAGGCTAGGCAAAGGGGGGCTAGGTGATCGTGCCGAATTAAATGTTTGAAAGAAAATAAACCCTACCCCCCACCCCCCCCAAAAAAAAAAAAAAAAAAAAAAAAACTATACACAAACCAAAACAGACACCCAATTGAGAAACCAAAAAGATAAATTTATAAGATCAAAACAGAAATACAAACCACCCAGTTGCGCGCGACATGCGACTTCGTCTACCATTGTTAGACTCTCTCGGGCATCTTCGTGATTATTCCTCTACCTCTATGATAGTGGCAAAAAGCTTTCTCCCTTTTGTCGTTTAAGGCCACATTGTTTCTCGCTTTGTCACGGGTTGCAGGCCTTCTTTTCTTCAACTTTTCTTGTTGGAGAAGATGGGTGTTGTATCTGTATGAAACTCATTTTTAATAGCTTACCGTAATATTGCTTTTGGGTTGTTAATGTTCTTTTACATCTCTCTAATTCTATTAACATGACAATGACTCATTATCTTATGTTTCAGACCCATCTTAACCAAAATAGAATTAAAATAACTTACTGAATAACACAATACCACTGAAGGAAAATCTATGGGCTACAAATTTTAATGGTGTATGAAGTGTTCACTTGATTTTGAACAAATTCAAGCTAACTATCTTTTTATTTGTCGGACTTGATTTAAACATTTAAGGTGATTGTAATTTGTAGCCATATGGTAAAGAAATTGTTTCCTTTTTGTTTTGATACCTAAAATGTCAAAGGACTTGTTGAATGCTAAACCTGGCAAATGGGCGGGTGTGGGCGGGCATTAGTGGGTTTGGGCATATCTGGGTTGGGTTTAGGTGGGCTAAAAATTATACGGGGTTTTAAATGGGCGGGCATAAATGAATACGGGCTTACCCATATATCAAATATGAAAATAAATATTTAAATTTCTCACTCTCTAAAAAAAATGTTCTTCCATCTTTGACTCTCTCTAAAATGTTATCAGTTTCTCCCACATAACTTTCTTACTCTAAAATTTTGTCGCTTTCTCTCTAAAATTTTATTACTTTTTCCCACATAACTTTCTTACTCTAATATTTTATCACTTTTGCTCTTTAAAATTCTATTACTTTCTCCCATGTAACTTTCTTACTCTAATTTTTTTAACTTTCTCTAAAATTTATTATGCGAGTATTATAATTTCACAATTTTCCTAGTTCAACAAGAAAAATGAGATTTCAGGAATGAAATCCCTGTTTTATATTGTAAAGGACCCCTTTTCATTCTTCTCTACTCATATTAGTCATATATATATATATTATATACCTATCACTAGACATAGGTGCTAATACTGATGATTTAATATCAGCAGGGTAAATCAGACAAAAGGGTTTTGAGAGAAACGGATTCACGAGAAAAATTAACGACAGAGAAACTGACGAGAGAGGGAGGAGGTTTGATTTTATTTAAGAGTAGAGAAAAATTGCATCGTAGCTGGAATAAATTGTAGAGATAAATGGGGCCCGACAGCAAGGGGCACGCCTCACACCTAGGTTCAACCGTTCAAGTGGGAATTTGGCCCTTAACTTCTATTTGTATCCATACACATCACCCTTTTATTAAATATGAAACTAGAGTTCTTGCAATATTTTGGGGTAAAGGCTAATTGGTTTTAGGGGCATAGACGAATATCAATTTCTTTTTTAATGCTGTTACTGATTTGTAATTTATTTTGTAAAAATATGATGAAATTGTATTATTTTACAAGTTTGGTCACTATCATTTTCTTTTGATAATTAAGGTTATATATCAAAAGCACCTAAAGGGGCACTATCCAATAAAGCCAAGTATACATCAGAGTTACGGATACTCTTATTGACTTGGCGAACGCGATTACCCAAACATGATACTCTTATTTACCAATACTCTAAATTTGGAAATATTTCTTTGTTGTTTTTCCTACAATTGCACAAATATCAATATTTCAACTTAGTATTGAATGTGCTCATTTATAGAACAATCATCTCGTTGATTCTACGAAAAATCTTCTATAAAATTTTGTCTTACTGCATTTAGATTCTAAGACGGTTCTTAACTATAAGCACTTATATAAAGTTCAGCGTACCTCTTGCCCATTCGTGCAACCGTTATACCCTATTTGTACGAAACTTGTTTTTAATAGCTTATCCTATTATTGCACTTAAGTTCAAAATACATGGTGATTAACCGTCTATTTATGTACTAGAAGGGGGGTCCTTCGCCATTGAGGTAAACCATGGGGGATGAAGTTTAGTTTACTCCTCTATAGTGTCCTGCTTAACAAGTACCCCTACTAAGAAGTGCCCTAAGGGCACTTGTTAAGCATTTACAAATTTTTGTTATGGAACCGACATTAATTTAATTATGTGTTTATCCTTGTGGTGTTACAGTTTCGGGTGTGAGCTACTTTGAGGGTTCTAGCAATTGTATCCTCTTTTTCTCTTTAATCTAGGACTACTTTATTATATTGCATTGTACACCTAGAACAGCACTTTCTAATAGTAAATACATTAAATCTAATTCAACAACTTCCCATTAAACATTTTCAGTATTTGTCAAGACGTTAAGTTGAGGCGAGACCGTGACCAAGGGCCTAAGCTTTTAGGCAATAATCAGCTTAGGTGCTCATAAGGTGAAAAGTTGTTTATAATGTGCATTTTATATATGTATATACTATATATGTGTACCTACTGTACTTTCAAAAATATATCACAGAATTTTTTTATGCATTAAACTATTAAAGCGTAAAATAATGTGGCGACAGTATTAAATACCATTAAAAGAATAAATATATTAACATTTCAAAATAGGAAACCCAAGTGAATTAAACAATATTCTATATATTGTCCATGCCCCCACCCCCCCCCTCCCCCTCCCCCACCCCACCCCACCCCCACCCCCAAAAAACAGAAAAAGAAAAAGAAAAAACTAGGGTCCTATCTGAAAGAAATGGACACAACAGAGGCTAGCAAGTAAAACTTCAGGGGTTTGTTTTGGAATAGAATAGAATCTAACTGTAGGACTAGATCTGGTTCATGAGATAACTTAAGGGGCCCAACTAGTAATTTGGCAAGGTAAACTAAGTCACCATCATTACCTCTCTCCGTTCACATAAAATTAGACACACGAAGCATTGATGACGGCGAGGGAAAAAAAAGAAGATAAAATCGAATTTATCTTTGTTACATACTTTGTATAATAAACTGACGACTGGAAGCAGATCAACAATGCAACTACTGTTTTCTTCCTCTTCTCCTTTTTGTTCCCTTTTTCTTTGAGCTACTGGGGTTCCAGCTCTTTTTAGGCGATCCTTTGTTGGTGATAGATATGGGTTTTGTTTTGGATTTTGGGTCAGCTCTGAACCCATTTCTTTAAGGCTTACCTTTGCTTCAAATAGTCCAAGGTGTCGCCTAGGCGACCCAACGCAACAACCTAGATGCTAAGGCACCCGCCTTAGAGACTGTCACCAAGCTGTATCCTCGCATTGCTAGTAGCCTGCCGCTTTTTCAACTAGGCTAAGCCTTGATAACCATGTTTCCAAATTCAAATATTATAAACAAAGACAGTTATAACACATTAAATATTCCTCAACAACATTGACACCCTTGCCTTTGTTACTGTAAAATATCATATATATATATATATATATATATATATATATTTGGAGCACTATTAGAGAGTTTACTTTCTTTTAAATATTGTATCTTCACTTTGTGGCCCACCGTAAGAGAAAGAGTGTTGACTTTCGTCATTTGTATAAAAATGTACTCAAGCCATTCTTTTGGGATAGAAGTAGTAGTTCATACTTGAAAAAAAGTTGAGGACCTTATGGTACACTAATATTAGTATCAGTTAAAAAAGAAAACTTGTATACATGTTTTGTTTGACTCATTACCTTTAAATCTTGGCTATGCCCCTAGTTGGCCTTATGTATCTTGACTTGAAGTTCCAAAGTGTCATTGATTAGATGTTGAATGCAGTTAGATTGCTCTTAGATATCTTCTAATCAGGCTTTATGTGATTACTTATTTTGATAAACGTATTCCATGATATAAGAAATTTCTTATGCGGAAATTATACCATCAGTTAATGCTGAAATGTCTTAGTTATTGTGTTGACCCATTGATATCCATTTTAAGCAGTAAGAGCTGCATAAAATGTGCTGACTGCTTGAAAGTTGAATAATGGAATTTAATAATAAGTGCCGACTGCTGGAAAGTTAAATATGTTTTGGAATTTTAATAAAAATGCTAATAAATGCCTCGAGACGCTTTCTGTTGCCTATCCTGGTAAAGAGAGTTTGACTGAAGGACTAAAAGCACTGATATTACAGTATTACCCTCCCCCCAGATGTTTCTTTTATTGTTTACTAGTGGTAGAGTAAGTAAAAAACATTGAATAGCTTGGCAATTTTGAAATTACATGTAGCTCATCAAGTTTATATTTTGATGCACTGTTAAACACTGCGAGATATTATGATTTATTGCGAAGTTCGTGATATGATACCCTATTATAATGTATTTCAACTTTGCAAATCATTCTAAATTAATCTACACGTCACACAATGTTCTTAAATATTGTTAGGTAGACCTAGGCGGTGGAGGAAGTGCTTAGCTCGTAGATCACTTGAGCAGTGCCTAGCTTATTTATTTAATTATTTTTTTTTGGTATTTGTAGACTATATAAATCATATTATAGATGTAAAGATTCTTAACTATGCATGGAATATAACCAAAATAAACAATCTTAAAAGGTACAAATTTATTTCAAGAACTTTGACATTCACATTATGTATCTAGTCATTTGATAAAATGAAATTACTTAAATTACCTCCAAGACTCCAATGCTAATAATTGGATATACAAGTCTTAAATCTATCTACCTTAAATCTATCTACCTTTGTGGGTAGTAAAGCATAATATAAGTATTTTACCTTTATTCTTTTTAAACATCATCAAGAAAAAGGGAAAAAAAAGGTAAAAAAGGGCCAAACTATCTAGAACGCCCAAACCTCCTAGGGAAATAGGGGAAGTCGAGGCGGTAGAGTGCCAGGTGCCTTGAAGGATATTAGACACACATGCTCGATGCTCTTGATTATAATTTTATTTTCCAAAATTAGTATAAGCATAAAAAATGGTGAAAGCCTGTATATCTAAGAATTTATTCCATCACTTATTATAATATAATAAATAACATAAAATAATTAAAATGTGAGAGGATTGCGGAAGAAAAGAAGACATAAATGGGAGAAAATAGGGGATGAAAGAGATTGGGAGACAGAGATACTTGAGCGAGGGACGAAAGGAGATTAGGGAGATATAATATGGATGAAGTTTATGCATTTCCCTCTGTTTAATTTAAGTCGCGTACGTAATCTTTATAAAGAAAATTGATATTTCACAAGCATATTTGATATTTTCACAAGGTGAATAGTAAATGGATCTCACACTAGTGTGAGAGAGAATTTGTGGAAATATTAAAAAGTACTTGTGAAAATAACATTTCCCTTAGTAATTTAGAGGGTCAAAACAAAAAATGTTTAGGGCTTTACGAAACCCTCATTTTTGCTTTATAATATAGATAGATGTAGCATATAGTGATATATTAGAGATGGATATTTCAGAAATAACCTATCAAATAACTAGTATATACAGATAAAAACTATTTAGGAAACAAAAATTTGCTTTAATCAAATTTTGCCGCCACTATTAATAGTTGTTAGTGTTTGTGTAATTAAAAAGAAAAGAGTCAGATATATGTACAATACAAATAAGAAATCTAGAATATTAATATCTGTGCCATTTTTGGCCATAAGGTGATGAGTGGCATCATATACTTAATAAGTTAGTAGTGCCATATTTATGCATGAAATTGTTTCTGTTCAAAAACTTCATAAAAAGCGACTTTTCAACAGAAAAAATTTCATAAAAAAGTTAAGTAGCTTTAGTATTTCAGTACAAGGATTAGGCTTTCCATTGTATAGAAATATGAGTGGCATCCCCTTGGTGCTTCTATGAATGAAATTATCACTTACCATTTTTTATAATATATTAATCAATTTAAGAAACAAAAGTTGTTTGACCTCGACAAGTAGTTATTAAACCATTTGCACCTAGAAAAATTCCTTCTACATTAGCTGTTCGTTAAATAAGAGATGCTCTAGGAATAGAGGCATTCATAGAATTGTTTGTTTGTTTGTTTTTGTTTTTGGGGAGGGGGGATGAAACTAATTATAGCAAGTGTCTTTCTAGAATATAGTTGTCGGGATAAGGGATTGTTGGTGTATAAATGAATATACATCATCAATATGTCTATAGATAGTGAAAGTAATTACAGAGATATAAGCATGTTTTCGAGGTTCTGATGACATTGCTGTAGCAACTCAAAATTTGTGTTAAGCATCTCATTCATGGCCAAATCATCTTGTTTGTTAGTTAACATATGCTATGGACAATTGGATAAGAAAGCATCCTTGTGTTGTGGACCTGCATCGTCTTACATCTACGATGCATAGTGGGGAAATGATAGTTCAAGATTTTGATTTTTATGTTGCATTGTCCTTTTAAATTTGAGTAATCTGGTTTGGTTTTATCTTTCTAATTCTCACCATCTTCCCCCTAATATATTTTAATGTAGATTTAGCAAGTAGATGATCCCAACGAATTACATTGCAATGTCTGTTTTGCTATTTTCTCAACAACTTGGAGGCATTATGTGAACCCTGCTTAGTTAATTTTATAATGAGGAATGAGTATCAACAAGCGTATGGTGCTTTACCTTTACAGTTCGGAACTGTATATTCTTGTCATCATAGATTGTTCACTTTAATGTGTGCCCGACTCGACCATGAGCAGTTAGACAACTGTTTGCTGAAGACTTTGAGATCATGGTTTTCATTTTCTGTTACTTCAGCAGGTCCCGTGTGATATTAATTCATCAGTACCACCTAATGTGAATTTGGAGAATAATAAGACAAGTATTCCACCATATTCCATCACTGAAGTTGCTGAAGATGTAACGCCTGCTGCAGCCACCTGTGTCACTTCGCCTCCTGAGCAAGGTAAAGATAAAAAAAAAAGGGGGGAAGTCCATAACTACTTGTAGTTTGATTATGTCATATTATTCCTTACATTGTACCTTACATAGTACTCCCAACTAAATCCATCCACTGTGGTTCCCTCTGGGATATTGACATGTAGCTCCAATATCAGTCCACATATTCTAGGTTTCTAGCCCAGTAAATTGGTGTTTTTGAATCTTTTGACCCCTGAAAGAAATATGAATATGAACAACTACTTATTTCGTGCCCTCAATGAGACTATATTCAGCTATAATACTCCCTCCTATTTAGATTAAATGTCATTTTAGAGTTAAGCACACTTATTAAGAAAGAACACAAAATGTCTTTTGTGTCCCTAATTAATTATTTCTCTCTCCACAATTGTCTTCTCATTCTCCACAATTGTCCCTAATTAATTATTTCTCTCTCCACAATTGCATTTACTAAGCATATTAAATAGAGGGGTAAATTAGGAAAAAATAGTCCAATATTGCATAGAGATTCCAAAACGACACTTATATAGAATAAAATTAAACTCCCTAAAACGTCATTTAATCTGAATAGGAGGGAGTATTGAACACATAAATGGGTTGTTTATTGAGGGTATCTAATCACAGGCATTTGGAAAGACAGATTAAATATAATATCCAATAAATTCAATTATTCTGTGCAAGCTCTTTTTCTTTTATATATTTAGAAATGGCATTTGGTCTTACCTAATTTATTATATAGGTATAATTTGACAATATCGTAGTATTCGACGTAGTCTCTATCATGGTACTGGTAGTATAAATGACTCCACTGAAATAATACAGAAACAAGGGAAGAATTGTTAAGGCTGAGAAACTTTACACTGTTAACCTTCAGAAAGTATGCATTTCAAAAAATCGAGCAACTGAATTTCAGCCATCTTTACTGCTAAAAAAAATTAATCATCACCGTCCTCAAAATATCGAAGAGTCCTTGGTCATCTATATTCTTTGCATCTATCTAAGATTGAGTTTTCACTAGCAGATACTTTTTGACAGGAACTGGTTCTGGTGCTTTTTGACAGGAACTGGTTCTGTGTATGGATGAAAGAAACAATTCCCGGAGAAACTAATTATGGAATGGAATGGAATTGGCGCAAAAATAGTTGTATTTTTGTAAATTTGTTAAAAAATAAGAAGATAGGAAAAAGAAAAGAGAAAATTTTGAGAGGTGATGTCACAAGCCGTGTGTTTATTGCTATCATAAACTGAATACTTGTAACCAGTTTAACATTGAATTATTTCCATCAAATACAACTGAGTTTTTTTGGTAATCATCTTTTGTGTATGCTTCCATGAATTTTATTGGTGTTTAGATGAACCTTGTCAGAAGATTATTCTGGATTCATGATTCTATTACAGTATATTATTATTAGAACTCGGTAACCAATTATGCTTAGTGCCCACACATATTTGATCACTACTCAACAAGCCTATATATAAGGCTTTAGTACTCTTGGTAATAACATAACAACAATATTCAATACATCTATTTTATCTCTAACATGGTATTAGAGCTAGTTTGATCGGCTAACTAGAAGTATTGCTTCCCGCACCGGTAGCATAGCCGGCGGCGGGTGTCTTTCTTCTTGCAGTTTTTTTCTTTTTTTAGAGAAAACAAATTAAAAATCCATGATTGTTGTTTATTTTTGTTGTGAAACAAAAATGGTTTGTCCTTGGTAGTTATTTCTCTAGTTGAATACGTAACGTAATGGATGGCTGATTGTAAAGTGAGGATTGCATGGGACCGAGATTTCAAGGAGTGTGTTCGATTTCTTGGGAGGCTAGAGACTCCTCCATTGTTGAGGAAGACAAGGAATTCTTTGTAGTTGTTTTTAAAGGATAGGGAGTCAGTCCTTCACATTTGTTGTGAGAGACTGAGTGTTCTCCGTTATTGCCGGCACATGATATTCTCGGAAAGTGGATGTGTGAAGTTATATACCGAGGATGATATAAAAAATAAAATAAAAAAATCAATCAATCAATTATTTCTGTACAAATTGAGGGGATTGTTGAAGATAAAATAATTCAATGCTATAGTTGGTTTGAATATTTTATTTTTAAGATTATGTTATGTAACAAGTTGTAAGTCGTGATATAAGATTTCCTACTTGAGGGGTGTTAGAAGATTATTCATTATATTAGAGTATATTATTATTAGAAATTGGTGACAAGTATGCTTGGTGCCCCACACATACTTTGCCACTACTCAACTAGTAGCCTATATACAAGGTTTTAGTACTCTTTGTAATAACATAACAACAATATTCAATATATCTTTATCTCTAACAAACCTAAATGGCGTTCTTTGTGTTTACAGATGGCAGAGCCTTGACTACTGAAGAACACAGTCCCATGAATGAAAAATCCTCCGGTGCAAGCAGTTTGATGTCTAAAGGTGGTAGAATTCTATTGAGGTCATAGCTTATCACAAATGACTTGTCCAGTTTGTATAGTTGCAAAGTGATCGTAGTTGCAGTTGACAGGTAATTGAAGAACTATTTTCTTTTTTATTTGTGGGGTTTGCCACCAAACTAATTGTAAGTTGTATTCCTCATCAAAATTAACTGCTGACCATTCAGTTTCAACAGCTCATTGAGATAAGCAAGAGTAAAGTTGCTGATCAAAGTAAATTGATGGTATGGTTGTCTTTCTAGTAGTTAATGTGTTTGACTAACTAAATGGTCACCTTCCTCTTTTTGCAGCAAATGACTCATTTTTATAGTTGCTACGGGTATATCAATTATAGACTTTTCGACAGTTTCATCTGCTTTCCAATCCTCAAGACGGGTGACAACTTGTTGTAACTTTTTTGTCTGGCTGAAGTCATTCCTACTCACGTTTTTTAGTTTCTTTCTGGAGAGGAAAGGGAAAGAACAGGGGTCTTTAATCTTGTATACTGAAAAGAAAATGTTCAGCATATACCCGTTGGACTGTGATGCGAGAAAAATATGAAAATAGCTTGATTCTTCATTTTGCAGTTATCTTGTTGAAGAATTGATTCAAAAATGAAGGTGAAATTCAGTTCTCATTTTACTGCTTTCCCCTCTTTTCAGACTAAGAAAATATTCCTAGGGTTTGAAGTTTGCTCTTTTTAGTTTTCTCCTTTTTGGCCAGTTTATCTTAGTAATACCTAAAGGAAATTGTTAAATCCATAATAAAAAATGTTATTTCCACAACAAAAGTGTCGCTATGTATCGTATAGCGACGGTTTTCACCGTCGCTATACATCTACAGAGATACTTTTGTTGTTAAAATAACAAAAATTGTTGTGGATTTAACAATTCTCATACCTAAATTAGCATGTATATGCTATTTGAAGCTTAGTTTGGGTAATATTTAACAATCAATGTTACTTTGCTGGTGCCTGGAAGTGGGGTAGGAAAGTTTCAGGATGCTCCTATTATTTAGGAAGAAGGCTCACAAAAAGGGCGCTAGAATTAAAAATGCAACTTTTGCTATAATCAATGTAGGAGAAAGCTATAGAACTTACCGATGTTATGTGGTCTGACAACTTCACTCTAAACCGGATGCACTTGGGACTAGTCCATGTGGTGGTTTTATATCAATAATCAAGTTTTGGTTT
Source organism: Panax quinquefolius (assembly GCA_020205615.1). NCBI lineage: Eukaryota > Viridiplantae > Streptophyta > Magnoliopsida > Apiales > Araliaceae > Panax > Panax quinquefolius. Next base: position 146,559,753 of record CM035169.1, on the reverse strand, counting down.
TTGTTCGTCGCCAGTTTCCAGAAATGGAGGTTTAGATCAATGACTTGCTTCCTGTCGTAGTGATAAAATAGCTACTCCCTTTGTTCCCCATTTGATTTCTTCTTTCCGGACATCTTGAAACTTCCATCAAGAGGAGAACTTCCATCAAGAGCTCCTCGCAAAGGCAAAGGCGAGGATCTCGGATGATACAGAAGCATTAGGGAAGAAAATGTGAAACATAAGAAAGCAAATGGTTTTGGTGAATAACTACATCTATTATTATAGTTTAAAATGGAGTTGTGTGTGTGAAAATGATGATCATATCTGAAGCTGAGGCTGGTATTTGGAAAATTCATATTTAGATTGTTCATGATGTACCTGCCAACCAGAACACTCATTTAATCAATGGTTTGAACACAAATTAGCAGTTAAATTATACATGTTGTGTATGGCTATTCAGAGCTCAACTAGTCATTGGTTTCAAAGCAGCTCAAATGCATTTTTTTTGTATATGTTATTGCCCACCAACATGAATAATAAAAAAACATATTGAAAAATGACAATGCTATCGTAGAACACGCCAAATAGAAGCCAAATTGAAGAAAAACAAGTCAAATTTCATTGGACTGACAATGGCTGAAGCCAGATAGTTCAGGATTGATCATGCATCAAAACTTAAGACCAAGCCTCATCCTGACATCCCCTTAAACAAAGAAGACTATATTACAACTTATAACTGCTGCATTGACCAAGAAATGGACATATATTTTGTTCCAATCTTAATCGGGTCTTAGACCAACAACACTAAGCAATGGTTTTACACTTGCAAGCACTAGGGCATTACTTGCTGCCACCGCCGCTGCCACCAAAGAGGTAGTCCAAGGAAGACCCGCCACCTGGGGCTGAATGAACCTTGGTTGAAGGTCGATCCTGCACGAAATACAATCAATAAACTATTACTAAGCCAGCTCAAAATTGTTGAGAATATTAATTTGTATTATAATCAAGTAGGAGAAGTTAACATCAAACTAGGCCTTGATTAGAGCACTAGTCATTGCGGTATTTAACAAGCCATATATTTTCTCAACAAGATTATCCAAATATTGATATTTTGTATGACATGATTGATAAATGCAAAAACACTGGCATTGCAAATTCAAACTATTTTTTGGTTTGTAACATTAATATATTATAAATTCAAAACTACCTCAGTCATTGTAAAAGTTGGTCAAGAAACACTGGAACCTTCGACTGAGGCAGTTTCAAGCAAAGAAAGTGTGTAAACAGACTCAAGTGGATCCTAGCTACAGCAGTTGCTAACCGCAGGCTCACAGCTCTCTGTACCCTCTAGAAGGTTCATGATTTTGACAAGGGAAAATAATGTGAAGATATGGAAGGTTGAAGTGCATCGACTCGATATGACTCCTACTCTGTTAGCAATCACATGTTAGTAATGATATTTTCCTAAATCTCATATTCTTTTATCTTAATATGGTCCTGGATTTCCTGCTTTGCTGCTGAAAGTTTAAGAGTATGTTAGCATAGCCTTAAATTGTATTTTTTATCCTAAAGTGATTATTCATGCTATAAATATCTGAAATCACCATCCATCTCTAAAACATATTTCAGTTACAGCTTCTACTCAAATACTTAGAACCATCATAAATTACAAAAAAATTAGGACAACCTTAATATTTTGGAAAAAAAGCAGGGGCGGATCTACAGGAGCAGGGGGCACCAGCCCCCACTGAATTTTCGTCCATGTTTTCCCTTCTCCCACAGTACACACCCCCATCACCACCCTCTTTTTGTACAAATGATTTTTTAAAGTAATGATAATTTTGTATTACTTCTCTTATTTCTCTCTCCATGTGTAATATTTGACTAAAAAAATAAGTACTCTCTTCTACTTTTTTTTCTTTTTTAACTAACATCCTGTAAAGTTTTTTAGTTGTAAAAAAATGAGAAGAAATTTTTTGGCTCAAAATACACTCATTTTTTTATATTTTTTTCTAATTAAAACTCAAAACACCACTTTTCTTAAAAAAATTTATCTTCTATTATAAAACTGACATTATCTCTTTTTATTTTCATTCACTTCCTTTTCTTTTATCACCAAATTAAAACTCAAAGACAAATACAAGGTGTTAAAACTCCAAAACTATTTACTTAGTTTTCTTTATTCCGTGTGGCCTTATCATAAGAAAATTATGAATATATATATATATATATATAAATATATATTAAACTTAACGACTCAAGTGTTGAGAAATTATATTGGATTTAGAAAAGTATATATATATAGTTATAATTTTTATTCTTAACAATTTTTTTTTTCGAATTTGACCCTACTAAACTTTTTGGCTGGATCCGCCCCTGAAAAAAAGTACAATCCACCCGCAAATAATAAGCATCATTCTACAACAATTAGGATGCCAAACATCTCCACCAATGTGTATGATTTAATATGGTCCATGACAATGGCATTTGATACAGAACATGTATAACCAGTATCAAAACAGAAGATCATACCGTAAGGAAGTTGCCACTGTTCTGTCCATCGGCACGGAAGTAATTGTTTGCCTTGTTTCCCTGGATACCAGCTGGAATCTGCTTAGTAATGTCCACTGGTGGTGCAGCAGAAGCAGCAGACTTCTGAGGAGGCTCACTGCCAGCAACTGGTCCTGGGTTTTGAGGAGCTGCTGCATTATCAGGAGTGGGTTTTGGTGCCCCTCCACTTCCGAAAAGATAGCCCAGTGAACTCTGTCCCCCTCCACTGCTGACTCCACGGCCCATGATTACTGATTTAAATATTTATTAGAAGCTCCAAATCTGCTCACATTTTCAACAACTATGGAATTTAAACTATTGTATTCATAAATCATATGAAGCACAAATGAATGTCCACCAAAAAAAATTAGTTGTACTATCTGCAACATTTCAAAATGCATGCAACGCATATTAATAAAAACATGAATCTCGGAATAATTATTCTTATCATATTAGAGTTTTTTTTTAATAGAAATATGAAGTAATCAAGAGCCAAGAACCAAAATTTAAATTTCACAGTTAAATTTGCATTAAAGTGACAATTATTATATAAAAAGGAGTAAAAAGTAAAAGTAGGGGATAAAAAGCAAACGAAACAACAGGGGAGTGTAAAGTATCAAGATTGCAAAATGCTTGTGAAAACTCCCCATTCTAGGCCGAATTTTTATATCATGTAAGAAAAAGAAAAAAGTGAGAGACTAAGAGCATCTATCAATCAAATTTATTAGAAGAATAGAAACTATTTCATGACAAAGTCAATGCAAACAATATAAGTTGGGAGTGGGGACTAATTTTTCAGATCATTCCCACTCCAGCCTATTATTGACCTCAAACATATTTAGGAACCTTGTTTTGCATTCATCAAAAGCACTACAATTTCCACTAAATAGAAAACGTAATGAGCCTTTGTTTCAAGCTCTTGAAAGTTCAATGCAAAAGAAAGGGAAAAAAAGAAGGTAAATTTAAAATTCTAGGAATGTTCCAATAGCCAATTACACTTTTCACATTATATTGGATACTAAATCTTTCCAAATCTATCTAATAAAATACAAATGATTTTGAATTTCCCGCTCACTCAATAAATCATCTAGGCCGTTCAAAGTTTGAAATAAATCCCACCGTTAGTGCCGGAGGTACGGACCCAACTAGTTATATATATATATATAGTCGGATTTGTATTCATTAAGAAGGTATTTTTTTTAATATATATTTTATATAAATATCACTATGTTTTCCTCCTCAAACTCATAGCTCTTTTGATTCCAAACTGAGAGTAAATTCGCACCAACAATTCCTACATCTTAACCAATATAAAACTATAATCAAAACAAAAGGTACCAAAATTAAAAGTCAAATTTAAAACAAACCCCACATTGCCAATTAATCAAGACCATAAACATCAGAAAGCAAAGTGATCCACTATTCTAACAGTTCTTTATAGTTTTTTAAGCTTAAACATGAACATAGTTTTGGAGAATACAAGAATGTCAGTACGTATCATATAAAATTAGGCGTAAAATCGGCATCAAACACTAGATCTTACTCGCGCTTTGTAGTTGTACCTCAAAAATGACAAACAATTACATAAAAACATTGAAAAATGCTAAAATAACTGCAGATCGGCGTGAAATGAGCTAAAGAAAACAGATCATACAGTAGTGAGAGCGTACTAGTGTGAGTCTCTGAGAGTTGAAATGGTGAAGAGAGGGAATGAGAAAAATATCCGACCTGTGTCTGGATCAGATCTGGAGTCCGGATAGGCCTGTTCCCGCTTTTATATGTCACAATCTGAGGACTCAATTCTAAAATAAAAGGTCATAACGGTGTCGAATCTGAATTATTCCAAAGCTCGAGGCAGTAAATGATAACTTTGAGTCTTCGAGGTTATTTTATTATTTTAAACAAACTTATCATATAGAGGAAATTTGAGTTTTACGAAATAGGAATTTTTTGCATTGCTCAAGCATGTCATTAAATTGAAAAATAAATGAAAAACAAAAATTAGACATGAATGATTTATAATTTTATTTATTTGTATTTTGACCCAAATCCTCTTCTAGAGCTCAAATAAAATACCCGTTCAATTAAACAGTAGGAAAAAAAAAAGAAATTTGTTACATGTGATTTTAACATTATAGCATGTCAAAACGTATAGCTCAAAAACATAAAATAAATTTTGGGTTCAAACGTATCACATAAAACTGATGTCATGAATTTGATATTTTTTAAAATTTGTTTAGTTACTAGCATGCGTATTGCACTATTTTTGTGGGTTACATTTAGCTCGTAAACAATGCTTATAATATAAATAAGAGATTTTAGAATGTGCTTGAAAGTTCAAATATTTTAAACTCTCCAAACACTCGATAACTAAACATACACCAGAAATAAGGATGAACGTGGTGCGATTGGTGCGGTTTCGAATAAAAACGGCACATAAAATCAAAAGATTTGGTGCGATTTTAGTACTTCTCTCCATTTCTTGAGCATAATTCTTGAGCATGTTTTCACTTGTTAACTTGTCTTGAGTGTTGAATAATTCTTGATTTGATCTTTTGATGAACACAGGTTGGAAGTTGTTTGATCATGGGTCAAATTTGATCATATCAATCAAGCAAATTTTGGAGCAGGGCATGTTTAATTTCAAGATTTATTGTTGTGAATTTCTCCATGGGTTTATCTAATAGCTGGTTTCTTGTTTTGTTTAAGTTGTTCTAAAGTTCATATAGCTTGTTATTTGAACTGGAACCAATGTAGTCATGGGGTATAAATGAGTGAGAAAAGGTGAGACATGCCAAATATTGGCATTGTGCATGGTTTACCATATTTTCTTTTTTGGTTGATTAGTATTTTGATATTTATGCTTTGCATTAAAATAAATTGTTGAAATTCATTGACTTTAGAAGTTCAGTTGGTGTTGTCCCCAAGCAATTCTCTGAAAATTTAATGACTTTGATCCGAGTTCTCGAACCTTCTCAAATTATAATTTTCTATTGATACTTGGATTATATTCGTTCGAAAAATTCAAATTGCTTGGGTATAATCCGATATGGTGTTCGACTTGGTAGCTAAACGAGCATCAATAACCTTATCCAATAAGAGCTCTTTTCAAAAATATACAATAATTAGAAAGTAATTACACCATTAGTGCATCAACAAAATACAGTTGTTCTATATGAGAAGAGAGAAGAAGTCATCTGAATAACTAATCCCTAAATTAAGGAATCCTAATTGCATACTAATTCTCTAAATTAAGAAATCTTAATTTCACTAATATTATAAATAAATATAAAATTATATTAATTGTGTAAATATTTTATGAGTACAATATTATTATAATTATTTTCAAAAATATAATAGAATATGTAATTCATCCGGGTTTAAATGTTAACACAAATACAATGAATTCAACATGCTAACCAATCAATAAATTGTTTTATAAAAACAGTAGGTTGTTTATCTAGGGTTTTAATTTCACCTCGCTAACTGCCGCCACACCAAGTAAAAGAGAAGAGAGAGAGAGAGAGAGTCGCTGTCCGGAGGAGGAGAGAGCTTGAAAGTATCATCAATGGCGCCGAAACCAGGTCTGTGCCCTAATTATAAACCCTAACATCTTCCTTCTCCATCTAATCGATTCGGCTACCCAAAAAATGCAAATTGGGAAGGATTTTCTCTTAGATAGTGTCAAAATCAACCATTTATTGTAATGTGTAGCTTAGTTTTTTGAAAATCAAAGGAAAAGAGGAGTAAACAAATTAAGGGGCGAAATATACCTCCAAATACAATGATACAGCAAGAGATTTCTGCATCGGATACTTCAATGCAGGTCGAGGCTTGCTCAAATACGAGTTCCAAGATAATAAATTCTGATGCAGCACTGGGTGCACCGGCGCAGACAAAGAAAAAGAGAAAGAGAAAGAGTCGAGGGAAGGACCCAACAAGTAATGATCTTGATAATGCAAAATGTACTTCTTTGATAAATGATAGTAGTAGTCCCCTAGAAAATGATTCAGTTCTGCAGCCTGATGCAGCACTGGATGCACCGGCGCAGGCAAAGAAAAAGAAAAAGAAAAAGAAAAAGAAAAAGAAAAAGAGTAGAGGGAAGGAACCAACAAGTGATGATCCTGATAATGCAAAATGTACTTCTTTGATAAATGATAGTAGTAGTCCCCTAGAAAATGATTCAGTTCAGCAGCCTGTTTTAATGGCAGATACTGATTTAATGCAGCATGATGCAGAACTGAGGCTATGTGAGAATAATTGTGGTGGAAGGGATAACCCAACCACAATTGATACTGATAACACCCATGAGATAAATTTGAATTCAATTTCGACAGACCAGGCGGGCGCTAATAATGTCTCTCAGTGCAGTACACATAAAAAGACTCCTAAATCCCTTAGGAAGAAACGGAATAGAGCCTTACGTCGCACAGCCCAAAGTTTGGAATCCAAAGTGGGTGCTGACTCTTCTGTTGAAGTTGTAGAAAAGGGAAGGCAAACTACTTTGTTGAATGGCTCAGGTGGAGCAATTTCTCCTGGCTGTGTAAAGAATACATTGGAAAGAGAATCAGGTTCTGGACATGTTACCTCAGGGAATGTTGAGGAAGATAAATTAGTAGAGATGCACTTGGATGGGTGCTCTGATATTAAACACACAAGTGGGGATAGCATAAATGGAACTGAGATGGATAATTCGGAAGATATCAAAGATGGTTTTGCTATGGATTTGTCTTCACCAGATCTTTCAGGAGAAGATTTCAAGCAGGTTAAAAGGACCAAACTAAATGTTGACCACAAGGTGTTAAGTGATGTCCATTCTGCAGATGCACTACCTGAAGAATCTACAAGGTTGTGCAAGGGGCAGTTAGCTTCTGATGATCCATCTTCTCAGGATTCTCTGAATGAGCCCCTGGACCAGAAGACACGATCTAAGATCAATGATTCAAGTTCTTCACCTGTAAAGTTGGATGAAATGAAAGATAATGTTACTCCAAATGCAAACAAAGAATTGTTGCAGTCTTCCATTGGAATAACTCTTACTGGCTATTTTAGAAGAAAGCTTCTCGTCCTTGATTTGAATGGGCTCCTTGCTGATGTTGTTCAACATGTGCCAGATAAAAATAAATATAAAGATTACAAAATAATAGGGATGAAAGCTGGTGAGAATTAAGTTACATGAGTAAAATTTTCACATTAAGTCCATTATTTTCTGCCCCACAAAGTTTCTAACTTTATTGTCACTTGACATGTTAGTTTTCAAGAGGCCCTTCTGCGACGATTTTCTGCAGTTTTGCTTTGAGAGATTTGACGTAGGCGTATGGTCATCAAGAACAAAGTACTCTTCAACCTTTTACTTATAATCTAATATTTCTTGTATCTGTCTTCAGTTTGTAATCTTATATATCTTCCTGCTAGTTTTATTGATAAAATAAAATAAAATATATCTTCTTGATAGTTATCTATCATTTTTAATTTAGTTTTAACTGTCTTAATGTTTTATGCTTTATTTATGTCAATGTTAACTTCCTACAGGAAAAACGTGAAAATGATTATTGATTTTCTTATGGGAAAAAGCAGTTCAAATTTGCTATTTTGTTGGGTAAGCCATTTACACAGTTTTTGAAAAACATCTATTAAATTTCAAATGTCATTATACTGATTTCCCCCCCTTTCATTGTCCTAATTTCACATGTCATTATACTGATTCTTTCCTGCTTTATTTAAGATTACCTAAACACTTATTTCATGTTGTTGTGAGATAAATGTCTAAAGGTAAATTATATTATTAGCTGATGCTCTTGGTGAACTATGTTGATATCTTAAATCGAAAACATGCACTAAGACTTGGTTGAATTTATTATTAATATAGAAGTTGGAATTAGGAGATTTATTTTGGCATGGGCAAATTACAGATATAGGTCTTGATCACACTTTGATATATTAGAGTTGTTGGTACTGGTTCCATATTGTGTTTGCTATGTTGGGTTAGTTTACCAATCATTGTGACAATCTGATTGCACCATCATTTTTTTGGACTTCTTAAATCAACAAACTGCATCTTCCATACAATGACAAACAAAAAGACAAATGGGATTTCGACAGTTTCATAAGACACGTGATTTGGAAAATAGATTTGCAAGCTTGATGGCCTCAAGTGTGTGTGATGCAGGACATACTTAGACAAGGGATGTAAAGCTGCCCTATTATGAAAGAAAGATGAATTGGGGCTTATATGCAGGGTTTTCATGTTGAGATGGACTAGGGTAAGGATTTGAGATAGCAACTTAGACTATGTTTGTTATGAATGGATATGAATAATTGTATTATTTAATTCCTCTAAGGACTACTTTATTTCATGATTAGCCCTTTATTTAATACCATGGACTATTTGATGGTGGAAGATAATCTAGAATGCATCATTAATTGTTATCATTCGATCATTTGATAAGTCAAAAAGTAGATTATATAATACCAGCTTTGCTTTTGGGATTTTAGTCCATCATCATTAATTGGAGGGCTGCACTTTTTTAAGTGCTCTTTTTGTTTTTGTTTTTTCAGTCTATTAAGGGTGGACTCCTTGTTGAGATTAAATAAAGGACTAATTATGGGATAAAATAGTCCCTAAAGGCATTAAATTAGTACAATAATCCTATCCATGCATCATTCATGCTAACAAAAATAGCCTTAGGGGTGCAAGGGTTATTTTTCTTTAATATCTTGCAGAATTAAACTATAATTAAGTTGCACTAAGGCCTTCTAGAGTGTCACTTATAATTCTAGTGGAGTCTCTAGTATGCACATAGGGCATTTCTTATAGATGCAGCTAAGTTTTGCAAACGTATTTACAATGTTGTTTAAAGTATGAAAGAGATTGGAGTACATTTTTCTTTTCTCAATTCATTTTGCGTGAGCAGAATTAAGATGAATTGACCTATTGACTATTGTATATCTTCACTTTGTAAGCTCAGTTTTTACCTATTTCAGTTCTTTAGCTAATCAATTTAACAGTTCTTTTAACATAATGAAAATTGTTTTTTTACAGGATCAATCCCACTGTACTATGACAGGTTTTAATACTCTTGAGAACTGGCAGAAGCCTCTAGTCTTAAAGGAACTTAGAAAACTATGGGAAAAGCATGAGTGTGATCTTCCATGGGAGAGTGGGCACTATAATGAATCTAACACACTCATGTTAGATGATTCCCCGTATAAGGCCTTGCGAAACCCTGTAAGATTTCATTATTTTCAAACTCTAGTTTTTTCCCCCTTATTTTGGTTTTTCTAGTTATATTATCTTATTCATGGTAACTCGATTTATACCCTAAAACTGGTTATTCAGTTAATTATTTCCTTCTATGTTGTGGTCTTCATTCTTCAGCCAAATACAGCAATTTTCCCCAAGTCATACCAGTACAAAGATAAGGAAGATAATTCATTAGGTGAGTTGCAGTTCTCTTTAATTCTCTATGATAATATAACTACTGCTGCATCAGGCGAGTCATACTGAGTCAGAATGTGAGCTCATATATATGGAACTATATCCCATATATCTTCTCCTAAAGGCTAAACTATATCCCATGTGGGAGACACTTAAAAGTCTAACTAGTTATAATCCTGTCTAATGCTAATATTGTTCTATTGTATGAAACTATCTATACACTATCAATGGTCAAAGACTCTAAACTAGTCCTTATATTTTCATTGTAATGAAAATTAAAAATAGATAGAAATCAAAGTATATATTTATATGCATAGGGAAATAAAATAAAATGCATAGGGAAATAAAATAAAATGCAAAGAGAAAAGGAACAATATTTGCGGCTGCTTAATCTCTCTCTCACTCCCTCCCTCTTTTATGCTATATTAAAAAGTAAATTCCAAAATGTAATCTCTTTCTTATTGCTCCACTCTTTTGGAAAGTGCATACAATATAGGTGAAATATCTAATATAGAAATAAAAAATTACATAGACAGAGAGGTAGGCGTGAGAAAATTAAATATAAAAAAAGAAAGAATCCTAGGCATGCAATGTTAGAGAGATTATTTTTCTTGCAACTTTAGCTTCATATATATATATATATATATGTGTGTGTATATCCATTCCGCATATTGGTATGTGAAGGGCTTACATGACCGCCAAATCTTGCTCTATTGATTGGAAGAAGATTTCGCGGCCAGGATTTAAAAAAACACAGACGTCCACAACAGTGTCTTGCGGACGAGAGAATAGTCTTTTATCCCTTTGCAACACTATCTAGTGAATGGAAGAAAGTCTTTTTATCTCATCCGCTGTAACATTGTATTGTGTAAGGCAATTGTTGCAGACGACTAGATGGTTTTCTTCTTCCATCCATAGGACCACTTGCGAATGGAATGAGTTGCAATTGTTCTTGGTAGCCAAATATGTCCTTGCATATGGCCTTGTGGGCTCCAAATGTCTGTTAAGAAATACTCAGTTTTGAGTCTTTAGACCACAGCTGGTCTTCTTTTGTGCTACATGGTAATTTTTTGTCTGGATAGTAACAATAGCTAGCAACCATTTCTTCTCCTAAAGGCTAAACTATATCCCATGTGGGAGTCACTTAAAAGTCTAACTAGCTACAATCCTGTCTAGTGCTAATATTGTTCTATTGTATGAAACTAACTATACATTATCAATGGTCAAAGACTCTAAACTAGTCTTATATTTTCATTGAAATGAAAATTAAAAATAGATAGAAATCAAAGTATATATTTATATGCATAGGGAAATAAAATAAAATGCAAAGAGAAAAGGAACAATATTTACGACTGCTTAATCTCTGTCACTCCTTCCTCCTTTATGCTATATTAAAAAGTAAATTCCAAAATGTAATCTCTTTCTTATTCCTCCACTCTTTTGGAAAGTGTATACAATATAGGTGAAATATCTAATATAGAAATAAAAAAATTACATAGAGAGGTAGGCGTGAGAAAATTAAATATTAAAAAAAGAAAGAATCCTAGGCATGCAATGCAAGAGATTATTTTTCTTGCAACTTTAGCTTTCATATATATATATATATATGTGTGTGTGTGTGTGTGTGTGTCCATAGCACATATTGGTATGTGAAGGGCTTACACGACCACTGAATCTTGCACTATTCATTGGAAGAAGATTTCGCAGCTAGTATTTAAGAAAACACAGACGCCCACAACAGTGTCTTGCGGACGGGAGAATAGTCTTTTATCCCTTTGCAACACTGTCTTGTGAATGGAAAAATTCTTTTTATCTCCTCCGCTGCTACATTGTCTTGCGTAAAGCAATTGTTACAGACGAGTGACGACAAGATTGTTTTCTTCTTCCATCCATAAGACCACTTGCGGATGGCTTCGTGTTTTTTTACAAAAAAATCTCGTCTGCTTAGATGTTGGGACGAATGGTTCACGATCTGGTGACCATACAAGTTTACAGGACCACCATTTGCTGTTGATCGAGCCCCATATATATAGTAGATATAAATTGCATCCATTGTTATCAAGTAGGCATCAAGTCAGAGAAAAATACTAAGGTGTCTAGGAAACTTCATGTCTAAGCAGAAAGTCGAGCGCTCAACTAGAAAAGGCGACGACTTGATTTCAAAACGGCCAACTTAGACATTACGGGTGTGGTTTGACCTGAACTTAATTGGGTTAAAAATAAAAATATTAGGTAGTTAAAAAGTAAAACCTAATCGATTGTTTGCAAGTCGTAACAAGCTAACAAGCAGACTACAGAGAGGGAGAAAGGGGAGAGCACCAGAGAGGGAGAGCAAGCGACTTACCAGTTACCAGCGTCGACTCGATCCGACAGCTCATGACGACTTCGACCTCTTCTCCGGCAGTTCGCGACCTCTGGTATGCTTCTACTCTTCTCTAATTCTCTAATTCTCTTATCTAATTCTCTAATTCTCTTCTCTTGTTCTACTTCTCTTCTTCGGCCTTTATTCTTTCTTTCTTTTATCCTTCTTTTTGGGTATTCTGACTTCTGCCGGTATGACTGCTCTACTGCTCTGTTTTTTTTTCTTTGGTATTTTGTCTTCTGTTTGGGGTATTATGACTTCTAATTTTTTTATATGATATGATGAGTGTGTTACTGTATTCTATGCTTTGACTATGGTCACGTGACAGTGGTCCTACTACTACTATACCCATGTAAGTATACCAGTACCAGAGCAAAATTGAATTAAAATGAAGTAGTAATTGCAGTCAAATATGCTATGTTATGCTATAATAAATCCATATACCACAACAACTTTGTTGAGTAATAGTAATTGAGATTATAAGAATAAAGATTTTTTTATATGATATGTGATGCATTGTTGTCTTATGTTTATAATATGGTTATAAATATTATTTTGTAATAGTTAAATGGCGAAAAGTTCGGGAGTGGAGGGTTATGATCCAAGTAAGGATCCTAAAAGGAAGGCAAAGTCTAAGGATCCGAGGTGGAAATATGGATTTTGGCCGAAATTGAGCGATAAAAATCTCGTGCAATGCATACTTTGTATGAGAAAATGATTCATAGAGGAATCAAGAGATTCAAGCATCATCTTATCGGTGGGTATGGTGATGTGGCTAAGTGTCCTCGAACTACAACAGAAATTGCAAACGAGATGCATCAAGCAATAATGAATAACAAAAGGAATAAGCCAATTCAATTTGATGACAGTGACGAAGTAGAAGAAATTCAGTCATCTAATATTCTAAGCAATGCATCAAATCCTTCCAATTCTTCCTCTACATCAGTTCCAAGTTCTCGAACTGCATTTAAAAGGATGACGAGTGCATTTCAATTCACTAAGCCACAATCACAAACAAATGCAATTGAAACTCATCTTAGGAAATCTCCGAAGGAGTTGTGGACGAAAGGCATCGCAAATGTCCTAGTCAAATAACTTTGGAGAATCGTCCAAGGTCACCTGAAGAGAGAGAGAGTTCACATGCACATTGCCAACTGGTTTTATGAGCATGACATCCCTTTTAATGCGATAAATTCAAGAAGTTTTGAGGTGATGATAGTGGTTATCGGGCAATATGGGCCGGGTTTGAAGCCTCCTTTGTATCACGAATTGAGAGTTCCTCTTTTAGGGAAGGCAAAGACTAAAGCAGAGGAACTGAAGGAGAAGCACAAAACTTTTTGGAAGCAGTACGGTTTCACTTATATGTCAGATGGATGGACAAACAGAAGAGGCAGACACTTGATCAATTTTCTTATTAAGAGTCCTGTAGGGATTACTTTATAGGATCAATTGATGCTTCTAGTAAATCTTAGGATGCTAGAATGTTGGTAGAGTTACTTGATGGGAAGATCAAAGAGACTGAGGCTGAGTATGTTGTGCAAGTAGTGACATACAATGCCTCCAATTATAAGGCAGTTGGTCAAATTTTAATGGAGAGGAGGCCTACTTTGTCATGAACACCATGTGCAGCCCATTGCCTGGACCTTGTGCTAGAGTACATAGGCAATTTGAAGCAGTTTAAGTGTACAATCGAGAGGGCAAGAAAGATAACAACATTCATTTATAGACATGGTTGCCTTCTTGATGCGATGAGGAGCAAAATGAATGGGAGGAACCTTGTGAGATCGGGAGTCACTCGATTTGTTACATCTTTTCTGACTCTTCAAAGCTTGTGCAAGCACAAGGATGCTTTAAGACATTTATTCATCAGTGATGATTGGACACATTCTAGGTTGTCAACTACAGAGGCGGGGAAGAAAGTGTACGACACAGTTACTTCTACTAGTTTTTGGCATGTTGTTGAAGATTGCATTAGAGTGTCACAACCATTACTTGTTGTCTTGAGGATTGCGGATTCGGATGAGAGGCCAGCTATGCCTGAAATTTTAGATGTGATGGAATTTGCAAAGAAGATCAAAGATGCCTTTAATAACAAACAAAGGCTATACAAGAAGTGATTGACATTATCGAGCGAAGATGGGCATGCCAAATGGAGCAAAAGTTATATGGGCAACATTGTTTCTCAATTCGGGAAAGTGTTTTGACATTAAAGAAGAAGAAGAAGAAGAATCTGAGCTTATAGCTTACGTAGCAACTTCAATGATATTCTTTCAAAAATGGTTCCAGACCAAGTTTTGGCAGACAAGATAAGCCACCTAGCCAATGTCTATGAATATTCTCGTGATGACTTTTCTAAAGACATGTCGATTAGGCAACGAAATTCAAAAAAATCCTAGTAAGTATATTAAATTAATTATAAAGTTTACTTTAAGTTTTATTATTTAGACTATATTGGATTTTATTTTTTAATTTTTTACATCTAATGTAATTGATTGGTGGAATGCTTTTGACGGTTGTGCTGTTGAGCTTACAAAGTTTGCAAAGCAAAATCCTCGGCCTTTGTTGTTCTTCTTCCGGTTGTGAACGCAATTGGAGCACTTTCGAGTTTGTAAGTATTTAGTAATTAAATATCTTGTATTTAGTAATTAAATATAACTAAATCTATAAATATTTTATATATTCTTTTGCTTAATATTTTTTTAAACCAAAATTTCAGATTCATATGAAGAAGATTAATAGGTTGGAGCATTAACGATTAAATGATTTAGTGTATGTACAATACAATCACTGAATTGTTGATAGGTTCCAAAAGAGACGCGAACTTGGAAGAAACTTTGATCCATTAGTCCTAGATGATTTTGATTGGAGTAATGAGTGGATAGTTCCCGAGCAAGATGTAGTTCATCATGGAGATGATCTTACATAGGAGGATGATGATAGAGCTGTTGGTGCATTCAATGTGGCCGAGGGTCGCAATCTTCGTTGAACGGGTCATGTCTACTCACGACGTGATGGTGTTTCGATTTCGAGGGAATCGAGGATAAGAGTTGTGGATGAGTCTAATTCTGAAGTTGGAGAAGAGGAGGAAGGCCTTCCTAATAATGATGAGGATGTGGATGATGATTATGGTCGAAAAGTAACTATTGTTTCAAGTGATGATACTGCTGCTTGGAGAGATTACGATGATTTGACCCTTGATGATTATGCTTGATAGCTTGAGTGATCCATTCGTTCTAATAAATGAGACATTTGAGTTGATGTATATTGAATTTTTATGACTTTGTTTTATTTCTATATTTTGTTTGTTTCTGGCAATGTCACAATGAATATGTCTTTATCTTATTAAGGATGGTTGTCTAATACTATGATATGACTATATATGCTTGTTTATACTTTATCTTAACAATGATTGTTTACTTGTTTTATCATAAATTATTGAATTCTTAGTATTGAAATTTATGGTATTCTATATATACAATATTAAAACTTGAGAAACTAAACATAAATTTAAGAATTATATTGAATTAAACTAAATATTACAAATGTATCACCATTTATATAATTTGAAGTTGGTACTAGTTCAAAAAATTACAAGTTTACAACTATAATAAAATTATCCATTTTGCCTTGATCTTGTTCACTTGTTGTGAGTTGTGATTTGTTATGCTACAACTTGTATTATGAATATGGTAAATCATTAGAAAAATGAATATATAAATATTAAATATATATATTTTTATTCGTATAAAATTGACTTTGTTAACGACTTATCGACTTGTGGACGACTAGTTGGTCGCCTAAGCGCTTAAGCTCCCGGCTGTCGCCTCGCCTTGATAACTATGATTGCATCATACTTAATTTATTTTCTATAAGAATAAATTTCTATGTAACTGGAGTATCAAAATATACTTTTTTAATCCTAGATTAAGTCCCATTGTTGAAATATATTTCTTACTCTGTTATATTTTGTTTAATAAGAACTAAGTTACTCTTACTTGAGCATATAAGATGTAGTATGTACATATATTTAGCAAAATTATCCTATCTTACCCAACATGTGGGTTCTTTTTTTGTGGAGTCTATGTATACTTACAATATCATTGGTTATGTGAGTTCGATGAGTAGACACATATCCCTATCAGATATACACGAGTCCATGTAACACATATTAGTTGTCATCTCTATTAAGCAGGACATGTCATATGGTTTAAACGTTATCTATGGATTATGGTTTATAGATCATATACTTAGATTTACGGTTACTTTGGATTCTATAGTTATACTTATAAAATTACGGGGAACTGTTGAGAATGTTTGGTATTATTCTCTTTTGGGCGTTAGAAGTGAATTTGAAGGGTTATACTATCTGGGCGTAATTTGATATTTTCGGGTCTTGCAAGTTCAAAAAGAAGTCTCAAGTCTTGTAAGTCAACTTTGTCTCAAAGTTTATATGGTCCCCAAGTCTTATTATACTATCTGGGCGTAATTAGTATATTATTTTTGATTTTCTTCTATATATCATACTATCTTATTTTGAGAAGGCAGTGAATTAGAATTCGAGTAAAAGTTGTGTTTGGCCTTTTGCCGTTCCCTTCATATGGCCCTACCCGAGCGCAAATCATTGTTCTTTTAAATCAGTTTATGTCCAGAGACATTAGTGAAGCTTTTGTCTTTTATATCAGTCTATGTCCTGGAAATGTCTCTTTACTGATAACTGCATCTGACAGTTTTTTTTTGGTACGGTGTCCCCAAAAGGTTGCGTAGGTGACTTTTGGCAGTATTCTATTTAAGCATGCATTGATTTATCTTATATTTATTCAATTGCTCTAGTTTGAATGCGCAATATCCATTTATCCCTCTCGCTTTGTGATTCATTGCAGGGCCTGGAGGGGATCTTCGGGTTTATTTGGAAGGATTAGCATTGGCTGAGGATGTTCAAAAATATGTAGAGCAAAATCCATATGGTCAACGGCCTATCACAAAATCAAATCCGTCTTGGCGTTTCTATGCCAAAGTGATTGGCCCCAACTCATTTAAGGAAGATCATACTCATTCCAAGACTGAACATGCAAGCATGGACAACAATATCAGAGTTGCTATAGAAGAGTCAAAACAGGCTACCAAGGAAGATAGTTTTATGAAAGAAATGCCTTTGGCAGAAAGCCTTGAGCAGTCTAAGCATGTTAAGTTCAACATACACCAGAATGAAGAATGTAATATAAGTTTTGCGGAACATCAAATTGAGGGATGTAGAAGATTTTGCAAGGGAAAAATAGGTTCTGATGATACCCGTGGCGAGGTTCCTCGGACTGATCCCCTTGAGCTAAAAAGACAATCTATGATGAAAGATCCAATTCCTTTATCATCCGAGGTGGATGCATCAAATTGGAATGCTGCTCAAGTTAGTAACAAAGAGATCCACCCTCCAAAAATGCCACATTCTTCTTTGGGAAGAGATCTTTCTGTCTCCTCTAAAAGAAAGCTTCTTGTTCTGGATGTGAATGGATTGCTTGCTGATATTGTTTCATCTGTACCTGACTGTTATAAAGCAGATAAAATATTTGGCGAGAGAAAAGGTAAATTTTTTCTAGGACAAGTAAATTTCTTTGCAGTGAAGTTCGTTATATGCTGTCTAACAAAGTTCTTACGTGTTTAACTTGTATCAGTTTTCAAGAGGCCGTTTTGTGACGATTTTCTGCAGTTTTGCTTTGAGAGATTTCGTGTCGGTTTCTGGTTGACAACCACCAAGTACTTCTCAACCCATAGCTTATCATAGTTCAGTTTTTAAATTTTTAATGTGGCTCTATATCTTGTGGGTTCATTTTTAAGGCTTTTGATTTCCTTTTACTATTATATGCCCCTTATCTTTGTCATTATGAACCTCTGCAGGAGAAATGTGCTATCTAATCTTGAATTTCTTTTGGGAAGGACCATGCGAAATTTGCTTTTCTTTTGGGTATGCCATTCACTTTCCTTACAACGAGTCCATGTATCCAGCATTACAACTTTTGTGTATATTTGAGTTGCTGCATCCTAGACAATATAATAGACCCCCTCCAGTAGGAGGTACTTTTATGGAGTATTATATATTTTTGCTTATATGGTGATATGAATAAGGTTGTCATTACCGTATGTTTTTTATTGCTGTAATTAAGTATAATTTTTTGTGTAGTGTATCTTTGGACAAGTATTTCCAACTGAAGTGTTTCTATTGGCAAATTTGAGATTGCATCATACATCTTGCTTTAGCAACTGTATTTGCGGACCCCTTTGGTTTATGAAGTATAAATTGGACGCGTGTTTTAAACTCATTGTACGAGTGCTTCATGATAATTTATAATCACCAAGTATCTATATTCATATATGCTCGTTGCTTACTTCTATTAGTTTATTAGCATATGGATTCTAGGTTTCTTCTAATATCATGAAGATTGTGCAGGATATATCCCACTGTTTTGAGACGGGTTTTAGTACTGTTGAGAATAGGGACAAGCCTATAATTTTAAAGGAACTTAGAAGATTATGGGAAAAGCATGATCCGAATCTTCCATGGGAGAGAGGTGATTTTGATGCATCGAACACACTTTTATTGGATATCAATGCATCCACGGCCTTGCTCAATCCTGTAAGTTCAGTTGACTCATTTGTGGACATGATTATCCTATTTCTAGTTTGTTAGAATTCTCTTCCCATGTTTATTTTATTTTTCAGCCGCACAGTGCTATCTTTCCCCCCAGATACCGGTTCAAGGATGAAAAAGACAATTCATTAGGTGAGTTAACATCTCCATCAGGCTCAATCATTGCTTAGGGTTCCATGATGGTCTATTGTTTGCTACCACTATCGCCTTTACTGACGGTGATTTAACAAGTGTTTCTTTTTTTGGCTGGTCGTCTTGAGTTCTCAAGTATTCAATTGTTTTTAATATTTTCCATTTTACTTGGAGTTCTGTTGAAACCTTATTATACTTGAATAAATAAATAAATAATATTGGCAATATTATTACTATTAAATGGCGTCTAACTCCATGTGTAATTATTATTCCTAATAGTTCCTTAAAAGCTTTAAAACTTTTTCTGGCATTATAAGCTTTTTCTTATTTTTACTCATCAATTCTCATTGTCTGAGTAACCGGTGCTATTTTTAGATATTGGATTCTGTTTATGATGGGGGGATGCCATTTGACAGTGGCATAGCTTTATTATTTTCCACTTGTTACACCAAGTTTTCCCTGTCAGTGTTGTATCTTGCTTGGTTATCATTGTTTATAGACTTTGTACAATTTTCATTGTGCGATAGCCTATGATGTTGTTAAGCTTGTTCTCTGCAGGACCGGGAGGCGATCTTTGGGTATATCTGGAAGGGTTAGCATTGGCCGAGAACGTTCAAAATTACGTAAAGCACAATCCATTTGGGGAACGACCCATCACAGAAAAGAATCTGTCGTGGAATTACTATCTTAAGGTTATCGGAAGAGCCTCATCCCAACTTGAAGATGCTCGGCTAGCTTCAACCGAAAGATGGTGGAACAATTGTTGAGCTTCTTAACAGAAAGGCTCCTGCAGAGCGATCACAATATACTTGCTGAAACTGAATTCTTTTCACGATCAATGTTTGTTTGCCTCGTAGTAGATACTGAAGGGCAGTCATGAATATGATGTTAATAGTATCGATTTTTGGTAAGATAGAACTTTTTTACGCTTTCATGAAGCAAAACCATAAGTTTTGTATTGTAAGCCTATAGCCTTATATGTATCAAAATTATTAAATTATATATCATCTGGGGGTTTCTTTGTTGTATCATTAGACGTTACAATTTTGGCAGATGTAGTTGCAAC
The DNA here is from genome assembly GCA_020205615.1 of Panax quinquefolius. Classification (NCBI taxonomy): domain Eukaryota; kingdom Viridiplantae; phylum Streptophyta; class Magnoliopsida; order Apiales; family Araliaceae; genus Panax; species Panax quinquefolius. Next base: position 146,539,586 of record CM035169.1, on the reverse strand, counting down.
TGACCTAATATTCTTTGTGTATGAATTTCTATAGGGTCTGCTTTCTATGATTTGATTTAGTGTTGCTTTTTGTGTGTGATTGTGCTTTCGTTTTTATTCGAGATTTTATATTAGCTCCTTTTGTATATGGATCTTCATCTGTGGAAACTGGTTGTCACGGTACTATTCTAGCAACCATAATCGTAACATTGAATGACAGATTAAAATAAAATTTTCCCGTCACTACAGGCTATAGTGACAGTAATATGGCTAGTAGCGGCACAAAAAATTACTTGTTTATCCCACATTTGCCCATGTGCTACAGTGCCTGCAACTACAAGTTGTTTTATAAATCACTGTAGGATAGTATTTTTTAATCTAAGCCATTCGTTAATCTACCAATTTTTGATCCAAATATATATATACTAGAAATAAAGTCCCATAATCCATATGACTAGTATGGAGGAGACAGAAACAGATAAGATAATGTTCTAACCACAATTATTCAATTGAATTTCAAGAACCAGAGTCATTCTCCTCAAGAACTCCCAAACAACCACCATGGCACTAAAACCCCACTTCCTAAAAAACCATTTCCCCCCCTTCATTATTTTCCACCCAACACCCTCTTTTCCCTTGAGAAAACCAACCAAAATGTCCCTCCAATTTTCCACCCTCACAAGAAGAAAAGCACTATTTTCCATATTAATAATCCCAACAATTTTCCCAAACAGCAGAAAACAAGAAGCAGCAAAAGCAGTGGATTTGTTCACAATGACGGTGCCTGACCAGACGGTGGAAGAGGCAAAGAGTGGAATCCAATTCCATGCACAACGTTTATTACAAGTGAAGGAATTGTTGGAATTGGAGGACTGGAAAGAAGCCCAAAGGGAATTGAGGAAAAGCTCTTCACTTCTTAAACAGGGTTTGTATACCTTAATTCAGGACAAGCCTGGAATTGAGAGGCCTCGGCTGAGCAATTTGTATTCTGCTTTGTTCAATAGTGCAAGTAGATTAGATTATGCTGCGAGGGATGAGGATGTGACACGTGTCAGGGAGTGTTATGATGATATTGTTGTGGCACTTCATGAAATTCTCTCTATTTTATGATATTCAAGTAATAAATTTCTTCTTCTCTCTCCTTTTTGTGATTTTCTAAAATTTTATTCATAATAAATGATGGGATTTTTCATGTACTATTTACTTGGGTAGTATTTGATAAAAACTTCGAGTTGTGGTGCGTGGTATAGCGGTGGATGGTGGTAGTGTGACAAGTGAAGTGAAGAATTAAAATAAAATAAAATAAAATTAGGGTAATAAGGGTAAAATATGACTTATTAAAAATTATGAAATATAAATTTTATAATTAATAATATTTTTTTAGATAGTTTATAATATTTATCATTGTATTGATTAAAAAAATTAAAAGGATCTATGTTAATTTTGAATTTAAAAATATGTTAAGTTGACTTTAAAAAATCAATAATGATCAAATAATATTTACCAGAGGGAATATTAACTTTTAGACAATTCCTTTTCGTTGAGAAAGTCAATACTTTGAGACTTAAAAAGGAATTTTACGGTTAAATCGTAACAATCTTTATATAAGTTTTTATTGTTAGGATTTTTTTTAAAAAAATTTAAATGTAATAAACCTAAGTTTTATAGAAATAATTTAGAAAATGTTTGTTTATGATCGAATTACCGAATGACTTAATCGATTACCATTAAGTCAAGGCTTGTTGGAAAAAAAATCGCCCTGAATGGTCGAATCCACGTGACCATCCAAACGATTTAAATTTGAATGTCATTTATTTGACTGAATGGGATGAATATGAAGTTTTATTTTATTTATTTTTTTACAATATTAACTATTATATTAAGTAATATTAAATAACTTTATAACAATTTTAAATTTTTTTAGAGGGGTAAAATAATAAAAATCTGTTTCAGACAACTTTTTTCATTCAGATTCAGATTATCAAACAACTTAATTATTTCAGACAATATAATTATTATTTTAAACTTATTTTAAAAATAATTTTATATTTTAAAATATTAAAAATTGGGATGGGTCAAATTAGGTCGGGTTGGGTCAAAATTGGTCAAAATGGGTCGAGTTGAGGTTAAATTGAGCTGAAGGAACATAAACGCCAACAAAATGCCATTTTAAGGACTTAACTGACAATAATTGAACTTTAGGGACGACTTTGAAAATGAGTGACAACTTAGAGGGATAGAAGTGTCATTCAGTCATAATGATAATATCATAAAGTAGTGATTTTAGTAGATAATAATTAAATTAAAAAGAATAATATCAGAACAATTGACATTACCAAAAGAGTTTAGATTTGTAGTGATTTATGGGATTATAAATTCAAAATATTAATTTGGGATTAAAAAAGTAATGATTTTAGGAGATAATAATTAAATTAGCAATGATAATATTAGAACAATTAACATTATCAGAACAATTTAGATTTGTAGTGATTTATGGGATTATAAAATTAAAATATTAATGTGAGATTAAAAAGTAGTGATTTTAGGAGATAATAATTAAGTAACGATAATATAAAAACCGCTTAGATTGAAAAAGTAGTGATTTAGAGATTATAAAATCAACATAGTAAGTTATTAATGATATTATATGTTATTTTAATTTTATTTTAAATATTTTAAACTATATAATATTATGTTGTAATATAATTATAAATGGTATAATGTTATGTTGTAATATAATTTAATTAGTAATGATAATATCTCTTACGCTTTAGATAGGTGGTGATTTTGTTATTTTGTTATATACGTGTATTATAAATTATAATATTATACCATACATGTATGATATAATGTATGTATGGTATAATTATGAATGGTATAATATTAGAAAATAGTGATTTTAGGATATAATAATTATGTTTAGAAAAGTAGTGGATTTTAGGAATTATAAAATCAACATAGTAAGTTATGATTGATATTATTTGTTATTTTAATTTTATTTCAAATGTTTTAAACTCATATAATATTATCTTTAATATAATTATAAATGGTATAATATTATGTTGTATTTATAGGGAGAAAATTAGGTTAAATAACGTAGAGTAATGATAATAGCTCAAGAATGATAATATATAAAGTAGTGATTTTAGGAGATAATAATTAAACTAGAAAGGATAATATCGTAAATGTTGATATTACCAAAACAATTTAGATTTGTAGTGATTTAGGAATTATAAATTCAAAATATTAATTTGGGATTAAAAAGTAGTGATTTTAGGAGTTATAATTAAATTAGTAATGATACTATTAGAACATTTAATATTACCGAACAATTTAGATTTGTAGTTATTTATGAGATTATAAAATCAAAATAATAATGTGGGATTAAAAAGTAGTGATTTTAGGAGATAATAATTAAGTAGCAACAGTATAAAAACTGGAGTAATGGATGAGCACAGTAATTAAGTAGGACAAGTGTTGCAATTTAGGAATGACAAATGTCATGCAATGATGTTATGTACTGCAATTTAGTATATTTAATAGATTTAAGTAAATTTGCAGATGTAATTTATTGTAAAGAGAATAAGTGAGTAATTTATTTGGTTCAAGTAGAAATTATTTGACTTGTGTTTATCAGACCCCCATCATTTGATAAGGTGCAAAAAACTAGTTTGTTTTTGTCCCATATATATTAGTTTGATGAAATATTACTAAACATAATTTATGGATTTGACAACCTATTAATTTAAGTACTTAATGTGAGACGATTTTACTATTTAAATTACAAAGTTATGATTAATTATATTGAAATAACTCGGGTCAAATTTCGAGTTCGGGACAAATTTTGGTTCAAATTCTAAGTTCGAATATAATTAAATTCATTCAAATAAGTATTTAAACCACTAACTCAATAGTATTTTCTTAAACTACTAACCCAATAGTATCGGCCGTTACATGCATAACTTATACAACATTTCTTTTCAAAAATTACTTTATGATTCTTTTAAATGCACACACATATTGAGGAAGACTGGTTTCTAAAAATGATTAATTAAAATAATAATGATAATAGTGTTTGTGTGCATAATTTATACATATAAAATTACTCCCAACTATATTAATCAAAGTTATGAAGTAGGAATAAGATTATATTACCCACTACCCCATACTTGTGTCATGATAATGAGGGAGTCCTAGTGTATTATGTTAAAGTAATATATGTTAATTGCATCTTTTTTTATATGAGTTTTGATCAATTTTGGGATTAATTTAGACCCATTAATTGATTGGATTTATATTAAATTAAAAGTGTATTTGATAGTCTATTACAAGGAGATTAATAGAGAGCAATATATGGTTCAAGTAGGAATTATATATTGTGTTTTAATTGTATCCAAAGTGGAGTATATGAAAATGTTCATTGTTGTTTAAGAAAACTATTTTTCTTTAAGTCCTACATTGAGTAGGAATAAAACTATTTAATACTTTATAAGTATACGTGGAATAGTTTAATTCACTAATGGTACTAAAGAAAATGCTTGAATTTGGTCACAATGACGTGGTGCAAAGCACCACCCGCCCGCGTCCCGGGGGCGGGTTCGCCTTCGCACGTGCGCATCGTCGCTAGGAGCCTCGCCCGAGCCAAGAGCCTTAATATCGTGAACCAGATTAATAGACCTTTAATCATCATGGATACAAATTAAGAGTTCTAAAACTGTTATAAACTGATTAAAGTGATGTTTTATTTACAATTCGGTTTTATTAGTTTAAAAAACTGAAGAGTCTTGCATCTTCTTCCTTCTCATCAACCTTTACAAACTAGCATAAATTGAGATTTATCAGTGAGTTGCTATCACTGAGAATTAGTATAGGCTTGACATATATCCTGGAGGTGAATTGCTAGGAGCCTTTAGCAAACCTTTTTGGTAAGGACAATAATCACCTTAAGGACATGGACTACTCGTGTCAAATCTTTGTTCCAATAATTCTGTGTTCATTTTAATTTTTTCAATATACAAGGATAAAGTCAGAAATTATTTATACGATCTCTCCTATTGCTAATTTATCTAAAAATAATATTCAAGTATATTTTGATTTTCAGCAAGGGACACATTCTGCAATGGAGGCCTTGGACAAAGGTTTTGGTCTCTGAAAATATCCAAACCATCGCTAATTACGATATATATATCAATTAGGGACTGTTTGTCGCTACTTATGATTATGTTAGCTGAATTTTCATGTATATATAGTAATTGAAGATTATATTATTAAACACACAAATTTATTATATTTTTCCTTTTTGTTAATTAAATCAAAATGCATTTTGAAGACACCTTACAAATTAAAAGTATTTTGGACAATCATAGGTGTGGAAGGAAGTATATATGCCAAGGTGCATGTCGAAAGGAATATATGATTGGCAATTATCATTTCTTGCCTACATTCAGAGAGAACCGTACCCTAATATATCTGTTGTTGAATTCCAAAACAATTAAGGTTCATGAGAAGTTAGTTATTGACATATCAAGAAGCCAGACATGCATTCAGAGCCATGAAGAGAGCACCAGAGATGATAAATGGAAATGTAACGGGGCAGTTCAACAAGCTGCAATTTGGCTGCATGCAAGAAATACGTACTACGGGAAATCAAGTGTACATGTTGATGGAAGCATGACTAGTGCCTAGTGGAGCTCCACAGTTTGGGAGGATGTACTTTTGCTTTCATGCAATGAAGGTACGTAGGATTCAAATATTGCAGGCCTTTTGGTTGTTTAGATGGATCGATGCCATTTATCAGGACCTACAAAGGGTATATATTGATGCTAATAACTGTGGATACCCCATTAGTGGAGGGGGAGAACTAAAAGTCTTGGAGTTGGTTTATAGAACACCTAAGATATGATTTGGGGATGGACAATTAATGGGTATGGATTTCTAATATTATCAGACAAACAGAAAGGCTTGATACAAGCAATTCAACAGCTGCTTCCTAGTGCAGATCATAGGTTATGTTTTGTGCATTTTCGTAGCAATTTCAAGGTAGTAGACCACAGAAGTTTAGCTTTGAAGGAAATTTTGTGGAATTAATGCTGCTAAATCAACCCATGTCAGTTCTTGGAAATACTGGTTGAACAAACTAAAGGATGCCGATGCTAAGGCTGCTGCATGTATGGTTGCAGGACAAGTCTCCAAGACAATGGGCCAGCTCTCATTTTGAAACATGGTCCAAATGTGACATTCTGTGCAACAACTATTGTGAGTCCTTTAATCAGAAGGTGTTGGCCGGAGCAAGGCAGTTGCCCATTTTAAATATGTTAGAGGGTGTGAGGGACAATATAAGGGGTAGCTAGGGTGACTAACTACTACACTGTGTCATCAACTAAGTGGGTACCTGGGGATCTTTGTCCTGCAACTCAGAAAAGGATAAAAAAGTTAAAGGTTAAAGCTGGGGAATGCATTACTAACATATATAGCATGCATGTAAAGAAAATTACTCTTACCAAAAAAAGAAATGCAGAATATCTAGTTAGTTATTACAACTTACCTATATATATATATATATATATATATATATATATATCTCCCAATCCATAAATACAGCTAGCATAATAACATTATATTGTTGTCTTAAATTTAATCTCTGGTAGAATATCTTCTAACAGCCATGTTGCTAAGATCCTATAAGCCTTTTGTGTTAAATGAACTCCATCCCAACTAATGTAACGTTCGGGGTCGGAACAGTATGGAACATTTGGTGTTCCACACCTCCTTGTCCAGTCAAAATTATAATTACCACCTATCCCACAGCAAGCTTTTAAGGTTGACGTGACGCCAAATCCTGTTAATCACAACGAATTAACATTGTGAAAAAGTCAATCTAGGGAACAAAACTGCACGTGACAAAAAATCAATCCAGAGAACAAAACTTGACACCAAGCGACAACTATAAAGAGACAAGTGTTCATTTTAGTAATTGAGGGGCTACTTTGAAATTGGGTGACAAATTAGAAGGATAAATATGTAATTCGGCCTTGATTACATACGTTAGTATTTATAATTAATACTATAAATTTAACATCATATGTAACACGTACAAAACTCGTAAGTACCTACCTAAATATGACGCGTTATTTAGAAGGAACTGGAATGCCTTGTAATAATCGGCATACACAATTGTGATGTTGGGATATTCTTCTTTCAATGTCTCGATAGCTTGTTGTAGATATTCGTTATAAAACACTGCGACATCGTTTAGATCTTTTAAACAATAATGTTTGTCATAAGCTGTTGGGCTTTTACTGGGGAACATAGTAAGGAATCTTGGAATACACCCGATTGGAAAATTTCCAGGAACAACTACTCGGACAGCCCCAAGGCTGATGACTCTCTGTAATATATATATATGGAAAAATTAACGAAAATATGAGACTCTTAAACAATGAGTTAATAACACATGTATTCTCGAAGCATACACCAAGATACAATAACTTACTCTTACAGCATCCATTATGACTTGAATAACTTCAGGCACTAAACTCTTATTCTCTTCAATGGTTTTCCCTTGTAGTAATGCAAAATTATAATCATTACCTCCTATCTCTCCAACCATAAATAGAGCATTTTTAAGCTTTTCAGTTATGCAGCCTGTCAAATTTTAATTTAGGAAGGAAACAAATCAAAGTCCTAACTAATTTAGAGTAAATTGTATGACATTTATATATTGGTAACTTATATTTCCACATAAAAAAATGATATTTTCACGCAATCCCTCTCATATGAATAGTGAGTGAGTTCCTATGTGTGAGAGAGACTCTTGTAAAAATATCATTTTAATATGTGAAAATATCAGTTTCCTTATATATACAATGGGGGATTTATTTAATTTTAGATTACCAACCTTTGTCTGATTTGCAGAGAGAAGCAAAATATGTGTCCATCCAATCAAGTTGTACACCAAGAGAACTATTAGTACCAGAAAGTATAATGTTTTTTTCAGCCAAATTGTATGCTGACAATGCTGTAGCACCACCAACGGCAAAGTTTACTCCATGGGTAAAGTTTGCATTGACATTCTTGTACGGATTGAGAAAGGGTATTCCGATAGCTGATGCTGTTAGATGATGGACAAGATTATAATTTAATAGGCTTTTCAATTTTTTTAGGAGTAATTAAGGGTATTCTAGACATAAACAAAAGGACTGATATATTTTTCTGCTGTGGGTATGTTTCAAATTTTGAGAACTCGACATAAATGAAAAGAAGGGAAAAGATAAACATATGCTTAAAAATTCAATAAAATACCACGTTAAATATTGTGTCTTGCTTGTGCATTCATTCTCATTATTGGGGTTATTGATTATTGACACAACGAAAGACGTTAGAGAGAATAGAAATAATCACAGGAATTGAATCTATGAACTTTGCAATCACAGTAATTCACAAAGTGTGAGATAAATTGACTAAATAGCTAAGTATTTCATAAACCAAAATATTAATAATGAGAGTTGTTCCTAATACATCTGAAAACAGGACTAATCAAATTAGGAAAATATGGGCCCGTAACTCCAAACGGAACAAAATTTTCAACCCAAAACAATATCAACCCTTCTTAAATTTGGTTTTCCTTCCTTTTCTAACTTGGTCTCCAACTCGGACCGTGTCAATTTCCTATTTATATGCACAAGGTGTATTTTTTCCAACTAAGAACATCATGATATATCATCATGCATGCATTCTCCTAACTGAAAAGAGATTAACATAAAAATATTTACTTACCAATGTAGTCAATCATCAATAACCCATCCGAACAACGGCCAGTAGGCTCCTTAAAAAACGATTCACCGTACGGAAAGTTAGAGCACGGATTGGAAGCGTTCTCCCTGAGCATATTTCCGGTGTCCGATAAGGAGTCCCCAAGCTGATATATCTTATCGATGTTACAACTCCTCAGCATACGAATATCGGGTGATAGGGGACGAAAAGAATTGGTAGGAGCAGCAGCATAAAGATGATATAATGAAATAATTACCAAAGAGAGAGAGAGAATTTTTTTGATGAAAGCCATACTTAGGCCTATTACTGCTGAAGTTCTTATCTGTCTAGTGGAAATGGAGGAGAAAGATGGAAGAAAGATAAACTGCTCGTATGTGTGGATTGCATGCGAGTTAATTATTGAAACTTCATTTATTTATCGTCCTCAAGTCTCAACCAAATTACTTAAATAGTATTTATTTATTACGAACAATAAAATACACCTATAAACAATTCAATAGAAAAAGTTTGAAGATCACAACCACTGGCATTATTCTTATTTGCAAAAGATTTAAAAATAAAATAAAGAAATTTTTGACATAACCCACAACGTTACTCAATCTACTATTACACCTACTCTTGCCAATGTTACTGTCACAAACTGAATCTGAAGGATAAGTTTCTTATTACTCAGAGAAACAAGTTACATTAAAATACAAAATGAGTAGGTAATCTTTTAAGCTGATTAATTAAATGAGAGGGAAACTAAACTTATTTACAAAATGAGTAGCTTATATTCTATATAAGCTGACTAGCAGTTACAAAATTAATACAAATATTACAAAAATACCAGACTCGATCTAAAGACATTACTAATTAACTATACTGCTGTGACTCACAACAAACAGTAGCCATATCCCGGTATTCAGACTCAGCTGAAGATCTGCAAACCGTGTTGATAGAACTGACAATTACATGTCGAATCACATAGACTAAATTAATTTTAAAGAGTTTTAAATTTCAAGCAAATTAGAAATAAAAATGGTGAAATATCCTAACATCTTTCACTTCCAAGAAATAACTGAAGGCCCTAAAAGAACACAATACCCAGACAAAAGATCTTTAAGAAGTAGGTCACGAGTCCCAATAAGCATCACAAAGGGCTGGTAGTTGCAAGGAGTTATTGGCAGGATAAAAAATGCCTTGGTCAGGATTGCCTTTAAGATACTTAACCAGCTTCAGAGCAGCATCTAAATTAATGAGGAGGCCTTGGTTGAGAAAGAAATTGACTTGAGAGATGAACAGCATAACTGAGATCAGGTCTAGTATTAATTTTATCTTGCCCCTCTAGATATTTTATAGCACCACAGGTACGCATACATGTGATATGAGGCATGTCAGACAGATTAGAATATTCTTCTTTTTTTTTTGCTAAATCAGATCAGAATATTCGTCATACAGTGCCCTAAATTATGTGAAATATATAGGTGGAAACCATGCATGTTTATTCCTCGAATCAACATGTTCATGTCCTTTTTAATTTGATAAAACTTTGGAATGTTGCTTTGAGTTAATCGAACAATCTCAAATATCTTTGACCCCCGACAAATATACAATACCAGATGCAATTTCAGAAGAAATATTTGAGTTCAATAGCCTTGAGTTATCATATTATAGATGTTCCAAACATGAATATAAGGAGATAATATGAAGAGACTATTGTGAAGAGAGAAGCAAAATTTCAGTACGAAATCCTAGAATTCAAGCATACTAGCTTTGATACCATGTCACAAACTGAATCTCAGTGATAACATTCTTATTATTTAGAGAAAACAGAGATACAAGTTACATTGAAATGAGAGGGAAACTGAACTTATACAAAATGAGTAGCTAATTATCTTCTAAGCTGACTAAGGGGGTGTTTGATAGATTCTGAACAAGACTGAATGATGTTGACTGAATAAGAAATGTCATTAAGCTTGTTTGTTTTGTAAAATAAAAAATCTGAATAGCTCTTAATAGTGCTAACCGAATAAGCTTCATAAGGCTCCCTGATTCGCTAAGCATGATAGCTGAATGGATTTTTTACGTGCATACCCATATGTCATAATCAATCCTTATATATAAAGAGACGTAAGGCGATCCTCAATTGAAAAATTGAGTGAGTTAACTCTTAATTAATTAGGAGTTAACTCGGTTGATTTCTCTGATTTCACGCAACTTTAAAATCGATTGGTCTCCTGTAAACGAATTTGGTTCTGCAATCGATCGACGCTTCTTCTTCCATCAATTAAGTTTGGAATCCAGTCCATCTTTTAATCGACAAAATCGTCCGCGTCTATTCAGATTTCCCCTCTTCTTTCCTCTTCCACTTCTTCTTCTTCCACTTTCAGTTTATGTACAATTATATATTCCCTTACCAACTCTTTCTTCTTATTCCGATCGTCGAGTTGCAGTCGAAGGCTGAGCAACTGTTTTATCTAATAGGTACATAAAGATTAAGTCTCCCCAATTACTCTTTCTCCCTCCAAATCTATATATATTTACTTTTGTATATGAAAATTTGATTTGGTCCAATTTTACTGATATCTCTGCCATATGCAAGTTACCTGTTTGATATATAAAATGCGAAAGAGAAAAAAAATTGTTATTCACAAGGTTGCTTAGCTTTATGGTTTTCATTTTTTAACATACCCAACAATTTTGTGTGTTAAGTTTGTATTTATCTCACCTATTTGTACAGTAAAATCAATCGAGTCATCAAGCCTCAAGGTATGTTCAATGCTAATGAATTTTTGGTCTATTATCTCAACAGGGGAGTGAGGCCAATTTTGTAATTCCTCGCGAGAAAGTAAGGGAAGAAGTGGAGGAATTTATTAGAGATGATGTCGATTGTTTTTATCACTACCCCAGTGACACGTATGGCTAACTCCCTTCATTTAAATTTTCACCTTAGAAAGCAGAAGACCCCAACTTATTATTAATGAAATTTAATTTTCTATTTATTATTTTGAAATAGTAAGGGTTGATTTGATTAATGTGGATAGTTATGGGTAAAATACGCAAATATTTCAAAATAAGCAAGTGGTTATAAAATATTCATTATCGTTTGGAATATTCGTTTGGTCGTGGAATATTCAGATCGCTTCGGGAATATTCGTATTTACGCACAAGCCATAGCTTTTGTGGGCCCCATAACTGAAAGCGATTGGATGAAGAAAAAACGACAAATATAAGTTGTTTAAAAATAACTACAGTAGTTGTTACCAATATATCAAATACTTGTTAAAACACTCTAATACGCTGTTAAAACACAAAGAGACACCAGATTGCACCAATTATTGATTCTTACGTAAAGAAGGCACTACTCAATAATTGTTACAAGAATTACTGCTCAAAGATTTTATTTTATCGATTCAATAATTGTCATATTGATATTTTATATTGTTGTTGTTTCAATAATTGTCATTACATAATTTTCCATTATCGAAGCAATAATTCATATTATCCTAATAATATTATTGATAACATTATTGGCAATGTCTAGAAAGTTCTGCCTAAGGAGAGGTTTGGTCACCTAATCATGCTACCAAGAAGGAGAGATCCTTATCGAAAGCCCTCTCTTCCCTCGAACCGCCTCGTCATCAATATCGTGATTCTCGTAATATTATTTGTGAATAATTAATTATTGATTTATATGATAAGGAAAATATTGATTTTATGTGGATATAGATGGAGAAATTTTTTAATGTGACAATTGTTGAAAATTAATATTTTATCTTTTTCCGATAAAATAATTCATTTAAATATATTATTTTAATAATATATTAATGGTGATATTTTTATAATGAATGTGGGATATATGAGTATATGAGGAGGAAGAGTATTTTGTGGCATTAAATGTTTAACACATGTTTTGTGTGTTGGTGGACCCATTTCTCGACCGAAAATTGATTATAGATCGTAAAATCGTCTGCTTGTGGATTTCGGTTAATTTCGCTTTGGAATTTGGAAAACTTTCTTCTCGCAGTTGTAGAGAATTGAATTTCCTATAAAAATTCGCGAGATTCGAATTTTCTGATAAAAGGACTATTTATTATGAATTATTGAAGTTTCAGAGTTCCAAAATAATTGATTTTTGAAAGTTTTAAATATTTATATTAACAAAAACGTTTTTTATATGTTGAGGGCATATTTAATATGTGTTAGGATGGCTGAGTTCAGATTCATGGATGCGAGGAAGATGTGGAAAATAAATAATATTAATTTATTAAATTTTCTATTTTCGTGTTCTAAGATTTTCCTATAAATAGGTGCTTAGGTTAGAATTGAAAATCACACCGTAAACTCAAGTTTTCTCTCTATATTATCGAGTTTATTCTTGTGAGTATTTTGAGTATACTTTGAGTATTGCTATACTATGGCAAGTTCAAGTCATAGCCTATATCCTGTTTTCAACTAAGATCTTGCCTTTTCGAGGTAAGGGATGTTATTTTCTTCTCAAATGATATTATTTCTTCAATATCATTATGTCAAATATTGGTTGAAACTTTTTATCAAATTTAGAACTTTTTCATGTCTGGGTTACTATTCATGAGTTACTATTCATGAGTTACTATTCACGAAGTTACTATTCACGAGTTACTATTCACGAAGTTACTATTCACGAGTACTATTCACGAAGCGTGAAGATGTTTTTTTGTGAAATTTCTATCTTTTGGTGTCTGAGTTACTATTCACGTGATACGATACCTTGACTATTCACGATACTGACTACTATTCACTTAATACTTAGACTATTCAATTTAAAAAAATGAAATTTCTTCTTTTCGTCCAAAATATCTATTCGGATACTAGGTTTGATTATATCCATGTTTTGATCATTCTTGAATTTTACACCACTATGATTATTTTTGAGGTATTGTTGACATGGATAAAACAAAGTACTAATCCTTAATCCTTAATCCTTGTTCTTTTGTTTCACCGGATTCGCTTTCTTTAAAAATATTTTTCATCATCCTAAGTCTTAAATGATGATATTATCAATATCTTTGGCCCAGTAGTGCAAAGATGAATGATTTCTTGATGAATATCTTTGCCCGTAGTAAAGATGAACAGTGTTTAGATGAAATACGACCGATCGATTAATATCTTTGGCCCGTAGTGCAAAGATGAACAGTGTTTAGATGAATACGACCAATCGATGAATATCTTTGGCTCAGTGCAAAGATGAATATTTGATTCCGTATATATATCGATTGATGTTACAGTGATAAAATATCGACGATGAACTTTTAAATTCATATATATAAGATAGTAGTTCAGCATTCTCTACTTAACTCTTCTAATGAATTATTATTTCACCGCGAATATTGATTTAAAATTTGTTTGCCTATCAGATTCTATTAGATTTTTCCTCGTTGAAGACTAACGATAATTTGTTGTATATTATCTTAGTCATAATATTCTTTATCGGGCTAGTTGAGCTCACCCTTTCCTTTTTGTTCCATTTTTCTTCTCGTGAGGCGAAAACGTAGTGCAGTACTAATGGGGGTATGGAATGATGGTTATAGAGAAAGTTGTTTAGTAGTCCTCACCATTTTGTAAAATAATGTATCAATAATTATGATGGGGATTTATTTGTGTGTGGATATTGTCTTTCAGATGGCAATATCTCAGATTTAAACTCACAAGATATATATGTTGTCGTATTTTACGACAAATGTATTAATAAAGTTGTACTTATTTCTGCATCATGTATTCATGCACTCGTAATGGGTCGATGGAATGGACCTATTTTGGGGCGCCACAAATTGGTATCGAGCTTAGGGATACGATCTCCATGAGAGATCGGGAATAGAACTAGAGGGGAGAGACGAGTAAATCCTTCGCTAAGGTGTCCTACCTAAGCTTATTTGTTAGTTGGTTAAGATATAGGATATTATGTGATATATTGATTTCCTTAATTAACCCTTATTTTATGACAAGATTTGAGAATGTCGAATCGAGAATATTAATGGGAGTAAATGAGACCGTGGAGATGCCTCAGACTTACCAACGAGGAGAACGTGCAACAGTCGGTAATGTACCTCCTGTGAACAACACCAATCGAAAGCGTATGATGAACGAGGGATGTTTAGAAGCTTTTTACGCTTCATGCAAAATCGCATTTGAGGAGACTCGTGTTCAAAATACAGAGAGAAAATGATGATAGCAATTCACGGTGGGTCACAAATGCAAGCGCTTCAAAGAGTCAGGACCACCGCAATTCGGGGAAAGCCGGATCCGATTAAGGCGAGACGTGGGTCAAACAAATTACCAAGATATTCGATGTCTTGGGATGCACGGAGGAACAAAAAGGTTCCATTCGCTACCTTTATGTTCCGTAACGAGGCGACATCGGTGGGAGTCTCATGAAGCGCACTCCATCCAAATTGCACTCAAAGATGTCATGGGAGACATTTCAGAATAGCTCAATGACAAGTACTTCCCCGAAAGTATTCGGCATATATGAAGGAAGTGGAGTTTATTAGATCGAGCAGTAATAACACGACGGTGTCCCAAAGACGAGGCGGTTCATGAGTTATCCAAGTTTACACCTCATTTGGTGGAGAATGAGGAACGATGACGCGATGTTTCGAGAGGTTTGAAACCCGACATACGCCAAGATCTCATTTCTCATAAATTTTCTCTATTCGATATGTTGTTAATGTGGCTCAAATTGTTAGAGCGAGATAACGAGTACGCTCAACCGAGGGACCATAACCAGTGATCATATCAAGATATAGCAAATATCGTAATAACGATAACCAAATGGAGAAAGAAGAATACGGACAAAGGCGGTAACCACTCCGTGGTAATCGTGGCCATGAAAATAAGAGAAGCGAGTCAGAGGAGATTTTAAAAAGAGGAGATTTAACAACGACCATGTGAAGACGACAACGCCAAGCAAAGAATCGGGTTCCAAGGGAGGAGAACGACCACCGGTCAGATATGTTACAAATGCGGAAAGAGGACATATCACCAAACCGCCCACAACAGCTTTAAGGTATGCTATAATTGTGGAAAGGAAGGACATATCGCCGAGATTGACGATATCGAAACCCACCAAATGAAATGGTGACTCAAAAGGATGTCCTGTAAAAGTCAAAGTCAACGATTCCTCGAAGAGCGCTTTGTCGTGACCGATCAAAAATGCGAGGAACCCGAACGGTTAGCATGGGTTAGTTAATTATAAATTCTTGCAAGTTTATACCTTACTAGATACCCCTGCCTCTACCCATTCTTTTATCTCTTGCTTGCACTCAACGCTTGAACTTGACTACGAGAGAAATTAGACTTTGACTTATTTATGGAGACTCCGCTAGAGAAACTTTCATTACATCCGTTGTTTAGAAATCTTGCTTGATTCAGTGGGCACTATCACATTACCTGTTAACCTTATTTCTATAGAGATATTTGCTTTTGATATGATTTTAAGGTTAACTACTCATCACGCCGAAATTGATTACTTTCGTAAGGTCATTAGTTTTCATATTCCTAAGCAACCTCGTTATTCAATTCAAGCAATCAAACCATCAGAATCAAACATTTTCATATCAAGCCATGAAGTCATTCGCTTATTACGGATGTCAAGTTTTCTTAGTCCATGTTATGGATTTGAATAAAGACACGCCGATTTGAATAATATTCCTGTTGTTATTGATTTTTCCCGACGATTTCAAGAATTTCTTGCTTTACTCCCAAAGGTCGATATTAAATTTTGTATCGACTTTGAACCCTAAGACAAAACTCATTTCTAAAATCTCATATCGAATGGCTCCTATTGAACTTCGTGAGTTAAAATTCAACTATAGAATTTGGTACCGAGCCTTTATCCGTGACTTCCTTTGTGGAATGCACCGGCGCATTCCGTAGGGACACCATATTCGTGCGATAGTAAACCGATAGGTGTCATTGTAACGCATATCCAAGGTTGGGATATGAGTCACAATGAGAACAACCTAAGTCGGTAATCGAAATACGTAGCTTTCAGGCTTAGTTGGTTATTATCTGAGATTCGTTGAAGGATATTCTCGAATCGCTATTCCATTAACGCAAATTGACTCAGAGATACAAAATTCGAATGGAGCAAGGAATGTGGGAAGAGCTTCAAGAACTCAAGAGGAGACTCATTTCAAAGACATGTTCTCGACCATGCCATCCTCGAAAAGCGAACGTAGTAGTGACGTGTTGAGTAGAAGATCGTATATAAGTACGAAAGTACGATATTGTCAAAGACTAATTTCAGATAATTTATAAATAATAGAGATGGAGATGAAAACTCTTGGAACCCACGTGACGATATACGAGTATAATCGAATTTAATCGATAAAGTTAAAGTTGTTCAAGCTACACACCGGAGCTGATGAATTTGAAGAAGGGGGTGCAAGAAGTTGTTATTTCAAAAGCGAGAATCGGTGAGGTGAGGAAAGCTCAAACCTTCGATTTATTAATCCATTTGAAATTCTCGATCGAATAGGAACTGTGGCCTATAGACTCGTTTTATCGCCAAGTATGACGCGTGTTCATAACGCTTTTTCGATATCGATGTTACGAAATATGTGGACGAATTCAAACCACGCTATCGAAGTTAGAACCATACGAGATAGCCAAGACTTAACGTACGAGGAGGTACCACAAGATCTTGTATAGGAAAGAACATGTTCTATGTACCGAGGTTATACCACAAGTTAAAGTTTTGTGGAGAAACCATGCTATCGAGGAAATGACCGGAGTTGGAAACGAAATGAAAGCGAGGTATTCTCATCTTTTCAAACACTGTGTACGTGACGCCAATTTCGAGGACGAAATTTCATAAGGAGGGAGGTCAGAAGACCCCAAATTATTATTAATGAAATTTAATTTTCTCTATTTATTATTTTGAAATAGTAAGGGTTGATTTGATTAATGTGGATAGTTATGGGTAAAATACGCAAATATTTCAAAATAAGCAAGTGGTTATAAAATATTCATTATCATTTTGGGAATATTCGTTGGTCGTGGAATATTCAGATCGCTTGGGGAATATTCGCATTTGACTGCAGCAGCTTTTGTGGGCCCCATAACTAAAAGCGATCGATGAAGAAAACGACAAATATAAGTTGTTTAAAAATAACTACGAAGTTGTTATCAAGTTAATATCGCTTGTAATACCCGCGGTTAAACACACTAATACGCTGTTAAAAACAAGAAGACACCAGATTGCACCAATTATTGATTCTTACGTAAAGAAGGCACTACTCAATAATTGTTACAAAGAATTACCGCTCAAAGATTTTATTTTATTGATTCAATAATTGTCAAGATTGATATTTTATATTATTGTTGTTTCAATAATTGTCATTACACAAGATTTTCCATTATCGGCTAATAATTCATATTATCCTAATAATATTATTGATAACATTATTGGCAATGTCTAGAAAGTTCTGCTTAAGGAGAGGTTTGGTCACCTAATCATGCGCCAAGAAGTGAGAGATCCTTATCGAAAGCCCCTTTCTTCCTGAACTACCGGGTTCACAATATCAGATTCTCAGAATATTATTTGTGAATAATTAATTATTGATTTATATGATGAGGAAAATATTGATTTTATGTGGATATAGATGGAGAAAATTTTTAATGTGACAATTGTTGAAAATTAATATTTTATCTTTTTCTCGATAAAATAATTCATTTAAATATATTATTTTAATAATATATTAACTATGATATTTTTATAATGAATGTGGGATATATGAGTATATGAGGAGGAAGAGTATTTTGTGGCATTAAATGTTTAACACATGTTTTGTGTGTTGGTGGACCCATTTATCGACCGAAAATTGATTATAAATCGTAAAATCGTCTGCTTGTGGATTTCGGTTAATTTCTGCTTGGAATTTGAAAAACTTTCTTCCGCAAAGTTGTAGAGAATTGAATTTCCTATAAAAAAAGTCGCGAGATTCAAATTTTCTGATAAAAGGACTATTTATTATGAATTATTGAAGTTTCGTAGTTCCAAAATAATTGATTTTTGAAGTTTTAAATATTTATATTAACAAAAACGTTTTTTATATGTTGAGGGCATATTTAACATGTGTTAGGATGGCTGAGTTCAGATTCATGGATGCGTATGAAGATGTGGAAAATAAATAATATTATTTATTAAATTTTCTATTTCGTGTTCTAAGCATTTTCCTATAAATAGGTGCTTAGGTTAGAATTGAAAATCACACCGTAAACTCAAGTTTTCTCTCTATATTATCGAGCGATTCTTGTGAGTATTTTGAGTATACTTTGAGTATTGCTATACTTGCAAGTTCAAGTCATAGCCTATATCCTGTTTCAACTAAGTAAGACTGCCTTCGAGGGTAAGGATGTTATTTTCTTCAAATGATATTATTTCTTCAATATCATTATGTCAAATATTGGTTGAAACTTTTATCAAATTTAGAACTTTTTCATGTCTGGGTTACTATTCATGAGTTACTATTCATGAGTTACTATTCACGAGTTACTATTCACGAGTTACTATTCACGAAGTTACTATTCACGAGTACTATTCACGGTTAAGCGTTCAAGATGTTTTTTTTTTGAAATTTCTATCTTTTGGTGTCTGAGTTACTATTCACGATACTAAGACTATTCACGATACTGCATAACTATTCACGAATCACTTCAAAGACTATTCAATTTAAAATGAAATTTCTTCTTTTCGTCCAAAATATCTATTCTGGATACTAGCTTGATTATATCCATGTTTTGATCATTCTTGAATTTTACACCACTATGATTATTTTTGAGGTATTTTTGAACATGGATAAAACAAAATACGAATCCTTAATCCTTAATCCTTGTCATTTTGTTTCACCGGATTCGCTTTTAAAATATTTTCATCATCCTAAGTCTTAAATGATGATATTATCGAATATCTTTGGCCCGTAGTGCAAAGATGAATGATTTTCGATGAATATCTTTGGCCCAGTAGTAAAAGATGAAAATGTGTGTTTAGATGAACACGACCGATCGATTAATATCTTTGGCCCGTGAAAAAAGATGAACAGTGTTTAGATGAACACGACTAATCGATGAATATCTTCGCCTCAGAGTGCAAAGATGAATATTTGATTCCGTATATATATCGATTGATGTTACAGGATAAAATATCGACGATGAACTTTTAAATTCATATATGAAGATAGTAGTTTGCATTCTCTACTTAACTCTTCTAATGAATTATTATTTCACCGCAATATTGATTTAAAATTTGTTGTCTATCAGATTCTATTAGATTTTTCCCTCGTCAAGACTAACGATAATTTGTTGTATATTATCTTAGTCATAATATTCTTTATCGGGCTAGTTGAGCTCACCCTTTTCCTTTTTGTTCCATTTTTCTTCTCGTGAGGCGAGAATGTAATGAGTAGTACTAGCTCTGGGGTATGGAATGAAGGTTATAGAGAGAGTTGTTTAGTAGTCCTCACCATTTTGTAAAATAATGTATCAATAATTATGATGGGGATTTATTTGTGTGTGGATATTGTCTAGATGGCAATATCTCGTATTTAAACTCACAAGATATATGTTGTCGTATTTTGCACGACAAATGTATTAATAAAGTTGTAGTTATTTCGCATCATGTATTTGGCGACTCGTAATGGGTCGGATGGAATGGACCTATTTTGGGGGCGCCACAATTGGTATCGAGCTTAGGATATGATCTCTCAAGCGAGATCGTGGAATAGAACTAGGAGGGAGAGACGAGTAAATCCTTCGCTAAGTGTGTCCTACCTAAGCTTATTTGTTAGTTGGTTAAGATATAGGATATTATGTGATATATTGATTTCCTTAATTAACCCTTATTTTATGACAAGATTTGAGAATGTCGATCGAGAATATTAATAAAGGAGTAAATGAGACCGTGGAGATGCTCAGATTTACCAACGAGGAGAACGTGCAACAGTCGGGTAATGTACTCTCGCGAACAACACCAATTGAGCGCGATGATGAACGAGGGATGTTTAGAAGCTTTTTTGCGCTCATGCAAAATCGCATTTGGGAGACTCGTGTTCAAAATACAGGAGGAAATGATAGCAATTCACTTGGTGGTCACAAACAAGCAGCTTCAAAGAGTCAGGACCACCGCATTCGGGAAAGCCGGATCCGATTAAGGCGGAGACGTGGGTCAAACAAATTACCAAGATATTCGATGTCTTGGGATGCACGGAGGAACAAAAAGGTTCCATTCGCTACCTTTATGTTCCGTGGCGAGGCAGACTACTGGTGGGAGTCTGTGAAGCGTACCCATCCAGCTGCACTCAGCATGTCATGGGAGACGTTTCAGAAACAGTTCAATGACAAGTACTTCCCCGAAAGTATTCGGCTATATGAAGGAAGTGGAGTTTATTAGACCGAGCAAAATAACATGACGACTTTGTCCCAAAGACGAGGCGAAGTTCATGAGTTATCCAAGTTTACACCTCATTTGGTGGAGAATGAGGAACGATGACGCGGATGTTTCGAGAGGTTTGAAACCCGACATACGCCAAGATCTCATTTCTCATAAATTTTCTCTCTATTCGATGTTGTTAATGTGGCTCAATTGTTAGAGCTGCGAGATAACGAAAACGCTCAACCGAGGGACCATAACCAGGATCATATCAAGATAATAGCGGTCATCGTAATAACGATAACCAAATGGAGAAAGAAGAATACGATTAAAGCGTAAACCACTCGTGGTAATCGTGGCCATGAAAATAGAAGAAGCGAGTCATGTCAGAGGAGATTTTAAAAAGAGGAGATTTAACAACCACCATGTGAAGACGACAAAGCGTTTAAAAGAATCGGTTCCAAGGGAGGAGAACGACCACCCCATTATATGCTACAAATGCGGAAAAGAAGGATATATCACCAAACCGCCCACAACAGCTTTAAGGTATGCTATAATTGTGGAAAGGAAGGACATATCGCCGAGATTGACGATATCGAAACCCACCAAATGGAATGGTGACTCAAAAGGATGTCCTGTAAAAGTCAAAGTCAACGATTCTCGAAGAGCGCTTGTCGTGACCGATCAAAATGCGAGGAACCCGAACGGTTAGCATGGGTTAGTTAATTATAAATTCTTAAAGTTTATACCTTACTAGATACCGGCTTCTACCCATTCTTTTATCTCTCTTGCTTGCACTCAACGCTTGAACTTGACTACGGAGAAATTAGACTTTGACTTATTTATGGAGACTCCGTTAGAGAAACTTTCATTACATCCGTTGTTTAGAAATCTTGCTTGATTCAGTGGGCACTATCACATTACCCGTTAACCTTATTTCTATAGAGATATTTGCTTTTGATATGATTTTAAGGTTAACTACTCATCACGCCGAAATTGATTACTTTCGTAAGGTTGTTAGTTTTCATATTCCTAAGCAACTCGTTATTCAATTCAAGCAATCAAACCATGGTAATCAAACATTTTCATATCAAGCCATGAAGTCATTCGCTTATTACGGATGTCAAGTTTTCTTAGTCCATGTTATGGATTTGAATAAAGACACGCCGATTTGAATAATATTCCCGTTGTTATTGATTTTTCCCGACGTATTTCAAAGAATTTCTTGGTTTACTCCCCAAAGGTCGATATTAAATTTTGTATCGACTTTGAACCCTAGACAAAACTCATTTCTAAAATCTCATATCGAATGGCTCCTATCAACTTCGTGAGTTAAAAATTCAACTATAGAATTTGGTACCGAGCCTTTATCCGTGACTTCCTTTGTGGAATGCACCGCCGCATTCGTAGGGGACACCATATTCGCATGCGATAGTAAACCGATAGGTGTCATTGTAACGTCTTATCCAAGGTTGGGATATGAGTCACAATGAGAACAACCTAAGCTCAGAATCGAAATACGTAGCTTTCAGGCTTAGTTGGTTATTATCGAGATTCGTTGAAGGATATTCTCGAATCGCTATTCCATTAACGCAAATTGACTCGTAGAGATACAAAATTCGAATGGAGCAAGGAATGTGGGAAGAGCTTCGAAGAACTCAAGAGGAGACTCATTTCAGCACATGTTCTGACTATGCCATCCTGGAAAAGCGAACGTAGTAGCTGACGTGTTGAGTAGAAGATCGTATACAAGTACGAGTACGATATTGTCAAAGACTAATTTCGTATAATTTATAAATAATAGAGATGGAGATGAAAACTCTTGGAACCCACGTGACGATATACGAGTATAATCGAATTTAATCGATAAAGTTAAAGTTGTTCAAGCTACACACCGGAGCTGATGAATTTGAAGAAGGGGGTGCAAGAAGTTGTTATTTCAAAAGCGAGAATCAGTGAGGTGAGGAAAGCTCAAACCTTCGATTTATTAATCCATTTGAAATTCTCGATCGAATAGAACCGTGGGCCTATAGACTCGCTTTTATCGCCAAGTACGACGCTGCGTGTTCATAACGCTTTTCACGATCGATGTTACGTAAATATGTGGACGAATTCAACCACGTTATTGAAGTTAGAACCATACGAGATAGCCAAGACTTAACGTACGAGGAGGTACCACCAAGATCTTGTAGAGGAAAGAACATGTTCTATGTATCGAGGTTATACCACAAGTTAAGGTTTTGTGGAGAAACCATGCTATTGAGGAAATGACCGGGAGTTGGAAACGAAATGAAAGCGAGGTATTCTCATCTTTTCAAACACTGTGTATCGTGACGCCAATTTCGAGGACGAAATTTCATAAGGAGGGAGGTCAGAAGACCCCAACTTATTATTAATGAAATTTAATTTTCTCTATTTATTATTTTGAAATAGTAAGGGTTGATTTGATTAATGTGGATAGTTATGGGTAAAATACACAAATATTTCAAAATAAGCAAGTGGTTATAAAATATTCATTGTTGTTTGGAATATTCGTTTGGTCGTGGAATATTCAGATCGTTTCTGGGAATATTCGCATTTACTTGCAAGCAGCCTTTTTGTGGGCCCCATAACGAAAAAGCGATTGGATGAAGAAAACGACAAATATAAGTTGGTTAAAAATAACGGCGTAGTTACCAAGTATACCGTTAATACCCTTAAGTAAAATACTAATACGGTTAAAAACAAGAAGATACCTGGTATTGCACCAATTATTGATTCTTACGTAAGAAGGCACTACTCAATAATTGTTACAAGAAATTACTGCTCAAGATTTTATTTTATTGATTCAATAATTGTCATATTGATATTTTATATTGTTGTTGTTTCAATAATTGTCATCACATAGTATTTTCCATTATCGGCAATAATTCATATTATCTCGAATAATATTATTGGATAACATTATTGGCAATGTCTAGAAAGTTCTGCATTAAGGAGAGGTTTGGTCACCTAATCAAGGCCAAGGAAGGAGAGATCCTTATCGAAAGCCCCTCTTTCCTGGGAACCGCCTCGTCACAAATATTGTGATTCTCGTAATATTATTTGTGAATAATTAATTATTGATTTATATGATAAGGAAAATATTGATTTTATGTGGATATAGATGGAGAAAATTTTTAATGTGACAATTGTTGAAAATTAATATTTTATCTTTTTCTGATAAAATAATTCATTTAAATATATTATTTTAATAATATATTAACGGTGATATTTTTATAATGAATGTGGGATATATGAGTATATGAGGAGGAAGAGTATTTTTGTGGCATTAAATGTTTAACACATGTTTTGTGTGTTGGTGGACCCATTTCTCGAATCGAAAATTGATTATAAATCGTAAAATCGCCTGCTTTGTGGATTTCTTTGGCCAATTTTTGTTTGGAATTTGGAAAAACTTTCTTCTGCAAAGTTGTAGAGAATTGAATTTCCTATAAAAAGTCGCGAGATTCGAATTTTCTGATAAAAGGACTATTTATTATGAATTATTGAAGTTTCAGAGTTCCAAAATAATTGATTTTTGAAAGTTTTAAATATTTATATTAACAAAAACGTTTTTTATATGTTGAGGGCATATTTAACATGTGTTAGGATGGCTGAGTTCAGATTCATGGATGCGTAGGAAGATGTGGAAAATAAATAATATTAATTTATTAAATTTTCTATTTTGGTGTTCTAAGCATTTTCCTATAAATAGGGTGCTTAGGTTAGAATTGAAAATCACACCGTAAACCCGATGTTTTCTCTCTATATTATCGAGTTTATTCTTGTGAGTATTTTGAGTATACTTTGAGTATTGCTATACGCTGCAAGTTCAAGTCATAGCCTATATCCTGTTTCAACTAAAGTACTGCTTTTCGAGGTAAGGGATATTATTTTCTTCTCAAATGATATTATTTCTTCAATATCATTATGTCAAATATTGGTTGAAACTTTTTATCAAATTTGGAACTTTTTCATGTCAAGTTACTATTCGAGTTACTATTCAGTTCTTATTCATGAGTTACTATTCATGAGTTACTATTCACGAAGTTACTATTCACGAAGTACTATTCACGAAGCGTGAAGATGTTTTTTTTGTGAAATTTCTATCTTTTGGTGTCTGAGTTACTATTCACGATACTCAGATTATTCACGATACTTACACTATTCACTTAATACGGCACTATTCAATTTAAAATGAAATTTCTTCTTTTCGTCCAAAATATCTATTCTGGATACTAGGTTTGATTATATCCATGTTTTGATCATTCTTGAATTTTACACCACTATGATTATTTTTGAGGTATTGTTGGACATGGATAAAACAAAGTACGAATCCTTAATCCTTAATCCTTGTCATTTTGTTTCACTGGATTCGTTTCTTTAAAAATATTTTTCATCATCCTAAGTCTTAAATGATGATATTACCGAATATCTTTGGCCTGTAGTGCAAAGATGAATGATTTCTTGATGAATATCTTTGGCCCGTAGTGCAAAGATGAACAGGTGTTTAGATGAACATGACCGACTGATTAATATCTTTGGCCCGTAGTGCAAAGATGAACAGGTGTTTAGATGAACACGACTTAATCGATGAATATCTTTGCCTCAGAAGTGCAAAGATGAATATTTGATTCCAGATATATATTGATTGATGTTACAGGGATAAAATATCGACGATGAACTTTTAAATTCATATATAGAAGATAGTAGTTTGCATTCTCTACTTAACTCTTCTAATGAATTATTATTTCCGCTGCGAATATTGATTTAAAATTTGTTGTCTATTGTATTCTATTAGATTTTTCCCTGTTGAAGACTAACGATAATTTGTTGTATATTATCTTAGTCATAATATTCTTTACTGGGCTAGTTGAGCTCACCCTTTTCCTTTTTGTTCCATTTTTCTTCTCAGGAGGCGAGAATGTAGCGAGTACGAGTCGGGGTATGGAATGATGGTTATAGAGAAAGTTGTTTAGTAGTCCTCACCATTTTTGTTTAATAATGTATCAATAATTATGATGGGGATTTATTTGTGTGTGGATATTGTCTAGATGGCAATATCTGTATTCAAACTCACAGTATATATGTTGTCGTATTTTGCACGACAAATGTATTAATAAAGTTGTACTTATTTCTGTACCATGTATTTGGCGACTCAGAATGGGTTGGATGGAATGGACCTATTTTGGGGGCGTCACACATACTTTCTTTGTAATTCCACCTATTAGTACTCTCTTTTTTCGCTCATTGACGTAGGGGTGGCAAGCTTAGTTTTGAGGGCAGTAGTGATGATGAGATAGAGACATGCAAAGCTGCTTTCAAGTCACTAAAGAAATATAATGATGTTTGTGGCTTATTCATGCATGTATCGAGTTGTTTTTTGTTTTATTCATATTGCATTTGAGCATAAATGAATTTTGCACAATTTTTTAGTTTCTGGACATTACCTTTTAAATTTTTGTTCATTTTAAAGTCACATTTGGGGTAAGAAAATCATACCCACGTGAGTTTATATTCATTTTTACACAACGTGCATACATGTTTGATGAGTAACAATGAATTCCCATTGCCTATAAAAAACAAATGAATATAGTTTACTATTTTTACAAATATTTCATAATTGATTTTAGTTGTTGATTAGTTTTTTTGAAGCTGCAAACTTTCGTGTAATCCCCCCTCATTATCTCTTTATCGCTTCATCTTCGCATAACTAGGTTTTGTTCTTTTACTTTTGGTTCTATTATGTTTTCTTTTCAAAACAGATTTGAAGTACTCAATTATGAGTATTATCAGTCGATCCACACAAAATTAACCTAAATTGCTAGATAGTAGATACTATATAATAAATTACGAAGAAGAAAGAAGTGTTTTTTTTTTCAAAATTCAATCCACTATCATTTCTTTTATATATATTTTTCACTTTGATCAGTCCCTGAAAAAATGAATATGGATGATAAGTTAGAGATATCAAGACCTGAATTGCAAAGTGAGTTGTTAAAGATAGAGATTGATTTTTCTCGCATAGCAACACATGAGCATTGTTTTCTATGTATCTTTCTCACTTGTTATGGTCTCTCAAAACACAAGATGAACCAATTTGAACTTGAGAAGAGGCCATAATCTATAAAGGGATTCTTGAAATTGTGGACTCAATTTATGAATTTAACAGAACAAATGAAATAATTTTGTAGCATACTAAAATTTACAGATTTGGAATGGCATGGGATGTGTATATATATTCACAATTATACCAGGTAAACTCATTTTACTACTCTAAATTTGATAGCTCTTTTATGTTTTAACTCTCATTGATTTTATTTAGCCGTACTTAGTTTAGTTTAGCTGCTGCGATATCAACATTTTTCTGTTGTAACAGTGTACTTTGTTTAAGAACTTTAGCTGTTAGGAATTGAAAATATGGTATGCTTCGAGTGTAATGTTCATTTGTTGAAATTCTATGACCAAGTCCCACTTTCAGGCTTCATTTCATTTGTTTTTGAAATTGTTAATCAACTACTTGGTTGTTTGGTTTATGTGAAGAACAAGGGTTTCTATTATAAATCTAATTAGCAATTTGCATTAACCACGAGAAGTTTATATCTATGTATGTGTGTGTGTGTGTGTGTGTGTGTTTATATTTTATGTGCAACTACATGTGTCTATTGTAAGACCCCAACTTTTATAAATAAAGATGAATTTTTCTATAAATATTATTTTTGAATATTATGGAATAAATTTGATATAATGTTATAGTTGTGGGTAATATTTATAAATTTTGCAAAAGTATGCAAGTTGTTATAAAATATTCGTTTGGTCGAGAAATATTCTTTTTGTTAGGGAATATTCGCATAACTACCAATCATTAGTGGACCCCACAATGTAATTATTGTCGGATTGAGAAAAAACGACAAAAATATTTTTATAAAAATAACTACGGAGGTGTTACCGTTAAAAAGCTGCTTGAACTACCCTTGGTAAAAAAGTACGATGAATACGCGTGGTCGCATAAGTAGACACTCAGATTGATTATTGATGCTTACGTGAGAAGTCACTCAAATTTATGCTTAATTATTACTACAATAATCTGCCGCATCGTATCTCTTATATTATTGATTCAATTATTGTCACAAGATCATCCGTATAATATGTTATAGTATTAAATCAATAATTGAGACGACAAGTTATAAATGATTAATAATTGTTGAAAGATTAAATATGTGTTGATGAAAAATAAAATGATTTGTGGTAAGTTTGATTATTTTATGGGGGCTCATATGTCATCATCTAAGAGTCTCTTCACAATAGTAATTACCTTTGTGAATAGTAATTACCTTCGTCAATAGTATTTACCTTCGCCAATAGTAATTACCTTCGTCAATAGTAATTACCTCAGTGAATAGTAATTACCTTCGTCAATAGTAATTACCTTTACCGCACGTCGAACCACTTGTCATTTCACATTACAGCGTCGAACCACTTGTCGTTTCACATTACAAAGCGCCCGAACTACTTGTCGCTTCACATTACAAAAGGCCAAACCACTTTTTTTTCACATTATTAGTCGTCAAGCCACTTGCCTTTTCACATCGGCGGAAAAGTGCTAAGCTAGAAATCTTCTATAAATAGAGGCCTAGGGCTTCATTATTTTTCACGAATTCATTCAAGCTATAGAGAGAGAAAGTATAGAGAATAAGAGAGAAAGAAGAAGAGTATTTTGTTACTACACCGCCGCAAAGATTCAATCTCCTACCAAATGTAAGGGGTGTTATTCTTTCTTATTCATGAAGAGAACTATTGTTATTCCATTGCTTATTATTCTGCTTGGAATAACCTCAGATACGTGGTTTACCCTATACTTGGTGACATTCTTCTATTATTCTCATTGGAACATCCTGCTCATGTGTTTTACAATTTTGGTTCCCGCTTTTTATTATTCTACGTTGGAACATCCTCATCACATGTGTTTTACACCGACTGGTTCCGCTCTTTATTATTCTGTTGGAACATCCATGCATGTGTTTTACACCGGACCGGGTTCCGTCTTTATCATTCTTCATTGGAATATCCTATCTCGTGTGTTTTACACGGATCCGTTCAATCTTTATTATTCTGTTGGAACATCCTCAGCCGGTGTGAATTTCACCGACTGGTTCCGTTATTTATTATTCTGTTGGAATAACCCGTCTTCATGCATGCCTATCGCATGCATGGTGATTTCTTTTGTTATTCCATTCTTTATTATACCCAAATGGTTAAAACTTTGACTTCTATACTCCATGAAATTAGTGGAATATCCTTGATATTTCAAGTTTCATCCAAAGATCTTTCATGAAAATATTCTTCCGATCATTCTTGAATTTTACTCTACAAAACAAGATCATGTTGATAATTTGGACGTTAATAATTCCCGGATAAAATAATTCTTGAACTTGTTTTATTGAATTCTTATATCATTGTCATCATCCTCATGTTTATATTATGTTAAAAGTCATCTGTGGCTCAGTAGTGCATAGATGGACTTGGTATGATTATGACGAGAGACTATTCAATGTAATCATGACCGTAATGTTACAAATGATGTGATAAAAATCCTCGATGGTCGTAGTGCATTGATGGACGCTTGTTGGCATGATCATGACCATTAATGAATACACAAATATTCTCGGCCCGTAGTGCATGAATAATTGTGGTCGTGATACTAAAGAATATCCTCGCCGTAGTGCGGGGGTGATTCGATGATGTGGAATATTTATTAAAGTCGAGTCTCACTATAACAATGATGAAAACCTTTTAAAACCTAAAAGATAGTAGACTTTATTTTCTACTCACTCTTTTAATGGATCAGATATTCACACGCAGCTAAACCGGTTTGTCTATTGTATTTTATCGGTTTAACATTGTTGAAGACTATTGATAATTTATTCTCGCATTATCTTAGTCATAATATTTCTTCTTGGGCTAGTTGAGCTCACCCTTTCTTTCACCGTTCTCTTCGTGAAATGAGAATATAGTATTTGGACGAGTCGGAAAACGCAGTGATGGTCCTCGAAGATAGCATTAGTAGTCCTCTCACTATTCGTGAAATAGTGTGATAATAATTGTAATGAGGACTCCTTTTGAGTTTGTATAATATCTAGTAGAGCGATATTTGTATTTAAACTCACGCTTTATGTCGTATTGTACATACCACGCTTATGTTAGTAAGTTGTATTTAAATTACATACCATGTAAGTGGCGACCCAAGATGGGTGATGTATACCTAATTTTGGGGCGCCACAGTTGGTATCGAGCTTAGGATATGATCCCCAAGCTAAGATGTGAGAATAGTACTAGGAGGGAGAGACGGGGAATACCTTCGCTAGTATGACTTACCTACGCTTATGTGCTATTTTATTGGTTTGTCGGGAAGATAGGGATAATTTGTTACATGTCAATTAACCTTTTGTTTTGTGGCAAGATCTCGAAAATGACATCCGAGAATGTTGAGAATAGCAATGGAGCGCAGCGATCGCCGATTCACCACATATCAATAATCGTGATAATGTGCATCGAAGAAGCGACAATCCTCACGTAAAACAACAACACCGACCAAATGATGAATGATCAAATGTTCGAGGCTTTATGCAATTTATGCAACAAAGAAAGCGAGAGCGACTCTCGCCCAAAACGTGGGTTGAAACATGAAAAACTCTCGCCACACCGCTAAACAATTCAAGGAGCTGGGACCACCGGAGTTTAAGGGTAAGCTAAAACCACTTCGCGAAAGCATGGATAAAGCAGATTACCAAGATATTTGATGTCTTGGGATGCTCCGAGGAGCAATAGGTTCCTTTGCCGCTTTTATGTTGCGCGAGAGGCAGACATCTTGGTGGGAATCGGTAGAAACGTACTCAACTTCTTTGATCAAGATATCTTGGGAGAAGTTCCAGAGTCGTTCAACGACAAATACTTTCCCGAAAGTATTCGCCATAATGAAGGAGGTGGAGTTTATCAAGTTAGAACAAAACAATATGACCAGATCACAATACGAGGCAAAATTTGCGAGTTATCACGATTTCGTCCCCACTTGGTGGATAATGAAGAAAGAATGGCGCGAATATTTTTAAGAGGTTTGAAGTCGAGATACGTCAACATCTTATTTCTCATAAACCGTGTTTGTATTCGGATGTTGTAAATAGGGCTCGATTAGTGGAGCGCGATAACGAGTCAACGCAACTAAAAAGAGAAAATTAAGTAAATCAAAAATTATAATACCAATGGCGAGTCATCGTGAGCGGTGACAACAAGCGTGGAGGAATCAACGGGCGCCGATATGGTAACCACTTTGGTGGTAATCGGGCAAAAACAATAAGAATGGACATTTTAAGAAAAGGAGATTCAACAATGATGGAAAGACGTCAAAGACCAAAGACCCATTGTTAAGGAAGGAGAAAGACCACCTATCATATGCTTCAAATGCGGAGGAGAGGGACACATCACCAAATCAAGTCATGCCGTCCAAAACATGTTATAATTGTGGAAGAAGAAGGTCACTTGGCTCGATTTTGCGTTTCATCAAGACAAATTCAACTAGGATGGAGGCACCAAAGGTCGTCCCGAAAAGTCAAACCTAGAAGTACAAGGGAGAGCGCTTGTTGTGACCTCCCAGAGAGCAAGGAACCCGAATGAGGTCATCACGGGTAAGCTTATCATAAACTCTAATGAAGTCTATACTTTATTTGATACCGGTTCTACCCATTCTTTTATTTCTCCTACTTGCGCCATCGATTAAATTTGACTCGGAGAAATTAGACTTTGACTTATCTGTGGAAACTCCGTTGGGAGAAACCTTCATTACATCCACTTGCTTATAAGTCTTGTTTGGTTCAAATCGGTACCCTCACATTACCCGTCGATCTTATTTCATTAAAAATACTTGCATTTGACGTGATTCTAGGGATTGATTAGTTAACTACTTATCATGCAAAAATTGATTGTTTTCGTAAGGTTGTTAGCTTTCATATTCCTAATCAACCTATTATGCTAAATTCAAACGACCAAACCATTAAAATCAATCACACGCCATCTCAAGCCATAAAGCTATTCGTTTATTGAAAAACGGATGTCAAGCTTTCTTAGCTCATGTCACGATTTAAACAAAAATACGCCGGTTTTGAACGATATTTCTATTGTTAATAAATTTCCGACGTATTCCCCAAGAACTTCCCGCCTACCCCAGAGCGTGAAATTGAATTTTGTATCGACCTTGAACCCAGACAAAACCTATTTCCAAAGCCCCATATCGAATGGCTCTATTGAACTTCGAGGAGTTAAAGACCCAATCCGCAGGAATTGTTAGACATCGGCTTTATTCGTCCCTAGTACTTCTCCTTGGAGTGCTCTTGTTACTATTCGTGAAGAAGAAAGATGGGAGTATGCGACTTTGTATTGATTATCGGGAGTTGAATCATGTCACCATCAAAAATAGGTATCCATTGCCACGTATTGATGACCTGTTTGACCCGATTGCAAGGAGCCAAATTCTTTTCAAAGATTGATCTTCGTTCCGGGATATCACCAATTGAAGATTAGAACCACCGACATTCCAAAGACGGCTTTCGTAACTCGATGACGGGCATTATGAATTCCTAGTCATGTCCTTTGGATTGACTAATGCTCCTTTGCCTTCATGGATATGATGAACCGAGTATTCAAGGAATATTTAGATCACTTTGTGGTCGTCTTTATTGATGACATCCTTATTTATTCCAAAAGCCGTGAAGATCATGAGCAACACTTGAGGTCGACACTCCAAAAGCTTCATGAATATAAGCTTTATGCCAAGTTGAAGAAATGTGAGTTCGGCAGAAGAAGTAGCATTCCTTGGGCACGTGGTATCAAGTCATGGAATATCTGTTGACCCAAAGAAAGATTGAAGCTATTCAAAGCCGGGAACAACCTAAATCGATGGATCGAAGACGTAGCTTTCTCGGTTTAGTTTGGTTATTATCGAGATTCGTGGAAGGATTTTCTCGAATCGCTACTCCATCGACTCAAATTGACTTTGAAAGATACAAAGTTCGGTTGGAGCGAAGAATGTGAGAAGAGTTTTCAAGAACTCAAGAGGAGACTTATTTCAGCACCTGTTCTGACAATACCATCTGGCTCGGAGGGATTTGTCATCTACAGTGATGCTTCGAGCAAAGGGTTGGGATGTGTTCTTATGCAACATGGAAAAGTTATAGCCTATGCCTCGCGACAACTCAAAGAATATGAGAGGAATTATCCTACTCATGATCTAGAGTTGGCAGCTGTTGTCTTTGCACTTACCTTCGTCAATAGTATTTACCTTCGTCAATAGTAATTACCCTTGTGAATAGTAATTACCTTCGTCAATAGTAATTACCTTTACCAGACGTCGAACCACTTGTCGTTTCACATTACAGGCGTCGAACCACTTGTCGTTTCACATTACAGGCGTCGAACCACTTGTCGTTTAACATTACAGGCGTCAAACCACTTTTCTTTTCACATTATTAGTCATCAAGCCACTTGCCTTTTCACACGGTAGGTCTTAAGCTAGAAATCTTCTATAAATAGAGGCCTAGGGCTTCATTATTTTCACTTAATTCATTCAAGCTATAGAGAGAAAGTATATAGAGAATAAGAGAGAAAAGAAGAAGAGTATTTTGTTACTACACCGCCAGTGCAGATTCAATCTCCTACCAAATGTAAGGGTGTTATTCTTTCTTATTCATGAAGAGAACTATTGTTATTCCATTGCTTATTATTCTCATTGGAATAACTTTGATACGTGGTTTACCCTATACTTGGTGACATTCTTCTATTATTCTGGCTGGAACATCCTGTCACATGTGTTTTACACCCGACTGGTTCCGTTTTATTATTATTCTCATTGGAACATCCTGCTCATGTGTTTTTTACCGACCGGTTCCGCTTTTTTATTATTCTGTTGGAACATCCTCATGCATGTGTTTTACACCTGACCGGTTCCGCTCTTTATCATTCTGTTGGAATATCCTATCGTGTGTTTTACACCGGATCCGGTTCAATCTTTATTATTCTGTTGGAACATCCGCTTGGTTGTGAATTTCACCCGACTCGTTCCGTTATTTATTATTCCGCTGGAATAACTCGTCTGCGTATGGCCTATCGCATGCATGGTGATTTCTTTTGTTATTCCATTCTTTATTATACCCAAATAAGTTAAAACTTTGACTTATACTCCATGAAATTAGTGGAATATCCTTGATATTTGCGTTTCATCCAAAGATCTTTTCATGAAAATATTCTTCCGATCATTCTTGAATTTTACTCTACAAAACAAAGATCATGTTGATAATTTGGGCGTTAATAATTCCCGGATAAAATAATTCTTGAACTTGTTTTATTGAATTCTTATATCATTGTCATCATCCTCATGTTTATATTATGTTAAAAGTCATCTCGCGTGGCTTGTAGTGCATGCATAGATGGACTTGGTATGATTATGACGAGAGACTATTCGGTGTAATCATGACCGTAATGTTACAAATGATGTGATAAAAATCCTCGATGGTCGTAGTGTATTGATGGACGATTGTTGGCATGATCATGACCATTAATGAATACACAAATATTCTCGGCCCGTAGTGCATGAATAATTGTGGTCGTGATACTTAAAGAATATCCTCGGCCGTAGTGTGGGGGTGATTCGATGATGTGGAATATTTATTAAAGTCGAGTCTCAAATATAACAATGATGAAAACCTTTTAAAACCTAAAAGATAGTAGACTTTATTTTCTACTTGACTCTTTTAATGGATCAGATATTCATTGCAGCTTAAACCGGTTGTTTATTGTATTTTATCGGTTTAACATTGTTGAAGACTATTGATAATTTATTCGCATTATATTAGTCATAATATTTCTTCTCGGGCTAGTTGAGCTCACCCTTTCTTTCACCGTTCTTCTTCGAAATGAGAATAGAAAGCCGGGACGAGTCGGGAAAACAGTGATGGTCCTCGAAGATAGCATTAGTAGTCCTCACTATTATGTGAAATAGTGTGATAATAATTGTAATGAGGACTCTTTTTTTGAGTTTGTATAATATCTAGTAGGCGATATTTGTATTTAAACTCATAGTTTATGTCGTATTGTACCTATGCTTATGTTAGTAAGTTGTATTTAAATTTTGTACCATGTAAGTGGCGACCCAAGATGGGTGATGTATACCTAATTTTGGGGGCGTCACATCTATTCAATGAAATTTTAGTTCCATTGCAGTTTCATCTTTCATGGGGTGCATTGTAGTGTTGTGCCAGTACCATATATGTATTAAAAGTGGTACATTATGTTTGCAGTAGCAAAAATAGTTTTGGGCATTTTCATTTTCAACTGTAAACTTAATTGCTTATACTTTATTTTTTACTGTGTACCTGCAGTTGTGTGATATCAACTGTGATATTTTAATTGTTTATCCCTCTGTTTTTTGCTCTGCCATTGTGATGTTTATATGCCTTAGTCTATGTTTGGATTTTTGTCAAAATCAACCAATAAAGGATTGGGATTTGAATTTCATGCCTGCTTTAGATTTTCATAGAGAAAATTTCAAACCTCCAACTCTGTGTCATGGCACTTAGGATTGATTTTGTGAAATCTAAGAAACAATCTTTATTTTAATTCAGTTCAAACTTTATGACCTAAAATGTACGGGAAATCAAAAGTTTAAACTTTATTGTTTGCAAAATTGCTAGAACTGGACCTTAGTTGTGATCTATATACTGATGCCACATTGTGGCTAATGCTTCTGTTGTCATTGATACCAATATCAATTCTCATAAATAATATCTATAGGTGAACAAACACAAATAGTTGAGCAGTCTTTAGTCATTTGTTATTTGGGATTAATATCTGAACTGAATATTACTAACCTATTAAAGTTGATTGTCCCAGATCTTATTGTGCTTCAAAAGTGAGCAAAGCAACGTACTTTTGTTAATTTTGTCTAGGCGGTGCTAGGCATTAGGTATCTCAGATTGTCAAAGAAATGCTCATGCTCTTTGCACCTTCATCAAGGATCCAAGTACTTGGCTTTTGGTACCGTTCAAAATGTAAAAAATATGGATCGAACATAGGTTTTTTTAATGTGGGTTTGATTCATGATTTTAGTTGGTATTTCAATTTTAATACGTAGTTGCAAAGTACATTGCCAATTTCGATTCAAATATTTTTGTGATTCTTGATTACATGGATAGTAATTTTTTGTTTGAAAAAAGTTAATATTCTAAAGTTTATATGTCATGCAAAAATATATTCTAAACTTTAACAATTTTAACAAAGCTGTAAAATCCCAACTTTTTGAATAAAGATGAATTTTCTATAAATATTAATTTTGAATATTATGGAGTGAAATTGATATAATAGTTGTGGGTAATATTTATAAATTTTGCAAAGTACGCAAGTTGTTATATAATATTCGATTGGTCGGGGAATATTCGTTTTAACAGGGAATATTAGTACAACGACACAATCATTGGTGGACCACAACAGAATTATTGTCGGATTAAGAAAACGACAAAAATACTTTCTGAAAATAACGGCGGAAGTTTTACCATTAACTGTTGAAACACCCTGTGTTAAAGCACAAATATGTCTGCGTGGTTGCATAAGAAGAGCACTCGGATTGATTATTGATGCTTACGTGATAAGTCACTCAGCTTTTGTTGGTATTATTAATGTAATAATACCGAAAATCTTTTTATATAAAATGAATACTTTTATAAAGTTATTCTATAAATAGAATATATTATATTTTATTATGCATAGTGTTGCGATAAAGGTTCAGATAGTGTTTTGCATATAGTAAAACTTTTTATATAAAATGTAATACTTTTATAAAGCGGTGTTTGCATAGTGGCTGCGATAGTGTTTGCATAGTAAAATCTTTTATAAAGTTATTCATTTTATTAGATTATAAATAGAATATATTATATTTTATTTAAAAGATTTTGCTTTAAATATGGACCGTCGATTAAAGTAAATCAATCTGGACCGCTTCAATGGATTAGTTACTATGCATTCCATTTTCCTATAAATAAGCTCATTCCTTCATTATTTTCTTACGAATTCACTTAACTCTGTAGAGAGAGAAACTATAGAGAGAGACTATAGAGAGATAGAAGAAAAGTATTCTCACTACTTAACTACTTTTATATTCGGTTTCTTTTACTAGGTGAGGGGTGTTATTCTTTCTTATTCATGAAGAGAATCATTGTTATTCCATTTCTTATTATTCTCGTTGGAATAACTCAGATATCGTAGTCTACCCTATACTTGGTGACATTCTTCTATTATTCTCATTGGAACATCCTCGTCACAGTTTTACACCTAACCGGTTCCGCTTTTATTATTATTCCGCTGGAACATCCTTGCATCATGTTTTTACACCTGACTCGGTTCCGCCTTATTATTATTCATTGGAACATCCTGCTGCAGGTGTTTTAAACCCACTGGTTCCGCTTTTTATTATTCTCGTTGGAACATCCCGCTTGCAAATTTTGCCTCGACTGGTTCCGTTATTATTATTCTGTTGGAATAACTCGCTCTATCGCCAAGTACCGCATGCATGGTGATTTCTTTTGTTATTCCATTCTTTATTACACTCAAATTGGTTAAAGTTTTGACTTCTATACTCCATGAAATTAGTAGAATATCCTTGATATTTGCGCTTCATCCAAAGATCTTTTCATGAAAATATTCTTCCGATCATTCTTGAATTTTACTCTACAAAACAAAGATCATGTTGACAATTTGACGTTAATAATTCCTCGGATAAAATAATTCTTGAACTTGTTTTATTGAATTCTTATATCATTGTCATCATCCTCATGTTTATATTTTGTTGAAAGTCATCTGTGGCCTCAGAGTGCATAGATGGACTTGGTATGATTATGACCAGGATTATTCGATAATCATGACCGTAATGTTACAAATGATGTGGTAAAAGTTCTCATTGGCCCGTAGTGCATCGATGGACCGAGTTGTTGGCATGATCATGACCATTAATGAATACACAAATATTCTTGACCAGTGAGTGCATGGATAATTGTGGTCGTGATACTAAAGAATATCCTCGGCCGTAGTGCGGGGTGATTCGATGATGTGGATTATTTATTGTCGAGTCCCAATGATAATAAAGGATGAAAAACCTTTTAATCATAAAAGATAGTAGATTTTATTTTCTACTGACTCTTTTAATGGATTGCTTGTTCATTTGTAATTAAACTTGATGTCTATTATATTTTATCGCTTTAACATTGTTGGAGACTAATGATAATTTATTCTGCATTATCTTAGTCATATTATTTCTCATCGGGCTAGTTGAGCTCACCTTTTCTTTCACCGTTCTCTTCGTGAAATGAGAACATAGCAGGACTAGTCGGGAAACTGGAGTGACGGTCCGCAGGATAGCATTAGTAGTCCTTACTATTCTCGTGAAATAGTGTGTTAATAATTGTAATGAGGACTCCTTTTGAGTTTGTATAATCTCTAGTAGACAATAATTGTATTCAAACTCACGAGTATATGTTTTGTCGATTGTACACGGCATAAATATTAAAGTAAGTTGTATTTGAATTTTGTACCATGTATCCGACGACACCCAAGATGGGTGATGTATACCTAATTTTGGGGGCGTCACAACTTGGTATCAAAGCTTAGGGATATGATCCTCGCTAAGATGTGAGACTAGAACTAGGAGGGAGAGACGGGAATTCTTCGCTAAGTATGACCTCACTTAAATTTATTTTATATTTAAAGTGGGTGGTCGAGTTTAGAGATATTATGTTACATGTCAATTAACCTTTGTTTTGTGGCGATGATCTCTAAAATGACATCCGAAAATGTTGAGAATAAAGAATGGAGCACAAGAGACCGCTGAGTCTCCACATATCAATAATCGTGAGAATGTGCATCGAAGGCGATAATCCTCATGCAAACAACAACACCGACTAAATGATGAATGATGGATTGTTCAGAGGCTTTATGCAATTCATGCAACAAAGAAAGCGAGCGGCTCTCATCCAAAATGTAGGTGGAAACACTGAAACTCTCTAAGCACACCGCTAAATGCTTCAAGGAGCTAGGACCACCGGAGTTTAAGGAGAGCCAAAACCACTTATGGCGAAAAGCATGGATAAAGCGATCACCAAGATATTTGATGTCTTGGGATACTCCGAGAGCAAAAGGTTCCTTTGTCGCTTTTATGTTGCGCGGAGAAGCAGACACTAGTGGAATCGGTAGAAACGTACTCAACTCCGCCAGATCAAGATGTCTTGGGAGAAGTTCCAAGAGTCGTTTCAACGACAAATACTTTCCCGAAAGTATTCGTCACAAGAAGGAGGTGGAGTTTATCAAATTGGAGCAAAATAATATGACCGCGGTCGCAATACGAGGCAAAATTTGCGAGTTATCCCGGTTATATCCCACTTGGTGGATAATGAAGAGAGAATGGCGCGAATGTTTTAAGAGGTTTGAAGTCGAGATACGTCCAACATCTTATTTCTCATAAACCGTGTTTGTATTCGGATGTTGTAAATAGGGATGTCAAGCTTTCTTAGCTCATATCACAGATCTAAACAAAAATACGTCAGTTTTGAATAATATTTCTATTGTTAATGAATTTCCTGACGTATTCCTTGAAGAACTTCCCCGCCTACCCCAAAGCGTGAAATCAATTTTGTATCGACCTTGAACCCTAAGACAAAACCCATTTCTAAATCCCCATATCGAATGGCTCTATTGAACTTCGTGAGTTAAAAACTCAACCGCAGGAATTGTTAGACATCGGCTTTATTCGTCCCTAGTACTTCTCCTCGGGTGCTCCTGCTCTATTCGTGAAGAAGAAAGATGGGAGTAGGCTACTTTGTATTGATTATCGGAGTCAATCATGTCACCATCAAAATAGGTACCCATTGCCACGTATTGATGACCTGTTTGACTAGTTGCAAGGAGCCAAATTCTTTTCAAAGATTGATCTTCATTCAATATCACCAATTGAAGATTAGAACCGGCGACATTCCAAATACGGATTTCGAACTCGGTACGGGCATTATGAATTCCTAGTCATGTCCTTTGGATTGACTAATGCTCCTGCTGCCTTCATGGATATGATGAACCGAGTATTCAAGGAATATTTGGATTATTTTGTGGTCGTCTTTATTGATAACATCTTCATATATTCCAAAACCCGTGAAGATCATGAGCAACACTTGAGGCTGATACTCCAAAAGCTTCGTGAATATAAGCTTTATGCCAAGTTGAAGAAATGGGAGTTTTGGCTTGAGGAAGTAGCATTCCTCGGGCACGTGGTATCAAGTCATGGAATATCCGCTGACCCAAAGAAAGATTGAAGCTATTCAAAGTCGGGAGCAACTTAAATCGATGATCGAAATCGTAGCTTTCTCGCTTTTAGTTGGTTATTATCTGAGATTCGTAGGGGTTTTCTCGAATCGCTACTCCACTAACTCAAATTGACTTTAAAAGATACAAAGTTCGGTTGGAGCGAGGAATGTGAGAAGAGTTTTCAAGAACTCAAGAGAGACTCATTTCAAAGACTGCTCGACAATACCATCTAGTTTGGAGGGATTTGTCATCTACAAATGATGCTTGGCAAAGGGTTAGGATGTGTTCTCATGCAACACGGGAAAGTTATAGCCTATGCCTCACGACAACTCAAAGAATATGAGAGGAATTATCCTACTCATGATCTAGAGTTGGCAAATTGTTATCTTCGCACTAAAGATTTGGAGGCATTACTTGTATGGGGAGAAAGTGGAGATCTTTACGGATCATAAAAGCCTCAAATATTTCTTCACTCAAAAGGAACTCAACATGCGACAACGACGTTGGCTTGAACTATTGAAAGATTATGATCATACTATCCAATACCATCCCGGAAAAGTGAACGTGGTAGCCGACGCATTGAAAGTGAAGATCATATCGCGGCACGAAAGCAATATTGTCAATGCAAAGGCCCATTTTGTATGACTTGCAAAGGATAGAGATAGAGATAAAGACTCCAGGGACCCACGTGATGATGGAAAATATACAAGTAGAACCGACTTTAATTGATAAAATTAAAGCTACTCAAATTACAGATCCGGAGCTGATGCGTATGAGGAAGAAAGTGCAAGAAGGTGCGATGCCGGAAGCAAGAATCGATAAAGAAGGAATACTTCGAGTCAACTCCAGACTTTGTGTTCCTAACGAGCCTGATTTAAAGTATAAAATCATGATGGAGGCGCACAACACAATCGCTTGCAATCCATCTCGGGAGTACCAAATGTATCATGATCTTTGACATACATTTTGGTGGGGCAATAAGAGAGAGAGATACCGCTTATCTCAAGGTGTGTCTAACGAGTCAACGAGTCAAGCGCGAGCAACAAGTACCAAAAGGTCCATCAGAACCACTTGAAATTCCGTAATGGAAGTGGGAGCACATTACCATGGATTTCAAGCATCGGTCTTCCCAAAGTTTCTCAAGGCATAGATGCGATTTGGGTCATTGTTGATAGATCGACCAAGTCCGCTTTCATTTCTTACCGATACAAGAAACTTATACACTTGAACGCTCTTGCTCAGTATGTATATAAACGAGGTTGTAAGATTGCATGGTATGCCAAGATCAATAGTTTCGATCGAGACCCAAGATTCACTTCACGATTTTGGGTTAGTTTGCAAAAAGCTATGAAAGCACAGATTTACGATTTAGCTCGGCATATCATCCTCGATCGGACGGACAATGGAGAGGACTATTCAAACTCTTGAAGATCTATTAAGACTCCGTGTCCTTGATTTCAAGGGAAGTTGGGACAAGTTCTTACCATTGGTGGTTTTCCTACAACAACAGTTATCAAGCAAGTATTGGCATGGCTCCATTCGAAGCGTTGTATGGAAGAAAGTGTTGTTCTCCAGTATGTTGGGATGAGGTGGGTGAAGCAACGTTGTTGGGACCAGAGTTGGTACGTATGACTACGAAAAAGATTCAAAAGATCCGACAACGTATAAAAACCTCACAAGATCGACAAAAGAGTTATGCTGATCTTCATCGAAAAGACGTGAAATTCGATATAGGAGATCATGTGTTGTTACGTGTTGCTCCATGGAAAGGAGTTACGAGATTAGGAAAGAGAGGAAAGCTCAATCCTCGATTCATCGGCCTATTTTAATCCTTGATCGAGTAGGAACCGTGGCCTATAGACTCGCTTTTACCGCCAAGTATGTCTCGTGTTCATAACGCTTTTCACATATCCATGTTACGTAAATATGTGGAAGACCCGAACCACATTATCGAGTTGAACCGATTTAAATAGCGGAAGATTTGACATATGAAGAGGTTCCTGCTCAAATCTTGGATAAGAATGAACATATTCTACGCACTGAGGTTATACCTCAAGTCAAAGTTTTGTGGAGAAACCACGATGTTGAGGAAATGACTTGGGAGTTAGAATCAAATGAAATCAAGGTATCCTTACTGTTAACTGTTGAAACACCCGGTGTTAAAGTAAAAGAATACGCTGTCTGGTCGTGGTAAGAGTAGTACACGGTATTGATTATTGATGCTTACGTGATAAGTCACTCAGCTTTTGTTGGTATTATTAATGTAATAATACGTAAATCTTTTATATAAAAAATGTAATACTTTTATAAAGTTATTCTATAAATAGAATATATTATATTCTATTATGCATAGTGTCAGTAGATAAAGGCTCTGCGATAAGGTTTTTGCATAGAAAAACTTTTTATATAAAATAGAATACTTTTATAAAGCAGTGTTTGCATAGTGCCTGCATAGTGTTTGCATAGTAAAATCTTTTATAAA
Source organism: Panax quinquefolius (assembly GCA_020205615.1). NCBI lineage: Eukaryota > Viridiplantae > Streptophyta > Magnoliopsida > Apiales > Araliaceae > Panax > Panax quinquefolius. The sequence continues at coordinate 146,496,555 of CM035169.1, read as the reverse complement.
GTTATTCATTTTATTAGATTATAAATAGAATATATTATATTTTATTTAAAAAAATTTTCTTTAAATATGGACCGTCAGATTAAAGTAATTCAATCTGGACCGTTCAATGGATTAGTTACTATGCATTTCATTTTCCTATAAATGTAAGCTCATTCCTTCATTATTTTCTTACGAATTCAATTTAACTCTGTAGAGAAAACTATAGAGAGAGACTATAGAGAGATAGAAGATAAGTATTCTGCTACTTAACTACTTTTATATTCGGTTTCTTTTATGGTAAGGGGTGTTATTCTTTCTTATTCATGAAGAGAACTGTTGTTATTCCATTTCTTATTATTCTGTTGGAATATCCTCGTATACGCTGTTTCACCCTATACTTGGTGACATTCTTCTATTATTCTGTTGGAACATCCTGCATCGTGTGTGTTTACACCGACTGGTTCCGCTTTTTTATTATTATTCCGTTGGAACATCCTCGTCTCGTGTTTTACACCCGACCGGTTCCGCCTTATTATTATTATTCGCTGGAACATCCTCGCTCGTGTGTTTTAAACCTGGACTGATTCCGCCTTTTATTATTCTCATTGGAACATCCCGCGCTGCAAATTTTTGCCTCGACTGGTTTCGTTATTATTATTCTCGTTGGAATAACTCCGCCTATGCAAGTACCGCATGCACGGTGATTTCTTTTGTTATTCCATTCTTTATTATACTCAAATGGTTAAAGTTTTGACTTCTATACTCCATGAAATTAGTAGAATATCCTTGATATTTGCGCTTCATCCAAAGATCTTTTCATGAAAATATTCTTCCGATCATTCTTGAATTTTACTCTACAAAACAAAGATCATGTTGACAATTTGACGTTAATAATTCCTCGGATAAAATAATTCTTGAACTTGTTTTATTGAATTCTTATATCATTGTCATCATCCTCATGTTTATATTTTGTTGAAAGTCATCTCGTGGCTGTCGTGGCATAGATGGACTTGGTATGATTATGATCGTGGATTATTCTTGTAATCATGACCGTAATATTACAAATGATGTGGTAAAAGTTCTCATTGGCCCGTAGTGCATCGATGGATGGATTGTTGGCATGATCATGACCATTAATGAATACACAAATATTCTTGGCCGTAGTAGTATGGATAATTGTGGTGTGATACTAAAGAATATCCTCGTGGTCGTAGTGCGGGGGTGATTCGATGATGTGGATTATTTATTAAGTCGAGTCCCAAATGAATAATGAAGATGAAAAACCTTTTAATCATAAAAGATAGTAGATTTTATTTTCTATTTGACTCTTTTAATGGATTGCTTGTTCCACTGTGTAGTTAAACTTGATGTCTATTATATTTTATCGCTTTAACATTATTGGAGACTAATGATAATTTATTCTCGCATTATCTTAGTCATAATATTTCTTCTTGGGCTAGTTGAGCTCACCTTTTCTTTCACTTTTTTCTTTTAGGAAATGAGAACATACGAGGGGACTAGTCGGGGAACGGAGTGACGGTCCGCAGGATAACATTAGTAGTCCTCACTATTCTGTGAAATAGTGTGTTAATAATTGTAATGAGGACTCCTTTTGAGTTTGTTTAATCTCTAGTAGACAATAATTGTATTCAAACTCACAGTTATGTTTTGTCGTATTGTACACGACAGTTGTATTAGTAAGTTGTATTTGAATTTTGTACCATGTATCTGACGACCCAAGATGGGTGATGTATACCTAATTTTGGGGGCGTCACAAAAGCATAACTAATATCTATTAGACTTGATATTTAGGTGTTCAAGGCAGCATAAAGATTTGGTACGTAGAGCTGAGTTGTGGAGTTTTGTCAGGGTGATTACTATGAGAATTGTGCAGGGTGTAAGTTGGATTAGCGTGAAAACATGCAGTGAGGTTTGCCTATCAAGGTACTTTTCGCTATATGAATTATGGTGCTCTACACAACTAAAGCAACCCCCTTTATGTGTTATTTTCCATTACATTTCCTTCTTAATTATATACAATTGTTCTTCCTATCTTCAATTATTGAAAATTTTATATAAAAACTATCATTTTAATCGCATATTTAACAAATTATTCAATCTATTTTTCAAACTAGCCCTGCATTGGACAGGCTATCACCTAGTATATATTAATATTATGTTATCATTTTTTGCACTCTCTTTGTTATAATATAAAATAATAATTATTAAATTTCTAAAAATTAATTTGCAAAATGATTTATTCACAATTATAAAACAATAAATTTCATGATTATTGGTATTTTGTATTTACTAAAATTAAATGAACTTATACCAATTTTAAGTTTTAAAATATCTAACGTTAACTTTCCAAAATTAATAATGATATTATGTTTTTGTGAGAGAGGTATTATTACATTTTATACTAATGTACTTTGTATAATTTTATTATTATATTTAAAAATAAATATTTTTTTAAATTTAAAATGTCTAAATTTGACTTTCAAAAATTTAATAACGATCTTATATGTGAGACCCCGAATTTTATGAAATAAAAGTATTCAATTTTTCTATTTTGGTAAATAGTTAAAATGATAAAAGTTTAAAGTTAAGGGTAATATGTGATTTTTTTTTTTGTAAAATAAGCAAGTTGATATAAAATATTCGTTGTGTCGGGGAATATTCGATTAGTCGGGGAATATTCTTTTTGTCGGGAAATATCCGTACGATGGTACAATCATTGATGGACCCCACAACAGAATTATTGTCGGATTGAGAAAACGATAGAATTATCTTTTTATAAAATAACGGCGGAAGTGTTACCGTTAAAACTGTTGAACTACCCGAAAGTAAAAGTACAGTAATACGCATGGTTGCCTAGTAGCACACGGTGTTGGTTATTAATGCTTACGTGATAAGTCACTCAGTTTTGTTTTATTAGTATTATTAATGTAATAAAACAGAAAAACTTTTTATATAGAACAGAATACTTTTATAAAGTTATTCTATAAATAGAATATATTATATTCTATTGTGCATAATGTTTTGCATAGTAAAATATTTTTATATAAAACAGAATACTTTTATAAAGTTATTCTATAAATAGAATATATTATATTTTATTATGCATAGTATTTACATAGTGCCTGCATAGTGTTTGCATAGTAAAATCTTTTATAAAGTTATTCATTTTATTAGATTATAAATAGAATATATTATATTTTATTTAAAAGATTTTACTTTAAATATGGACCGTCAGATTAAAGTAAATCAATCTGGACGGTTCATGAGTTTGTTACTATGCAGTCTATTTTTCTATAAATAGAAGCTCATTCCTTCATTATTTCTTACGAATTCACCGAAATTCTAGAGATAGAAACTATAGAGAGAGTTCTTCTTCTATAATCTTGAGCGTATTTTTTTTAGTGTTTAAGAAAACTTTGAGCGTAGTGCAAGTTTTCTTCTAGTATATCCTCGCCCTACCAGTCAGAATACTCTTCTTTAAAAGGTAGGGGATATTATTTGTCGTACTCGTAAAGGATATTATTATTATTATTATTATTATTATTATTATTATTATTATTATTATTATTATAGTAAGGGATATTATTTGTTGTACTCGTAAGGGGTATTCTGTAAGACCCCAAATTATTAATAAATAAAATTTAATTTCCTCTATTTATTATTTTGAAATAGTAAGGGTTGATTTGATTAATGTGGTTAGTTATGGGTAAAATGCGTAAATATTTTAAATAAGCGGTGGTTATAAAATATTCATTGTTGTTTGGGAATATTCGTTTGGTCGTGGAATATTCTTCATTGTAGGGAATATTCGCATGACTAGCAGCGATCTTTGTGGGCCCCATAACGGAAAAAACGATTGGATGAAAAAATGACAAGTATAAGTTGTTTATAAATAACGGCGCAGTTGTTACCATTAATACTGTTGGAATACCCGGTGGTTAAAACACTCAGAATACGCGCTGTTGTTGCAAATGGACCCAGTATTGCACCAATTATTGATTCTTACGCAAGAAGACACTACTCAAAAATTATTACAATGAATTCTTGCTCAAAGATTTTATTTTATTGATTCAATAATTGCTTGCGTTGATATTTTATATATCACCGTTGTTTCAATAATTATCACTACACAAGATTTTCCATTATCGAAGCAATAATTCATATTATCCTAATAATATTATTAGAAAACATTATTGGTAATGTCTAGAAAGTTTTGTCTAAGGAGAGGTTTGGTCACCTAATCAATTGCGGCCAAGAAGAAGAAATCCTTATCGAAAGCCCTCTTTCCGTGGAACCGCCTCGTTGTCGATATTATGATTCTATAATATTATTAATGAATAATTAATTATTAATTTATATGATGAGGAAAATATTCATTTTATGTGGATATAGATGGAGAAAATTTTTAAAGTGACAATTGTTGAAAATCGATATTTTATCTTTTCTCGATAAAATAATATTTTATTATATTATTATAATATAATAATGATGATATTTTTACAATGAATGTGGGATATATAAGTATATGAGGAGGAAGAGTATTTTTGTTGCAAAAGTTGTTTAAAACATGTTAAACATGTCTGTGGGCCCATTTCTTGACTGAAATTTGATTATAGTCTATAAAATCGTCCGTTTATGGATTTCGGTCAATTTTTATTTGGAATTTGGAAAAACTTTCTTCTGCAAAGTTGTAAATAATTGAATTTCCTATAAAAAGTCGCAAGATTCGAATTTTCTGATAAAGGGCTATTTATTATGATTTATTGAAGTTCTGAAATTCCTGAATAATTGATTTTTGGAAGTTTTAATTGTTTTATTTAAGAAAAACATTTTTGTTGTTTTGGAACATGTGTGGCTGATGTTTTTGCCAAAGAAGTGGGTGTAGGATGTTTAAGAAAATTATATTAATATTATATTAAATTTTCTGTTTTGGTGTTCTAAGCAATTTCCTATAAATAGGGTGTTTAGGTTAGAATTGAAAATCACACCAGAAACTAAAGATTTCTCTCTTTCTCTCTCGATATATTGAGCGTATTTTTGTGAGTATTTTGAGTATTGCTATACGGTCCTTTTGAGGTAAGGGATATTATTTTTTAAAAATGCTATTATTTCTTCAATATTATTATGCCGAAATATTGGTTGGAACTTTTTATTAAATTTGGAACTTTTTCATGTCGGGGTTACTATTCATGAGTTACTATTCACGAGTACTATTCACGAAGCATGATGATTTTTTTTATGAAATTTCTATCTTTTAGTATCGGAGTCACTATTCACGATACGGCCTTTATTCACGATAATGACACACTTATTCACGAATCTGACTATTCACGTAAAAATTAAATTTTTGTTTTTCGTCCAAAATATCTATTATGGATACTAGCTTTGATTATATCCATGTTTTGACCATTCTTGAATTTTACTCCACTATGATTATTTATGAGGTATTTTTGGACACGGAATAAATTTGAAATACTTAATCCTTAATATTTATTATTTTGTTTCAATCGGATTCGCTTTTCTTTAAAATATTTTTCATCATCCTCACCCTAAATGATGATATAACCGAATATCTTTGGCATGTAGTGCAAAGATGAATGATTTCGATGAATATCTTTGGCGTAGTAGTGCAAATATGAGCAGTGTTTAGATGAACATAATTAATCGATTAATATCTTTGGCATGTAGTGCAAAGATGAATATTGATTCCGGATATATATTGATTGATGTTACAGGGATAAAAGATAGACGATGAACTTTTATATTCATATATAGAAGATAGTAGATTTTATTCTCTACTTAACTCTTCTAATGAATTATTAATTCCTCTGCGAATATTGATTTAAAACTTGTTATCTATTGTATTCTATTAGATTTTTTCCCTGTTGAGGACTAACGATAATTTGTTCTATATTATCTTAGTCATAATGTTCTTTACTGGGCTAGTTGAGCTCACCCTTTTCCTTTTTGTTCCATTTTTCTTCTCAGGAGGCGAGAATGTAGCGAGTACTAGTCGAGGTGTGGAATGATGGTTTTAGAAGTGGTTCTAGTAGTCTTCACTATTCTGTAAAATAGTGTATCAATAATTGTAATGAGGACTTATTTGAGTGTGGATATTGTCTAGATGACAATATTTGTATTTAAACTCACAGTTTTTATGTTGTATTAATAAAGTTGTAGTTGTTTCGCATACTATGTATTTTATGCACTTTCGTAATGGGTGTTGTATACCTATTTTGGGGGCGTCACATATTCTTTCTTTCTTATTCGTGAAGAGAACTTCTGTTATTCCATTCTTTATTATTTTGTTGGAATAACCTGTATACGCGGACTACCCTATACTTGGTGAAATTCTTCTGTTATTCTATTCTTTATTATTATGTTGGAATAACCTGTCTATGCGAAGTACCTCATACATGGTGAAATTCTTCTATTATTTCATTCTTTATTATTCTGTTGGAATATCCTGTCGGTGCTATTAAGCCTGACCTGGTTCCATTAATTATTATTATGTTGGAATAACCTGTTTATGTGAAGTACCGCATACATGGTGAAATTCTTCTATTATTTCATTCTTTATTATTATGTTGGAATAACCTGTTTATGTGAAGTACTGCATACATGGTGAAATTCTTCTATTATTCTATTCTTTATTATTATGTTGGAATAACATGTCTATGCGAAGTACTGCATACATGGTGAAATTATTTTATTATTCCAATCTTTATTATTATGTTGGAATAACCTGTCTATGCGACGTACTGCATACATGGTGAAATTCTTTTAATATTCCATTCTTTATTATTATGTTGGAATAACCTGTCTATGCGAAGTATTGCATACATGGTGAAATTCTTTTATTATTCCTTTCTTTATTATACTGTTGGTTATTGGTTTTACAGTTGTATGTCTTTGGCCTGTAGTGCAAAGATGATATGTTGTTGAATATCTTTGGTCTGTAGTGCAAAGATGATCTGTTGTTTGATAGCTTTGACCCGTAGTGCGAAGATGGACAAGTGTATGACATGATCATGACCACTAGTGATACTAACGAATATCCTCGGCAGTAGTACGGATAGTTCAATGATGTGATTGGCGGATCATGACCATTAGTTAACAGTTGAATATCTTTGGTCAGTAGTGCAATCGACAGTAATTGATTGGTATGATCATGACCATTGGTTTTATAGTTGAATATCTTTGGCCCGTGGTGCAAAGATGAGACAAATCGCTTGGTATGATCATTGTTATTACATTTGAATATCTTCAGCCTTTGGGGTAAGGATATTGAGTAAACGTTCTATTAAGCCTTTGTGGCAAGAAGGAACTGTTAATTCACATTATTATAAATTATGAATTTAACTAATATCTTTGGTGGTTCAGGTGAAGACAAGTGATAAAAGTTTTATTTGTCTTGAGTATAACAAAGAATTGTTGATGAGTGGTATATGAATAAAATATCAACGATGGACTTTTAATCTAGAAGAGATAGTAGATATTATGTTCTACTTGACTCTTCTAATGGATTGCTTGTTCCGCTGCAGTTAAACTTGATTTACATTATATTTTATCGCTTTAACATCGTCAAGGCTAACGATAAATTATTCTGCATTATCTTAGTCATGATAATTCTTACTGGGCTAGTTGAGCTCACCCTTTCTTTTACTGATGAGAACGTAGCTGGGACTAGTCGGGGAATGGAGTGATGGTCCAAATGATAGCATTAGTAGTCCTCACTATTCTGTGAAATAGTGTGACAATAAATGTAATGAGGACCCCATTGAGTGTGGATATTGTATAAATGACAATTGTAAGACCCCAACTTTTATAAATAAAGATGAATTTTCTATAAATATTATTTTTGAATATTATGGAATAAATTTGATATAATGTTATAGTTGTGGGTAATATTTATAAATTTTGCAAAGTAAGTAAGTTGTTAAAAATATTCGCTTGGTGGGGAATATTCTTTTTGTCGGGGAATATTCAATGATTTACGACTCAATCATTAGTAGACCCTATAATCTAAGTATTGTCGTAGTTAGAAAACGACAAAATTATCTTTCTATAAAAATAACTAAGAGGTGTTACCTGTTAAAAACCGTTGAACTACCCTTAGTAGTAAAGAACGATGAATACGCGTAGTTGTATAGTAGCACACGATATTGATTATTGATGCTTACGTGAGAAGTCACTCACCATACTCAATTATTACTACAATAATTCATTGAATCATATCTCTTATATTATTGATTCAATTATTGTCACAAAGATCATCTCAGATAATATGCTATAGTATTAAATCAATAATTGAGACGACAACGTTATAAATGATTAATAATTGTTGAAAGATTAAATATGTGTTGATTAAAATAAAATGATTTGTGGTAATATTTATTCAATCATCACGTATATAAAGAATCATTATGAGACGTTTGTGGTAAGTTTGATTATTTTATGGGGGCCCATATGTCATCATCTAAGAGTCTCTTCACAATAGTAATTACCTTCGTCAATAGTAATTACCTTCGTCAATAGTAATTACCTTTTTACCAGACGTCAAACCACTTGCCATTTCACATTACAAAGCGCCGAACCACTTGTCGCTTTCACATTACAAAGCGCCGAACCACTTGTCGCTTCACATTACAAAGGCCAAACCACTTTTCTTTTCACATCACCAAATAAATCGAGCCACTTGCCTTTTCACATGGCAAAAGCTAAGCTAGAAATCTTCTATAAATAGAGGCCTAGTTCTTCATTATTTTTCACGAATTCATTCAAGCTATGAGAGAGAAAGTATAGAGAGAATAAGAGAGAAAGAAGAAGAGTATTTTGTTACTACACTATCGCAAAGATTCAATCTCCTACCAAAAGTAAGGGTGTTATTCTTTCTTATTCATGAAGAGAACTGCTGTTATTCCATCGCTTATTATTCTCGTTAGAATAACTCAGATACGTGGTTTACCCTATACTTGGTGACATTCTTCTATTATTCATTTGGAACATCCTCGTCTGTGTGTTTTACACCTACCGGTTCCGCTTTTATTATTATTCTATTGAACATCCTGTCACAGTGTTTTACACCCGACCGGTTCCGCCTTTTATTATTATTCTCGCTGGAACATCCTGCATGCATTTTACTGTGGACTCGGTTCCATTCTTTATTATTCTGTTGAATATCCTCGTGCATGGCGCTTTTTACGCCGGACCGGGTTCCGTTATTTATTATTCTGCTGGAATAACTCGCCATGCTGGCCTATCGCATGCATGGTGATTTCTTTTGTTATTCCATTCTTTATTATACCCAAATTGGTTAAAACTTTGACTTCTATACTCCATGAAATTAGTGGAATATCCTTGATATTTGCGCTTCATCCAAAGATCCTTTCATGGAAATATTCTTCTCAAAGATTCTTGAATTTTACTCTACAAAGCAAAGATTATGTCGATAGTTGGATGTTATTGGTTCCTAGATAAATTAATTCTTGAACTTGTTTTATTGAATTCTTATATCATTGTCATCATCCTCATGTTTATATTATGTTGAAAGTCATCTGTGGCCTTCAGTAGTGCATAGATGGACTTGGTATGATTATGACTGTAGACTATTCTTGTAATCATGACCGTAATGTTACAAATGATGTGGTAAAAATCCTCGATGGGTCCGTAGTGCATTGATGGACAGCTTGTTGGCATGATCATGACCATTAATGAATACACAAATATTCTTGGCCCGTAGTGCATGAATAATTGTGGTCGTGATACTAAAGAATATCCTCGGGTCAGTAGAGTGCGGGGGTGATTCGATGATGTGGAATATTTATTAAAGTCGAGTCTCAAATTATAACAAAGATGAAAACCTTTTAAATCATAAAAGATAGTAGATTTTATTTTATATTTGACTCTTTTAATGGATTCTTTGGTTCCATTGTAGTTAACTTGATGTTCATTATATTTTATCGGTTTAACATCACAGAAAGCTAATGATAATTTATTCGCATTATCTTAGTCATAATATTTCTTCTTGAGCTAGTTGAGCTCACCCTTTCTTTCACTTTGTTCTCTTGAGAAATGAGAATATAGCCGGGACGAGTCGGAAACGGAGTAATGGTCCGTAGGATAAGATTAGTAGTCCTCACTATTCTTACGTGAAATAGTGTGATAATAATTGTAATGAGGACTCCTTTTGAGTTTGTATAATCTCTAAGAGACAATATTTGTATTCAAACTCACGCTTTATATCGTATTTTACGAAAAGTTATATTAGTAAGTTGTATTTAAATTACATTACCATGTATCCGACTACCCAAGATGGGTGATGTATACCTAATTTTGGGGGCGCCATGATTGATTAGAGCTTTGGATATGATCCTCGCTAAGATGTGAGAATAGTACTAGGAGGGAGAGACGGGGAATACCTTCGCTAGTATGACCTACCTAAGTTTTGTGGCAGTATCTGAAAATGACATCTGAGAATGTTGAGAATAGCAATGGAGCACAGGCGATCGTTGATTCACCACATATCAATAATCGTGGATAATGTGCATCGTGAAAGCGACAATACTCATGCAAACAACAACACCGACCAAATGATGAATGATCAAATGTTCAGAGGCTTTATGCAATTCATGCAACAAAGAAAGCGAGAGCGACTCTCATCCAAAACGTAGGTGGAAACACGGAAAACTCTCGGGCGGTCCGCTAAAGCGAGCCAAGGAGCCGGGACCACCGTAGTTTAAGGGAGAGCCAAAACCACTTCAAGCTAAGCATGGATAAAGCAGATTACCAAGATATTTGATGTCTTGGGATGCTCCGAGGAGCATAAGTTTCCCTTTGCCGCTTTTTTATGTTGCGCGAGAGGCAGACATTGGTGGGAATCGGTAGAAACGACTCAACTTCGCCAGATCAAGATATCTTGGGAGAAGTTCCAAGAGTCGCTTCAACGACAAATATTTTCCCGAAAGTATTCGCCACATGAAGGAGGTGGAGTTTATCAAGTTGGAACGAAACAATATGACCGTGTCGCAATACGAGGCAAAATTTGCGAGTTATCACTTGTTTTAAATCCCCACTTGGTGGATAATGAAGAGAGAATGGCGCGAATGTTTTTAAGAGGTTTGAAGTTTAGAGATACGCCAACATCTTATTTCTCATAAACCGTGTTTGTATTCAGATGTTATAAGTAGGGCTCAGTTAGTTGAGCGCGATAACGAGTCAACGCAACTAAAAGAGAACGGTAAAAAAAATTATAATACTCAACGAGTAGTCATCGAGCGGTGACAACAAGCGTGGAGGGAATCAACAAAGCGGATATATAGTAACCACTTCGGTGGTAATCGTACCAAAACAATAAGAATGGACATTTCAAGAAAAGGAGATTCAACAATGATGGAAAGACGTCAAGACCAAAGACCCGTTGTTAAGGAAGGAGAAAGACCACCTATCATATGCTTCAAATGCGAGGAGAGGGACACATCACCAAATCACACTTACCATGTCATTCAAAGCATGTTATAATTGTGGAAGAGAAGGTCACTTAGCTCGATTTTTATCATTTCATCAAGACAAATTCAGCTAGGATGGAGGCACCAAAGGCCTTCCTAGAAAAAGTCAAAACCGGTAGTGCAAGGGAGAGCGTTTGTTGTGACCTCCCAGAGAGAGCAAGGAACCCGAATGAGGTCATCACGGTAAGCTTATCATAAACTCTAATGAAGTCTATACTTTATTTGATACCTGGGTTCTACCCATTCTTTTATTTCTCCTACTTGCGCCATCGATTAAATTTGACTCAGGAGAAATTAGACTTTGACTTATCTCGTGGAAACTCCGTTGGGAGAAACCTTCATTACATCCACTATTTATAAGTCTTGTTTGGTTCAAATCGGTACCCTCACATTACCCGTCGATCTTATTTCATTAAAAATACTTGCATTTGACGTGATTCTGTGGATTGATTGGTTAACTACTTATCATGCAAAATTGATTGTTTTCGTAAGGTTGTTAGCTTTCATATTCCTAACCAACCTATTATGCGAATTCAAGCGACCAAACCATTAAAATCAATCACGGGCCATCTCAAGCCATGAAGCTATTCGCTTTATTGAAAAACGGATGTCAAGCTTTCTTAGCTCATGTCACATGATTTAAACAAAAATACGCCGCTTTTGAACGATATTTCTATTGTTAATAAATTTCCGACGTATTCCCCGAAGAACTTCCCCGCCTACCCCAGAGCGTGAAATTGAATTTTGTATCGACCTTGAACCCGACAAAACCTATTTCCAAAGCCCCATATCGAATAGCTCTATTGAACTTCGAGAGTTAAAGACCCAACCGCAGAATTGTTAGACATTGGCTTTATTCATCCTAGTACTTCTCCTTGGGGTGCTCTGCTCTATTCGTGAAGAAGAAAGATGGGAGTATGCGACTTTGTATTGATTATCGGGAGTTAAATCATGTCACCATCAAAAATAGGTATCCATTGCCACGTATTGATGACTGTTTGACCCGATTGCAAGGAGCCAAATTCTTTTCAAAGATTGATCTTCGTTCCCGATATCACCAATTGAAGATTAGAATCACCGACATTCCAAAGACGGCTTTGAGGAACTCAATAGACGGGCATTATGAATTCCTAGTCATGTCCTTTGGATTGACTAATGCTCCTCTTTCTTCATGGATATGATGAACCGAGTATTCAAGGAATATTTGGATCACTTTGTGGTCGCTCTTTATTGATGACATCCTTATTTATTCCAAAAGCCGTGAAGATCATGAGCAACACTTGAGGTCGACACTCCAAAAGCTTCGTGAATATAAGCTTTATGCCAAGTTGAAGAAATGCGAGTTCGGCTTGAAGAAGTAGCATTCCTTGGGCACGTGGTATCAAGTCATGGAATATCTGTTGACCCAAAGAAAGATTGAAGCTATTCAAAATTGGGAACAACCTAAATCGTTGGATGAAAGCACGTAGCTTTCTCGGTTTATTTGGTTATTATCGAGATTCGTGGAAGGACTTTCTCGAATCGCTACTCCATTGACTCACCGACTCGGAAAGATACAAAGTTTGGTTGGAGCGAAGAATGTGAGAAGAGTTTTCAAGAACTCAAGAGGAGACTCATTTCAAAGACTGCTCGATAATACCATCCGCTCGGAGGGATTTGTCATCTACAGTGATGCTTCGGGCAAAGGGTTGGGATGTGTTCTCATACAACACGATAAAGTTATAGCCTATACCTCGTGACAAATCAAAGAATATGAGAGGAATTATCCTACTCATGATCTAGAGTTGGCAGTTGTTGTCTTTGCACTTAAAATTTGGAGGCATTACTTGTATGGGGAGAAAGTGGAGATCTTTACGGATTATAAAAGCCTCAAATATTTCTTCACTCAAAAGGAACTCAACATGCGACAACGACGTTGGCTTGAACTGTTGAAAGATTATGATCATACCATCCAATACCATCCTGGAAAAGCAAGCGTGGTAGTAGACGCGATTGAGTAGAAGATCATATGCAAGTCACGAATGCGATATTGTCAACGCAAAGGCCCATTTGTGTGACTTGCAAAGGATGGAGATAGAGTTAAAGACTCGAGGGGACGCATGTGATGATAGCGAGTATACGAGTAGAACCGACTTTAATCGATAAAGTTAAAGCCGCTTTCAAGCTACACACCGGAGTGATGCGATGAGGAAGAAAGTGCAAGAAGGTGCTATATCTTGAAGCAAGAATCGATGAAGAAGGAATACTTGAGTCAACTCCGGACTTTGTGTTCTAACGACCACGATTTAAAGTATAATATCATGATGGAGGCGCACAACACACCATTTGCAATCCATCTCGGGAGTACCAAAATGTATCATGATATTCGCCATACATTTTGGTGGAAGCAATATGAAGAGAGAGAGATAAGCATTGTTTATCTCAAGGTGTCTAACTTGTCAACGAGTTAAAGCGGAGCATCAAGTACCAAAAGGTCCATTGCAACCACTTGAAATTCCAGAATGGAAGTGGGAGCACATTACCATGGATTTCGTTACCGGTCTTCCTAAGGTTTCTCAAGGCATAGATGCGATTTGGGTCATTGTTGATAGATTGACCAAGTCTGCTCATTTCTGACAGATACGAGAAACTTATACACTTGAACGTTTTGCTCGTATGTACATAAACAAGATTGTAAGATCGCATGGTATCTTGGGTATCCATAGTTTCCGATCGAGACCCAAGATTCACTTCACGATTTTGGGTTAGTTTGCAAAAAAAGCTGGGCACAGACTTACGATTTAGCTTTCGGCATATCATCCTTGGGACGGATGGACGATCGAGAGGACTATTCAAACTCTTGAAGATCTATTAAGACTCGTGTCCTTGATTTCAAAGGAAGTTGGGACAAGTTCTTACCATTGGTGGAGTTTTCCTACAACAACAACGCTTATCAAGTAAGTATTGGCATGGCTCCATTCGAGCGTTGTATGGAAGAAAGTGTCATTCTCCAAAGATATCTTTGGGATGAGGTGGGTGAAGCAACGTTGTTGGGACCGGAGTTGGTACGTATGACTACGGAAAAAATTCAAACGATCCGACAACGTATAAAAACCTCACAAAATCGACAAAAGAGTTATGTTGATCTTCATCGAAAGGACGTGGAATTCGATATAGGAGATCATGTGTTGTTAAGAGTTGCTCCATGGAAAGGAGTTACAAGATTTGGAAAGAGATGAAAACTCAATCCTCGATTCATCTATTCCATTTTAATCCTCGATCGAGTAGGAATCGTGGCTATAGACTCGCTTTCTGCTAAGTATGTCTCGTGTTCATAACGTTTTCACATATCCATGTTACGTAAATATGTAAAAGACCGAACCACATTATTGAGTTAGAACCGGACGAAATAGCGGAAGATTTGACGTATGAAGAGGTTCTGTTCAAATCTTGGATAAGAAGGAACATATTCTACGCTCCAAGGTTATACCTCAAGTCAAAGTTTTGTGGAGGAACCACGATGTTGAGGAAATGACTTGGGAGTTATAATCAAATGAAATCAAGATATCCTTACCTCTTCGATATACCGTGTCGTACCTAATTTCGAGGGCTGAAATTTCATAAGAAGGGAGGTTGTAAGACCCCAACTTTTATAAATAAAGATGAATTTTCTATAAATATTATTTTTGAATATTATGGAATAAATTTGATATAATGTTATAGTTGTGGGTAATATTTATAAATTTTGCAAAGTAAGCAAGTTGTTATAAAATATTACGTTTGGTTAGGAATATTCTTTTTGTCGGGGAATATTCGTACGACGACTCCAATCATTAGTAGACCCCTAACGAAAGTATTGTCGTAGTTAGAAAACGACAAAATTATCTTTCTATAAAAATAACTACAGAGGTGTTACTGTTAAAACTGTTGAACTACCCTATTAGTAAAAAATACGAATATCGCTGTCAGTAGTTGTATAGTAGCACGATATTGATTATTGATGCATACGTGAGAAGTCACTCAAATATACTCAATTATTGCTACGATAATTCTTTGAATCATATCTCTTATATTATTGATTCAATTATTGTCACAAAGATCATCGTATATAATATGTTATAGTATTAAATCAATAATTGAGACGACGAGTTATAAATGATTAATAATTGTTGAAAGATTAAATATGTGTTGATTAAAAATAAAATAATTTGTGGTAATATTTATTCAATCCTTGATGTATATAAAGAATCATGTGAGGCGTTTGTGGTAAGTTTGATTATTTTATGGGGGCCCATATGTCATCATCTAAGAGTCTCTTCAATCGATAGTAATTACATTCGTCGATAGTAATTACCTTTGTGAATAGTAATTACCTTCGTCGATAGTAATTACCTTTACCAGACGTCAAACCACTTGCCGCTTCACATTACAAGCATCGAACCACTTGTCGTTTCACAAGATCTGGTGCCGAACCACTTGTCGTTTCACATTACAAGCGTCCGAACCACTTGTCGTTTCACATTACAAAGCGTCGAACCACTTTTCTTTTCACATCACCAATCGTCAAGCTACTTGCCTTTTCACACATGGCGGTCTTAGCTAGAAATCTTCTATAAATAGAGGCCTAGTGCTTCATTATTTTTCACGAATTCATTCAAGCTATAGAGAGAAAGTATAGAGAGAATAAGAGAGAAAGAAGAAGAGTATTTTGTTACTACACTCATCTGCAAAGATTCAATCTCCTACCAAAAGTAAGGGGTGTTATTCTTTCTTATTCATGAAGAGAACTGCTTGTTATTCCATTGCTTATTATTCATTAGAATAACTTTTGTATCGTGGTTTACCCTATACTTGGTGACATTCTTCTATTATTACATTGGAACATCCCATGCATGTGTTTTACACCTGGACTGGTTCCGCTTTTATTATTATTCTATTGGAACATCCCGTCATGCATGTTTTTTACGGATCCGGTTCCGCCTTTATTATTATTACATTGGAACATCTTGTGCATGCGTTTTTACGTGGGACCGGTTCCATTCTTTATTATTCTGTTGAATATCACATGCATGCGTTTTTTTACGCTGGGGGACTGTTCCGTTATTTATTATTCTGTTGGAATAACTCGCATGTGCGGTCTATCGCATGCATGGTGATTTCTTTTGTTATTCCATTCTTTATTATACCCAAATAGTTAAAACTTTGACTTCTATACTCCATGAAATTAGTGGAATATCCTTGATATTTAACTTCATCCAAAGATCCTTTCATGGAAATATTCTTCTCAAGATTCTTGAATTTTACTCTACAAAGCAAGATGTCATGTCGATGTTTGGATGTTATTGGTTCCTAGATAAATTAATTCTTGAACTTGTTTTATTGAATTCTTATATCATTATCATCATCCTCATGTTTATATTATGTTAAAAGTCATCATGTGGCACAGAGTGCATAGATGGACTTGGTATGATTATGACCGAGACTATTCGGTGTAATCATGACCGTAATGTTACAAATGATGTGGTAAAATCCTCGGTGGCGTGTAGTGCATTGATGGATGATTGTTGGCATGATCATGACCATTAATGAATACACAAATATTCTTGGCCAGTAGTGCGTGAATAATTGTGGTCGTGATACTAAAGAATATCCTTGGCCGTAGTAAGGCGGGGTGATTCGATGATGTGGAATATTTATTAAAGTTTGAGTCTCAAATATAATAAAGATGATGAAAAACCTTTTAAATCATAAAAGATAGTAGATTTTATTTTCTACTTGACTCTTTTAATGGATTCTTTGGTTCATTGTAGTTAAACTTGATGTTCATTATATTTTATCGGTTTAACATCACAGAAGGCTAATGATAATTTATTCGCATTATCTTTAGTCATAATATTTCTTCTTGAGCTAGTTGAGCTCACCCTTTCTTTCACCGTTTTCTCTTGAAATGAGAATATAGTTGGGGACGAGTCGGGAACCGGAGTAATGGTCCAGAGGATAGCATTAGTAGTCCTCACTATTCTGTGAAATAGTGTGATAATAATTGTAATGAGGACTCCTTTTAAGTTTGTATAATCTCTAGTAGATAATATTTGTATTCAAACTCACAGTTTATGTCGTATTGTACACGACAGTTATATTAGTAAGTTGTATTTAAATTCTGTACCATGTATCTGACTACCCAAGATGGGTGATGTATACCTAATTTTGGGGGCGTCACAACAATATTCTTATTAAAACTCACAGCATATGTCTTGTCGTATTCTACACGACAGTTGTATATTTAAGATTGTATTTGTATTCTGTACCATGTATCTGGCGTCCCAAGATGGGTGATGTATACCTATTTTGGGGGCGTCACATTATATTTTGGAGGGGTAAAATAGTAAAAGACTTTTATTTAGATGTTTCAGACATGTCAATTATAAAAAAAAAAATTCATTCAGATTCAGTTCATTCAGATTCAGATTCATTCAATTTTTATCAAAAACCCTAAATGAGAGGGAAACTGAACTTATTATTATATACAAAATGAGTAGCATTTATCTTCTAAGCTGACTAGCAGTACTTATAAATATTACAAATACTCTAAAAGACAATACTAAACTATACTGATATATGTGACTCACAGCCTTGAGTTGTCATTTGTATTAGCTTATATGACTGACATATGAATATCGAAACTAAGGTATTATGGACTTGATGTCCATAACAGTTACAATTACTCAGCATATGAATATTGGAAGTAAGCAACTTATCTAAATGCTTAAGCTCGTAGATGGAGGACTCAACAATATATATCATACTAACACTCTCACTCAAATGCGCTCAACTTTATGGAGAAGAGAGAAATTAAAGTGCCGCATTAGCACTATTTTAAATTAATGTAAAAACAACGCGCATACGGAAAGATTTGAATCTAAGACCTTGCACACTCAGAACTTTAATATCATGTTAAGTAAATAACTCATCTAAAAATTTAAGTTGTAGATGAAGAGTTCAACAATGTATATCATGCTAACACGGGATGCAAAGAATTGGCATGTTGAGCATAAAGAAGATATACATACTGAACTAATTATCGGAAACAAAAATAGAAAAATGTTGGATGGAAGCCATTAGGCCTATTATGGAAATGGAAGAAAGATTGAAGAAAGAAATTAGAAAAACTGAAGGTATGAATGTGAGTTATTTTGTGTTTGGTAATGTTTCACCTTTCGTTTTAGATTTTTGTCTCAATTATTTTCTTCAAGTCTCAATCAAAATTATAAACAATAATACACCAATAAATAATTCAAGAGAAAAAGTCTCAATATATATATACACCAACATATATATATATATAGAGAGAGAGAGAAAGAGAGAGAGTCCGGATCTTAAGCTCACCCCTTATCCAACTCACTTGAAGCTCAACCCCTTTAGCGATTGAGGCAGAAGCGACGATACGATTAAATACAACCGTCTTCTATACTTTTAGCGACGCTTATATGTTGTTCGTCGCTAAAATTATGAGCGACGGTTGTATGACCAACCGTCACGGTCCGGTCGCTAAAGGGGGGGTGAGCTCAGGTGAGTTGGATAAGGGGTGAGCTTAAGATCCGGACCGTATATATATATATATATATATATATTTGCAAAATATTAAAAAATAAAACAAAATAAAGAAATTTTTGACATAATTCACCACGTTAATTGATGTGGACCCAAGTACAAAATTAGGGTTCACATGACCTAATTGAATTAAATGCACAATTAGGGTTCCACGGCCTCATTAATTATGCAAACTAGGGTTCGCATAACCTAATCGAATGAAGACAAAAAAGTCAGAAATAAATGTACTAGACCCGGGAGAAGCCATCACGTGTCCCGAGGCAGAAGACTCGTGGAGGTGGCTCGTTTTGGGAATTAATTGAGGGATTGGATTGGTGGCTAGAAGGACATGGTAATATGGGCATTATTCTAATGACTAAAGGATATTTCTGGAATTTCCCTGAAAACATGTGTCTAACATGTGATTACTTAATTCTAGGAAACTCTATAAATACCTCTTCCATTCTAGGAAGGAATGGAGACTCTTTTGGTAGCTTAAGACTTGGATATTTCATCTAAAAGTACTAAAAAGGTTTGAACACTCTCTCAGCTCGAAGGACTCAAGAAGGCTCTTGGAATCCCAATAACCCTAACATGGTTCTCGGATTCTAGGGGTTCTGCCACGTGTCGTTGGAGTAATCGCCCACCTGTTCTTCTCCCGTCTTCAATCAATCAACCAATTCCATGCTCTTCGTGGATTTCTCTCCGATCCTCAGCCAACACAAAACCCTAACTGGCAAGGCGTGATTTCCTTGCCCATAATTACCAATCTAATTATCACATAACACCAAGCATCTCACATGTTTTTCCCTTTCCCCATTTCCCATTTAGACAAGCATGCATCAAGTGGCTGAGGTGATCAATAACCATATATACCCACTGAAAACATATTCAACTTCAGTTTCCCTGCAAACCATCCATTTTTCTCTGCAACATTTTATAGGGGATCAATAAAATTCTCTCTCTCAACCTAGTTCAATTCATCAATATGATCGATCGAGTTAAATTTATATCTTTTTCTCTATCTTCCCATAAATATATAGTGTATGTATATATTGTTTAATTATATATTTCTTTGATAGATATATGTATTGTTATAAACATTATTTCCATTGTTCCGAGGTGGTTGTTGATGGCATATCAATTGTTAAATATTTAGCCGTAGTACTCCTCCACTAATCGTATAAGGTATTTTAAGAAGTTTTTTCTCCTTTTTAATTATTTATAGCAACATTATGAAAGAAAACCTATAAGTTAATTTAAATTATCTCTTTTCTTTTTCGTTAAAATCTCATATACATACATAATGTTAATATTTATTACATGGAAACTTGATTTATTACTAATTTAAGTGATTGATGAATGAGGTAGGAAGGAATGAGAGAATGTCGTATTTGCCATGACACACAATAGAGAATCAATCTGCGGCTCTATACACAACTGGCTCATCTCCATGGACAAACCTACGCTCGTATGTAATTTCCCTAACAACTCAATGAATTAGTACATGGCTACAAAGTCACGGTAATTTATAATGGGAGATTCCAGTTGAAACAGATCACTAGAGCTTTGCAATGATATGTTTTACCATAAGGAACTGGAAAAATTCTAAACATGGAGGGGATAACATAATAGAGAATTGAGGGTCACTCATATACATTAAAATACAAGCTCTTCTGCTCATATACATCCAAAGAAAAAGAAGAAGAAGAAGCTCCTCGTGACTCACATGATTCAGAGAAGAAGTAATTCGTAACTTACAATGAAGGTACAGTCTGATTCTCTTTGTTGTTGTTGTCCTCCACTAATGCTCGTTCTCCCTGCGAGTTGCTTGGGAACATGGCCTTGAAAGTAGGGATTTGCATCAACTGCTGGCAGAAATTTCCCATTTTCTCTTGCTTCTTCTGCATCTCCAGCATCATAGCCATCATCATTCCTTATCCTTCATGTGCTTCGTTCAATGCCTTGAGCTTCTCCAGTTGTACAACATTTGTCTGCTCTCCACTTGCTTCCTTGCCTTGCCTTCCCATGCCTGTCTACCTGACATTCGTTTGTTGTTGATTATCCATGTATGGTGATGTTCCTTCCGAAGCGTCTTCAAGGATGGGTTGATCGAGATCCAGATCCGCACCCTGGAAAGCTTGATTTGCTTGCCTTGGATCTGGATCCGGTGAAGTAATGATATTTGTCGGTGAAACTCTTCCAGTAGTTCTCCCACTTCGAGTTGTGGGCATACCCTTCACAAATTCTATACCTCCCCAGCAGAGTCGCCAAAGAAATGTGGGCAAGGAAATTGTACCTTGCTAGGGTTAGGGTTTCATGTTGGTTGAGGAGGAGAAAAATCCACGAAGAGTACGAAATTGATTGATTGATTGAAGATGAGAGAATAACAGGTAAGCGATTACTCCAACGACACGTGGTAGAACTCTTAGAATCCGAGAACCTTGTTAGGGTAGCAAGGATTCAAAGAGCCTTCTTAAGTGCTTTAAGTTGAGAGAGAATCTCCAAGTGTGATTCCCCCAAATCCGAGTTCTCTAACCTCAGATCCAGTGCTCACGATCCTTCATCAACATACACATTCAATAATCTATTGCGAAATAATAAACATACATTGTTCATTAATATAAAGTCTTACAATATAATTCCAAAGTCTTCTTAACCTTAACTAAAACATACCCTTACTATTATAAAAGGTTTACCTATTCAAATTACATCAAAGTAAAATAATACTTAAACATTCTCATTAGATTATTCTTGAACTTTTCCCTTGCCCTTGTCCTTCTTGGACGTCTCTAGCTTAGCTGAAATAAATGTCATGATATAGCAAGAGTAAGCAACTAGTTTGCTTAACAAGTTTAAATATAATGGATATATATCATGATTAGAAAGGAATTTAGCTTTCAATGTTCAACAATAGAATCGATTGTGAAAGAACATGAATTAAGTTTCAATAATTGAATATTCGAATAATTGAATAATAAATGTTGAGTGGTTTGAAATAACCATGAACAAATACTAAGGTTGTCAGTATTTGAACTGGATCTTTTAATTAGTTTTGGTAATCAAGGGGATCAACCTTTCATACTCGGGTGTATTATGTATAAACACTTAATAATCGAGCAACAATTATTTTTCAATATAATGCTTTAGTAAAATTATTCTTTTTCTCAGTCAAGAGTTCTTACCAAATCAATTGATTAAGAACAGCTTTTAAAACGTATTTGATTTAACAAATTTAAACATGCTTGATCTAGCTGATACAACTAGCATAGATCTATCTCATAAATAGTTCATGAATGAAAGAATTTTACTTAAATCACAATTCAATAATAATAGAACATGAATTCAATTGCACAAAGTGCGATTATCAATAATCATTAAGGCTGTGAATAATCAACAATAATTATTCACTAACATGCTTTAAAAATAATAACTCAAGTTTGAGTTAGAGAGCTTGCAATAACATAGGAAGTTTAAGGTTAGAGACTTGCATGTCTGACGAGCTACGACTATTTAGCTTTAATTAATACTCTTTGAATGACCTAGCTTTGATAAGGTTGATCTATCAATTAGTAGTGCTTATAATTATATATTTATACGCTTACTAATGTTATTTATCTAACAAATAAATCAACCATGAGGCACACATAATAGAATATACTACCATTAATCTTATAAGACATTTAATTGATCTTAGGTTAATGATTTAATAAATCAATAATATTTTCCTTAAGTGATAAACACTAATTAAATCTTTAAACAATTTATTATAATTGTTTAATTAATTTGTTACTTAAATTCTTTTTATTTTTAACTCCATCATCATTTAATTACTATTTAATATTAATTAAATAATAATTAATTAATTAATTACCTTATTAAATAATAACTAATTATGTTTACTTATTATTTAATGTTAATCAAATAATGAGTAATCAAATTATTAATCTTTTTGTTTTTAATTATTATTTAATATTAATTAAATAATAGTTATTTATTTATTTATTTATAACTAATAAATAATTACTTTATTAACCTTATTAGTCTTTAATTATTATTTTAAATTAATTAAATAATAATTAATTAATATTTGTCCTTATTTTTATTTAATTAATAGTAAATAATAAATAATTAATTTATTAATTTTATGTTACTTAAATAATAATTAATTAATTAATTAACTCTATTTATTATTTAATCTTAATTAAATAAAAAATAGTTAGTTTAATAACATTAATTCCATTTAATTATTACCTAATAATAATTAAATAGTAAATTGCACTTTAAAAAACATTTGATTAGTTTAATAATCAATTAGTGACACTAAAAATTTATTAGTTAGTAATTTTAAATGATTTAAAAGGGTTTAAACCATTAATTACACTAAAAATTACTTAATTACACCGAAAAATTCCAAATTAAATATTATAATATTCTTCATCATTTTAGAAAAACTTTAGTCCAAGACCCGACCCAAGAACTGGCCGAAAAAGTAGTGAACCAGTCACCAGAAGTTACCTGCCAGTTCACCGAAAAAGAAAACCGGAAGGGATTTTGAGTAATTTCCAGATTTTTCTATATTTGGTGTCCTTCACTAAAAATTGAATAAAATTAAATCTACAACTCCGGTTGACATCTAGTTTGTCTCGTTGGACTCGTATCTTTTTTAACTACAAGATTCCATCATCAAAATGCAAATTTGGACATGTTTTGGTCACTGAAATTAGCTCGGAAGTGGACTGTTGTGCACAAATTTTTAACAGTGAGGTGTTTTGGTATAAAATTCATATCTTGCTCATTTTAAAACATTTTTGCATACTTTCAAAGGGATTTTGTTCTTAACTTAACCCTCTAATACCAAAAAAAAATCACAAAAATTATTTGTAGATTTCAAAATGTGCAATTTTTACAGACAAGCTATGGTTTGTTTAATTGTCGGTAAAAATGTTTTCAAGCATTTCGCTCAACTTTTCTACATAAACACATACCAATACACAAGTTAAACCCATTAAACTCTATATCTATAATTCTAGCATGCTTTTAACCATTTAAAGATTGAACTCCATATATCTTACATAATAATACACAAAGCATACAAGATTAGGGTTTTCTTAAACTTTTGAACATAGTTTTGTTTTCTTTCCTTTTTGATCAACTTTTAAACACCAAAAAATGTAAGATCCAGACATAATGCACTAGAAATAAGTAAATCAAGAGTTTTGGAAGCTTAAAAGAGTATAGGTTCTTTATTTTGTAAAACCAACAAAATCATTAAATAAAGCTTGTAACCTACCGTGTTCTTAATGCTACTTTTCTTATTTTTTCAAAGTATGTGATAACTCTTGGTGGCATCAAGGAAATATTTCTTCCCTCCTTCAAGGCTGCCCACGGTTTTCTTCTCTTTCTATTTTTCTTTTGCTTTTCTTTTTGCTTTTTGCTAGCTAACTTGTGGGAATAAATGAAAAGTTTCCTTGCAAAAATATATGGGAGTATTTATAAGCAATTAGAATATGATATAAATTGTATATTTCTTATTGTATCTCCCAATATCTTAGCTTACTTGCCTTGGTTGATAATCATTTATTAGGCTACAAAAGGCTAGGGGACTATTTAGGTGGGGTGGTAAACAACCCTTGACCAAAAAAATGGAAGCTAGATTAAATGAATCATGTGCACAAACTCCTTACATTGCCGACCCTATCCCTTGTCATTTCCCCAATTTATTTATTTTATTTGTTAATTAATCATCTAGAAGGTCCATATAAATTGGGTCATAGCTTGGGCCATTTGATTTATTGTTTGGGCTCTCTAATTAAATTGTTTGTGTTATGTAAAAATAACATGGTCCAATACATAAATTTTTACTTACCCTAATTATTTAATTAGGGTTTTCATTTCACTCATTTTGGAATTTAAATAATTATTCATGTACATTTAATTTTATAACCCAATTAGACTTGTTTAAATTAAATAATAAATTGAGATAATAAAATTAATCTCTTAGGTCCCTTAGGTTATTTAATTTTTATATCTAATGTATAATTAGGTTATGTAACTTTTTCTTTTAATTCTCTTTATATAATTCATACATATATATACATACGGTCCAGATCTTAAGCTCACCCCTTATCTAACATACCTTGCATACCTCCTTTGCTTAATCGAATGAGACGAAGATTCGGTCTGTCATTTATAGGTAGAGTCTTTATCGATAAAAATCGACCAGTCTTAGAATTACCTGGGTTAAATTACAAAATAGTATCGATTTTTTGGTTCAGTTTTCGGTTATACCGCATGGTAATATATATTGTAAAACCCCAACTTTTTGAATAAAGATGAATTTTTTATAAATATTATTTTTGAATATTATGGAGTGAAATTGATATAATGTTATAGTTGTGGGTAATATTTATAAATTTTGCAAAGTACGCAAGTTGTTATATAATATTCGATTGGTCGGGGAATATTCGTTTTAACAAGGAATATTCGTACAAAGGCACAATCATTGGTGGACCCCACAACGGAATTATTGTCGGATTGAGAAAACGACAAAAATACTTTATGAAAATAACGGCAGAAGTTTTACCGTTAACTGTTAAAACACCGGTGTTAAAGTATAGTATAATGTCTGGCGTGGTTGCGTAGTAGCACACGGTATTAATTATTGATGCTTACGTGATAAGTCACTTTCGGTTTTGTTGGTATTATTAATATAATAATACGAAAATCTTTTATATAAAAAAGCAGAATACTTTTATAAAGTTATTACATAAATAGAATATATTATATTCTATTATGCATAGTGTTGCATAATTATCTGTGATAGTGTTTTGCATAGTAAATTTTTTTTATATAAAATGTAATACTTTTATAAAGTTATACATTTTATTAGACAATAATTAGAATATATTATATTTAATTATGCATAGTGTTTGCAGTAATTACTGCGTAGTATTTGCATAGTAAAATCTTTTATAAAGTTATTCATTTTATTATATTATAAATAGAATATATTATATTTTATTTAAAAGATTTTGCTTTAAATATGGACCGTCAGGATAAAGTAAATCAATCTGGACCGTTCATGAGTTAGTTACTATGCAGTCCATTTTTCTATAAATAGAAGCTCGTTCCTTCATTATTTTCTTACGAATTCACTGAAACTCTAGATAGATAAACTATAGAGAGAAAGAAGAAAGTATTCTCGCTTTCACTACTTATATATCCATGACTTTTCTTCTTAAGGTAGGGAATATTATTTGTTGTACTTTCGTAAGGGGTGTTGTTCTTTTGTATTCATGAAGAGAACTTACATTATTCCATTCTTTATTATTCTGCTTGGAATAACCAAAGATCTGCGGACTACCCTATACTTGGTGATATTCTTCTAATATTTCGTCTTTACTATTCTCATTGGAATATCACATGCATGCGTTTTTACGCCGGACTGATTCCGCCTTTACTATTCTCATTGGAATATCATGTATCGCATGCGTTTTACTGGGGACTGATTCCGCCTTTATTATTCTGTTAGAATATCCTCGTCATGCATGCGTTTCTGTGGGACTGATTATGTCCTTATTAGTATTCATTGGAGTAACTCATACATGCCAAGTACCGCATGCATGGTGATTTCATTATTATTCCGTTCTTTATTATTACATTTGGAACATCATATACGTGCTTTTACGCATGACTGGTTACATTAATTATTATTACATTGGAATAACTTTGTCTATCGCAAGCACCGCATGCATGGTGATTTCTTTTGTTATTTCATTCTTTATTATACTCAGTTGGTTAAAACTTTGACTTCCATACTACATGAAATTAGTGGAATATCCTTGATATTTGCGCTTCATCCAAAGATCTTTTCATGGAAATATTCTTCCGAGCATTCTTGAATTTTACTCTACAAAGCGATGTCATGTTGACAATTTGGGCGTTATTAGTTCTGGATAAATTAATTCTTGAACTTTTTTATTGAATTCTTATATCATTGTCATCATCCTCATATTTATATTTTTAAAAAGTCATATGTGGCTTTGTAGTGCATAGATGGACTTGGTATGATTATGACTGTGGATTATTCTATTGTAATCATGGCCCGTAATGTTACAAATGATGTGGTAAAAAGTCCTCATTGGCCCGTAGTGCATTGATGGACGATTGTTGGCATGATCATGACCATTAATGAATACACAAATATTCTTGGGCAGTAGTGCATGGATAATTGTGGTCGTGATACTAAAGAATATCCTTGGCCAGTAGTGCGAGGTGATTCGATGATGTGAATTATTTATTAAGTCGAGTCCCAAATGATAAAAGTGACGAAAAACCTTTTAAATCATAAAAGATAGTAGATTTTATTCTCTACTTGACTCTTTTAATGGATTGTTTGTTCAGCTGCAGTTAAACTTGATGTTTGTTATATTTTATCAATTTAATACTGTTTAAGGCTAATGATAATTTATTCTGCATTATCTTAGTCATAATATTTCTTACTAGGCTAGTTGAGCTCACCCTTTCTTTCACTGTTCTCTTCAGGAAATGAGAATATAGCTGGAACGAGTCGGGGAACGGAGTGATGGTCCTAGATGGTGCATTAGTAGTCCTCACTATTCTGTGAAATAGTGTGATAATAATTGTAATGAGGACTCCTTTTGAGTTTGTATACTCTTTAGTAGATAATATTTGTATTCAAACTCACAGTTTATGTTTTGTCGTATTGTACACGACAGTTGTATTATTAAGTTGTATTTGAATTCTGTACCATGTATCTGGCGACTCAAGATGGGTGATGTGTACCTAATTTTGGGGGCGTCACAGTTGGTATCAAAGCTTAGGGATATGATCCCTGGCTAAGATGTGAGACTAGAACTAGGAGGGAGAGACGGGGAATTCCTTCGCTAGTATGACCTACTTAAATTTATTTTGTATTTAAATTGGTTGGTCAGAGTTTAGAGATATATGTTACATGTCAACTAACCCTTGTTTTGTGGCAGTATCTGAAAATGACATCCGAGAATGTTGAAAATAGTAATGGAGCACAAGAGACCGTTGAGTCTCCACATATCAATAATCAGGATAATGTGCATCAGGAAGGCGACAATCCTCATGCAAACAACAACACGAACCAAATGATGAATGATGGATTGTTCAGAGGCTTTATGCAATTCATGCAACATCGGTGAGGCGGCTCCCATGTCGAAATGTAGGTGGAAACATTGGAAACTCTCGAATCGGTCATTTGCTAAATGCTTCAAGGAGCTGGGACCACCGGAGTTTATTGGAGAGCGAAAACCACTTAAGGCGGAAGCATGGATAAAGCTGATCACCAAGATATTTGATGTCTTGGGATACTCCGAGGAGCAAAAGGTTCCCTTCGCCACCTTCATGTTGTGTGAAGAGGCAGATTACTGGTGGCAATCTGTAAAATGTACCCAGCCTGAGTGGTAAGTAATACTCCCTCCGTCCCATAGTTATAGGTTGATTTCTTTGGCACATATTTTAAGAAAATGATCAGTTAAGTGGTAATTTTTAACATAAATTTTTCACATATACCCCTTAATATGAAATTAATGAATAAGTTAATTACTCCTTACTTATCACATTAGAACTCTCAATAATTCATTGATTGACGTGTACTAACCATTCAAATCCATAAATTTTAACCAAAGAGAATACAACAACATTAAATGTGGTGATAAAAATAATGATATTGAATGTTGTTTCTTCAAAAAAAGAGTAATGGTTGAATATTTATTATAAGGACATAAAAGTAAAACAATGAACCAACTAAATTTTATAAATAATAAGTAGCCTATATATTGGGACATCTCAAAATAGAAAATCAGCCTATTATGGGACGGAGGGAGTAATTAACATATTTATTCACTATATGTCACAAAGTTTTCAATATCATTAATATTTAATTACCATTTGACTAAAAATTCTTGGTTATTACACCATGTCTTCAGTTTCTCCAAAAGTCCAAAGAGAGGTCCAAGCTCCCAAAAAGTCCCCTCCTCAATGGAATGGAAGGGATATTTATAGGGTTTACTGGAAAGTGGTCACGTGCCAGACATGTGACCTCGGGGGAAATTTCAGAAATACTCTTAGTTACCAAAGTAATGCTTCTTTCTAGCCATCAATCCAATCTCTCAATCAATTCTCAAAATGAGTCACATCCATGTGTCTTCTGCCTCGGGACACGTGGAAACTTCTCTCGAGTCTCGCACATTTATTTCCGACTTTTTCGTTTGTCATTTAATTCATTTAAGTTACATGTGAACCCTAATTTATACTTGGGCTCGTGTATACATTGAAAAACCACTTACACAAAGAGCTAGTACTTGAGCTTTACCAAATACTTTTCAGTTCTCTTTGTTTCTAAATTCAGCTTTTCATCTTTTAGCTGTAGTGCGACTTTTTACAATTAAGGAGCTATAGAATTGATTGAATCTTGATTCTCTTTTTCAGAATAACAGATAGGTTTCAATACACTTTTGCTCCCTCAAGTTACACTTCATTCCCTTTTGTTCTAACATGCTCCATCCTTTTTAAAATTAGAGAAACATTTCAAATTTTTTTATAAAAAAAATTTGATGGAATGATAGTATGTACTTGCTGTACCTATACTTAAATAGGTATTAAGAAATTTCTATCACTTTGTTATAGACTAAACCTAGAAAAAATGTCTAACTTTCAGAACCCTAATTTTATACCCAAATGTATTGAACTAATTAAGTTCTACACATTTAAGGGAACTTCACTCTTCAAATAATTCATCTTAGAGCTGCTAACTGGTTGTTTAGGGTTAGAGTTGGTTAGTCTAAGCTTCATCTATCTCTAAGCCCAAATCAAATCCAAAATAAGTCTCAATGCACATCCAAGAGCACGAGTTAGGTGATTTTGGCCCACCAAAATCATTAAAAGTTGTATATTTTTAGATTAGCTAGTAAGTTAATTGAGACCTTATATATCGTTCAATTCATCTCACTTGTTTGATGCAAGAGAAAATACTTATAGTTTTGCATTTTAGATTTTATTGAGATTTAAGACATTTTCTTTTAATTTTTATTTCATGTAGTTTAATAGATTTACGTACTTCATTAATTTTGAGATTTTGTGTTTTCAATTTATTTTCGTTTTTTAAAAAAAATATTATCAACTAGATAAATATTTTTGTAGGGGAAACCTTTGAAAAGATATGATATATTGATGATGCTTATTATTGGACACATTGTCAAACACCATGTAGAAACTTTTAAGTTAACTAATCGCTAGTAAAACTAAATATAAATTAGGAATAATCTGTATGCTTTTGATTATACATTTGTGGGCCCAAGTGCAAATTAGGGTTCAATTGACCTAATTGAATTAAATGCACAAATTAAGGTTCGTATTATGATTAAATGGAAAGACGGAAGAGCCGAAAATAAAGAAGCAAGATCTGAGAGAATCTTTCACGTGTCCCGAGGCAGAAGCACGTGGAGGTGACTCATTTTGGGAATTGATTGAGGGATTGGATTGGTGGCTAGAAGGGCATGACGATCTGGGCATTACTTTGATGACTAAGGGTAAATTTGGAATTTCTCCGAGGACATGTGCCTATCACATGACCACTCTCCAAAAAACCCTATAAATATCTCTTCCACTCCATTGGGAAGGGACTTCTCCGGAGACCAAGACTTGGACTCTTGGAAGATCAAAGGGACCCTTTTGGTGACTTAAAGGCTTGGAGATTCCACCTAAAAGCACCAAAGGGGTTTGGACATTCTCTCAACTTGAAGGACTCAAGAAGGCTCTTGGAATCCCTGTTACCCTAACACGGTTCCCGGATTCTAGGGGTTCTGCCACGCGTCGTTGGAGTAATCGCCCACCTGTCGTTCTCCCCTCTTCAATCAATCAATCAATTCCGTACTTTTCGTGGATTTCTCTCCTCCTCAGCCAACACGAAACCCTAACCCTAGCAAGGTACGATTTCCTTGCCCACATTTATTTGGCGACTCTGCTGGGGAGGTGTAGAATTCGTGAAGGGTATGCCCACAACTCGAAGTGGGAGAACTACAGGAAGAGCTGCTTCACCAACAAATAGCATTACCTCACCGGATCCAGTTCCAAGGCAAGCCACTCAAGCTTTCCAAGGCGCAAACCTGGATTTTGACCAACCACTTATTGAAGACGCTTCAGAAGGAAGTTCGACGTCACCACATATGGCCAATCAACAACAAACCAACGCAAGAAGGCAAGGCGAGGATGCAGGTGGAGACCCGACGAATGATGTGCAACTGGAGATGCTCAAAGCATTGAAGGAAGCACGAGAAGGGCAAGGAATGATGATGGCCATGATGCTGGAAATGCAGAGGAAGCAAGAGGAGATGGGGAATTTCCGCCAGCAGTTGATGCAGATTCCCACTTTCAAGGCCATGTTCCCAGGAAGTTTGCATGGGGAACAAGTAGGTGTGGAAGACAACAATAATGGTAGCAACAACAAAGAGAACCACATTGTACCTCCATTAACGGAAAGTCAATTGGTTCCAATAATCAACTTGGAAGCCCAGAACAGTGGTGACGTGCCACAACCTAGGATGGAAGCAAAGCCAACCTCGGAAAAAACATCATCTCGGCTACTATTCCATCATTTTCACAGTGCAAATGCCAACCATTCCAAGCAATGTCCAAATGAATGAGCCAAAGAACTTCCACCGGTGCGGTATTCACGATGCAAGTGTCCATCAACCAATTTCTCTACCATACACACCATTACGCAAAGAAGATATCACAACACCCCGAGAGTTCACGCTTCTGAGCCCGTGATGTGATTTAAGGATGATATGATTGACGTGATCAATCAACTTCGCAGACATACATCTTAACCCTTGGAGTTGGACTTTACTCCTCCTTACCCTGCACACATTCGGAGGCAACCTTACCCAACAGGGTATATTGAGCACCCCCCGCAATTTCCAAAATACAACGGGGAAAAAGGAAATGCTAGGGAACATATTGCCAAGTTTGTAGAGTCAATATCTCCGTGGCTTGGATATGACGAAGTGAACAACCATAACTTGTTGATGCGGGAATTCAACAAGACTTTGACGGATAGTGCCTTTAGTTGGTACTACAATTTGGAGAAGGGGTCAGTCCATGATTGGGATGACTTAAAATTACAATTTTTCAAGAAATTTTTCTACGTAAGTAAAAGCAAAACCATTGTGGAGCTTATGCGGTTCAAGCGAAAATCGAATGATGTGGCGCCCCCAAAATTAGGTATACGTCACCCATCTTGGGTCGCCACTTACATGGTACATAAATTCAAATACAACTTACTAACCTAACTGCCGTGGCATAATACGACATAAAGCGTGAGTTTGAATACAAATATTGTCTACTAGATATTATACAAACTCAAAAGGAGTCCTCATTACAACTATTATCACACTATTTCACGAAATAGTGAGGACTACTAATGCTATCCTCCGGACCATTACTTCGTTCCCCGACTAGTCCAAATTTATGTTCTCATTTCTGAAGAGAATAAAGTGAAAGAAAGGTGAGCTCAACTAGCCCAAAGAAGAAATATTATGACTAAGATAATGCGAATAAATTATCATTAGCCTTCAACAATGTGTTAAACCGATAAAATACAATAGACAACCAGTTTAATCTGCAATGAATAAGCAATCCATTAAAAGAGTCAAGTAGAGAATAAAGTCTACTATCTTTTAGGTTTTAAAAGGTTTTCATCAATTTTTATCGGCGAGACTCGACAAATAATAAACCACCAAATCTAATCATCCCTGTACCACGGTCAAGGATTTTCATCAAATTATCAATGGTCATGACTATACCGAATCACCCCTGGTCATAATCATACCAAAAACTATCCATCATCGCATTACAGAAGACCTTTGAGGACTTTTGTCACATCATTTATATCAAGTCGTGATTATACCGAATGATCCTCGGTCATAATCATACTAAGTTCATCTATGCACGTAAGCCAAAGATAACATAATATAACATGAGGATGATGACAATGACATAGTAATTCAATAAAACAAGTTCAAGAATTATTTAATCCATGAATTATTAACGTCCAAATTGTCAACATGATACTTGTTTAAGTGAGTAAAATTCAATAATGATCGGAAGAATATTTCCATGAAAATCTTTGGATGAAACGCAAATATCAAGGATATTCTACTAATTTCATGGAGTATAGAAGTCAAAGTTTTAACCAACCGGGTATAATAAAGAATGGAATAACAAAAGAAATCACCATGCATGCGGTATTGCGATAGACGAGGTTATTCCAATGTAATAATAATAACGGAACCGTGTCGGTGAAATTCACACAAGCGGGATGTTCCAACAGAATAATAAAGATGGAACCGGATCCTGTAAAACACATAGATAGGATATTCCAACGAGAATGATAAAGATTTTAACCAGGTCCGGTGTAAAACACATGAGCATGGATGTTCCAACGTATCAATAAAAAAAGCGGAACCAGGTCCTAGATATAAAACACATGTATGTGGATGTTCCAATGAATAATAGAAGAATGTCACCAAGTATAGGGTAAAATCACAGATATCACAGTTATTCCAATGTAATAATAAGCAATGGAATAACATAAGGATTTCACCAAGTATAGGGTATGCCATATCGAGGTTATGTATAGGGTATGCCACTTTTACAAAGTTTATTCCAATGTAATAATAGTGAATGGAATAATGTAAGTTCTCTTCAAGAAGAAAGAATAACACCCCTTCACCGTAAAAAGAACCTGAATATAGAAGTAGTAAAGTAGCGAAATACTCTTCTTCTTTCTATAACTTTCTCTATAAACTTTCTCTATAATTTCTCTCTCTGAAGTTTCAATGAATTAAAGAAAATAATGAAGGAATGAGCTTATTTATAGGAAAATGGAATGCATAAGAATTAATCCATGAACTATCCAGTTGATTTACTTTAATCGACGGTCCATATTTAAAGAAAAATCTTTTAAATAAAATATAATATATTCTATTTATATAAAACATTTTACTATGCAAACACTATGCAATACTATGCAAAACACTATGCAAAACACTATGCAACACTATGCATAATAAAATATAATATATTCTATTTATAGAATAACTTTAATAAAGTATTCTATTTTATATAAAAAAGATGTTTCATTTTATTACGTTAATAATACGAATAAAACAAAACGTCATTATCGCTATAATAATTCATATTATTAATCGACAATAATGGAATCAAACCGAGTGACTTCTCACATAAGCATCAATAATCAATACCGGTAATATTTCTATGCAACCACACGTATTCTCGTACTTTTTACTACTGAAAGTAGTTCAACAAGAACCACGGTAAAACTTCCGACGTTATTTCAATAAAATATTTTTGTCGTTTTCTCAATCCGACAATAATTCTGTTGTGGGTCCACCAATGATTGAGCCATTGTACGAATATTCCCTGCTAAACCGAATATTCCCCGACCAATCGAATATAATATAACCACTTGCATACTTTGCAAAATTTATAAATACTACCCACAACTATAATATTATCTTAAATTCACACCATAATATTAAAAATTATTTCAACAAAATTTAAATCTTTATTGATAAAATCTGGGGTCTCACAATCTCCCCTCCTTATGGAATTTCGTCCTCGAAATTAGGGCGTACCTGATATGATAAAGAGGTGAGGATACCTTGAATACCTTTATCGTTGAAAATATTAAGTTCATCTTTGCAATCCTACCAAAGATATCAATTCATCTTTACACTACTGGGCCAAAGATATTTATTAACAATTCATCTTTTGCACTACAAAAGCCAAAGATATATAATCTGAAACCAATAATACTGAGACTCGACAATATAGTATCACAACCATGAATTATCCATGCACTCATTGGCTAAGGATATTCGTGTTTTCAATTACTGATCATGATTATACCGAATAATCCGTGGTCATAATCATACCAAGTCTATCAATGCACTACTGACGAAGATGACTTTTACCACATCCATGAATTAATATTTCATTCTTTGAGACTCACCAATAATTAATCCATATCATCGAATCATCCCCGCACTACTGTGCCGAGGATATTCATTAGTATCACGACCACGAATTATCCATGCACTACTACCAAAGATAATCGTGTATTCATTAAGATCACGACCACAAATTATCCATGCACTACTACCAAAGATAATTGTGTATTCATTAAGATCACGACCACAAATTATCCATGCACTACTACGAAAGATAATTGTGTATTCATTAAGTATCACGACCACAAATTATCCATGCACTACTGACGAAGATAATTGTGTATTCATTAGTATCACGACCACAAATTATCCATGCACTACTACCGAAGATAATTGTATATTCATTAAGATTATCACGACCACAAATTATCCATGCACTACTACGAAAGATAATTGTGTATTCATTAAGATCACGCGACCACAAATTATCCATGCACTACTACGAAAGATAATTGTGTTTTCAATTACTGAGTTATGATTATACCGAACAATCCACATAATCATAATCATACCAAGTCCATCTATCTTACTTCTGAAACTGAGATGACTTTCAACATAATATAAGCGTATGAGGATAATGATATAAAGAATCAATCAAATGAGATAAAGGATAAATATTAAACATTTATAATATAATTTATCCAGATTCAAGAATATCCCCATGTTATCAATCACTTAATAATCTCATAATCTAATAACATTAATATTATAATAATATTTTAATCACTTCTTAAATTTATAAACAATTTATCTCAATTGTTTACGCTTTACCATATAATGCATTTCATCATTCAAAATGCCATACTCATAAAATATCATCACCAATTATCAAATCCTCATCAAAATATGCATATATTCTATATAGGATTCTCTAGCCATAAAATCCTATTTTCAACGTTGTTACTTCACATAACATATTTAACTCATATGTTCAGTAACTAAACTATTTTCATGAAAAATACCAAATTAGTCCCAAAAATATTTCTTTTCTGGGATTTAGGATAATATAGTCCCATAATGAAAATATATTTTTCTCGAATTTTTAAAATTCATTTACTATTTTTCAAAAATCAATTTCTAATTAATTCCTTAAGAAATTAGCTACCTCAAGTTTAACTCCAAAATTCCCAAATCTTGGCAGGATCTTACACATGTTAACGTGAGCTTCTAGTTTAAATTTCATGGTCATCGGAGTTATAGAACTCCTAGGTTATAGCGTTTTTAATCGGAAAACCTAAATATTGAAATAGTCATAACTTGCTCATTTTAAGTCGAATGAGCTCATTTTTTTGGACAGGAGGTACTTTATACCATATACTTTCATGTCCCAAAACCCAGAATTTTTCTCATAATTTAAGTGGCCGAAACAGTCCCTTAAAGTTTCTGGGCAGTAGCATTTTCGAAATTTACAGCTTTGGTCTCCTTTGCTAAAATCAGTCCACACAAAATCCACAACACCTTTTCCAGTAATTCCACTTGGATTAGTTAGGTAACTCGTAGATCTAACTCTAGGACTTGACCACATTCAAAAATTCAAAATATAATAAGAGATATGGTCAATTGAATTTCATGTTACGTTTTTCACCAAAATCTGATTTTCAACTCTTTGTGATTTCTAAGAAACTTTCATGTTTTTACATACTAACCAACATAACTCATCATAAAACTTACTAATACCACGAATACCCATGATTTTCATTATTCCAATGCTTTTATTATGACTTTCATCATAAACCACGTAAACTGTTCATTTTAGTTGAAGAAATATTTGAGGGTTTAAGAAATGGGTTTTTTAATTGGGTCAATACAAAATTCGATTTCACGCTCTAGGGTAGGCTAGAAAATCTTCAAGAATACGTCAAGAAATTTATTAATGATATCATTCAAAACTGTGACTCTCATCCAAGACTTGGATAGTACATCACATTGATACCAACTGTGACTTCTATCCCTTAACCTGGATGGCACCTCACAATGATACCTATCAACTTGCCATCTTCATTCACGATGTCGCTGCTAGAAAAGTCTGGCTTCGGTGCATTCCACACAAGGAAGTTGACAACGAAAGGTTCGGGGCTCTTTACTTATGGCTTGATATCACAGTGATTAACTTTAGGATTTGGTTACTTTGAATTACAGATAACAAAGTTGGTTAGGAATATGAAAGCTAACAACCTTACAAAAAGAATAATGAGTAGTTAATCAATCGTTTTTAAAATTACCTCAAAGGCAAGTATTTTCAAAGAGATAAGATCGACAGGTAACGTGAAAGTGTTTATTTGAAACAACAAGATTAAAAAACAGTGGAGGTAACGAAGGTTTCTCCCAACGAAGTTTCAATAGATAAATCAAAGTCTAATTTCTCCGGAGTCAAATTTAAACGTTGAACGCAAGCAAGAGAGATAAAAGAATGGGTA
The DNA here is from genome assembly GCA_020205615.1 of Panax quinquefolius. Taxonomy (NCBI): domain Eukaryota; kingdom Viridiplantae; phylum Streptophyta; class Magnoliopsida; order Apiales; family Araliaceae; genus Panax; species Panax quinquefolius. The sequence goes on along the minus strand of CM035169.1, from coordinate 146,458,977 downwards.
GAACCGGTATCTAATAAGGTATAGACTTCGCAAGAATTTATAATTAACTAACCTGCTAACTTCGTTCGGGTTACCCACTTTTGAGAAGTCACGAAAAACGCTCTTCCCGAAACCACCGACTTTTGTTTTGTCCGTGTATCCGCTTTGGTGCCACTATCCCAGCTGGACTTGACTTCGGTGCACAACAAAATTGAGCTAAATTACCTTCTCTTCTTGCAATTTCCACTTCTATTATCTTTGCCATGATTACCACCGAAGTGGTTACCATTCTTAACATGATAATTTCCCCCATGATGGTTATCATTGTTCTGATAGCCGTTGCCACCAGTATGATTATTATCGTATTGTTGGTCGTTACCTTTTGTTTGAGCTGAATCAACACTCTCATGTGCTTCATTGCTTATCTCAAAGATTTTCGGATATCATTCTCAAACACCGCCACAAAACAAGGGTTAATTAACATATCACATATTATCCCTATACTCGTGAGACCAATTAAATACCAAATAAATTTAGGTAGGTCATACTAGCGAAGGAATTCCCGCCTCTCCTCCTAGTTCTTATCTCACATCTCGGCCGGGATCATATCCTAAGCTCGATACCAACCGTGGCGCCCCAAAATTAGGTATACGTCACCCATCTTGGGTCGCCACTTACATGGTACATAAATTCAAATACAACTTACTAACCTAACTGCGTGCGTGTACAATACGACATAAAACCGTGAGTTTGAATACAAATATTGTCTACTAGATATTATACAAACTCAAAAGGAGTCCTCATTACAACTATTATCACACTATTTCACGTAATAGTGAGGACTACTAATGCTATCCTCTCGACCATTACTTCGTTCCCACTAGTCCCAAATATGTTCTCATTTCACAAGAGAACAAAGGAAAGAAAGGTGAGCTCAACTAGCCCGAAGAAATATTTATGACTAAGATAATGCGAATAAATTATCATTAGCCTTCAACAAAGGTTAAACCGATAAAATACAATAGACAACCGGTTTTAATCTGCGGTGAATAAGCAATCCATTAAAAGAGTCAAGTAGAGAATAAAGTCTACTATCTTTTAGGTTTTAAAAGGTTTTCATCAATTTTTATCGGCGAGACTCGACAATAATAAACCACCAAATCTAATCATCCTCTGCATTACACGGTCAAGGATTTTCATCAAATTATCAATGGTCATGACTATACCGAATCACCCCTCGGTCATAATCATACCAAAAACTATCCATCAACGCATTACAGAGCCACCGAGGACTTTTGTCACATCATTTATATCAAGTCATGATTATACCGAATGATCCTCGGTCATAATCATACTAAGTTCATCTATGCACGTAAGCCAAAGATAACATAATATAACATGAGGATGATGACAATGACATAGTAATTCAATAAAACAAGTTCAAGAATTATTTAATCCATGAATTATTAACGTCCAAATTGTCAACATGATCTTTGTTTACGTGAGTAAAAAATTCAATAATGATCGGAAGAATATTTCCATGAAAAGATCTTTGGATGAAACGCAAATATCAAGGATATTCTACTAATTTCATGGAGTATAAAGTCAAAGTTTTAACCAACCGGGTATAATAAAGAATGGAATAACAAAAGAAATCACCATGCATGCGGTACTTGCATGTAGACAGTTATTCCAACAGAATAATAATAACGGAACCAGGTCGTGAAATTCACAAAGCGGGATGTTCCAACAGAATAATAAAGATGGAACCCGATCCGGTGTAAAACACACGATAGATATTCCAATGAGAATGATAAAGATTTTAACCGGTCCCGTGTAAACACACGCATGTGATGTTCCAACGAGAATAATAAAAACGGAACCGTGTCCTATGTAAAACACACGAGCGTGGATGTTCCAACGAATAATAGAAGAATGTCACCAAGTATAGGGTAAACCACAGCGTATCTGAGTTATTCCAATGTAATAATAAGCAATGGAATAACATAAGGATTTCACCAAGTATAGGGTATGCCGCGTGATACGAGGTTATGTATAGGGTATGCCACTTTTACAAAGTTATTCCAATGAATAATAGTGAATGGAATAATGAAGTTCTCTTCAAGAAGAAAGAATAACACCCTTCTACCGTAGTAAAAAGAACTGAATATAGAAGTAGTAAAGTAGCGAGAATACTCTTCTTCTTTCTATAACTTTCTCTCTATAAACTCTCTATAATTTCTCTCTCTAGAGTTTCAATGAATTAAATAAGAAAATAATGAAGGAATGAGCTTATTTATAGGAAAATGGAATGCATAAGTAACTAATCCATGAACGGTCCAGATTGATTTACTTTAATCGACGGTCAATATTTAAAGAAAAATCTTTTAAATAAAATATAATATATTCTATTTATATAAAAACATTTTACTATGCAAACACTATGCAATACTATGCAAAACACTATGCAAAACACTATGCAACACTATGCATAATAAAATATAATATATTCTATTTATAGAATAACTTTAATAAAGTATTCTATTTTATATAAAAGATGTTTCATTTTATTACGTTAATAATACTGAATAAAACAAAACGTCATTATCGCTATAATAATTCATATTATTAATCGTGAATAATGGAATCAAACCGAGTGACTTCTCACATAAGCATCAATAATCAATACCGGTGTCTTCTTTATGCAACCACACGTATTCTTTCGCATTTTTACTAATGAGTAGTTCAACAAGAACCACTTTAAACTTCCGCCGTTATTTCAATAAAATATTTTTGTCGCTTTTCTCGATCCCGACAATATATTACATTATGTCCACCAATGATTGAGTAGTTGTACCGAATATTCCCTAAACCGAATATTCCCCGACCAATCGAATATAATATAACCACTTGCATACTTTGCAAAATTTATAAATACTACCCACAACTATAATATTATCTTAAATTCACACCATAATATTAAAAAATTATTTCAACAAAATTTAAATCTTTATTGATAAAATCTGGGGTCTCACAAATGAGGAGTTGTCAGATTATGTTAACAGGTTCAGGGCCCAGGCACAGAGGTGTGCAGAGCCAATTGAAGAAAAGAACTTGGTTAGTATATGCAACAATGGTGCTTTAGACGCCTTCAAGCCCCACCTCATTACCAAAGCTTGTGATTCATTCATGACCCTCTCATCTTTTGCACAAGACTTGGGAGGAATCATGACATTTCCCACCAGCCATGCGATGGTTACATGGAAGAAGCAAGAGAGATGAAGAACCTTGGCTTTGGCCGATTCTCGATCCAAAAACCACAAGGGGCGAAGAGGAGAAGAATGAGAAAATTGAGCGAAGCGAGAGAAAAGCATGGTGACAAGTATACGAGAATGCCGGTTCGAGAGGCTATTACATGCGGCGAAAGGCATTCGAGAGCTCAGACTGAACAATGGGTTGAGCATGGAGTGGTGAAGCCTCCAAGACCCCGTTGGTTATAATGGAAGAGATGAAAAGAAGACCGGGACTTACGTGTATACCACCAAATCGCAGGACATTCCACTATGGATCACATTACGATCTGCGAAGGATATACCATGAGAAGCTGACGGCGGGGGAGATTGAACTAGGAGAAGAAACGTGTAACACTATCACCCATGGTTCAATCCCAGAAGTCAAGAACCCAAATCTTGGCTCTACCATCGAAAAACTCGAACTACGGATGAATTAAAAATCCATCCAAGATGGTGGTCCACCAAAATGGTGGTTTAAGTCCTCGGGAGTATCCTTGCCAAGTAATTGGATGACCAAGGTTGGAGGCACAAGAATTAACGAATTAAATATATATATATATATATATAAAAAATCCACCCAAGATGGTGGTCCACTCTAAATGGTGGTCAAGTCCTCGTAGACTGCACTTGCCAAGAAATTGACGACCAGTGACGAGGCACCGATTTCAAGTCCTCGTAGACCGCACTTGCCAAGAAATCGATTTACTCAAGTGATGAAGGCACCCGATTTCAAGTCCTCGTAGATCGCGACTTGCCAAGAAATTGGACGATCCAGTGACGAGGCACTCGAGTGTTACACTTTATCATTAAAAGTGAATGAGGCACCGACTATAAGTCCTTAGACCCAAAAAAGTTATACTTTTAACTTTAAAAGTAATCGAGGCACTGAATATAAGTCCTCGAACCGCACAAGTTATACTTTCAACTTCAAAAGTAATCGAGGATTTATTATTTAAAACGTTATGCTTTTTAGTTAAAAGCAATTTTGCTTTATCAATAAATTGTCAAACTTCCACTTATGCTTGAATATTTTTTCTAATCTCTTTAAAAAAAATGGAAGTATAGATTCAAGTGTTAGTTTGCATAAAAAAAAATATATGTTTTTCTTGAATAGATTCATGTTTGCTGTTTTATGAGGCCTATTGGTGTCTTGGAGTCTTAATTCGAACAACTTAAGATTCAATGTTAAATATTGAGTTTTAAAGAATCGTTCAAATTAAAGGCAATCAATAAGGATAAAAGAAACTACAATTTGATAAATGAAATATATGTACATAAATTTTCTGATACAGGAAATGGAAAAAACTATGAAAGTTTATGATCTAAAGGCCATGACCTGTCGAACTAAAGAGAAGGGAATAACTAAAGCCTTCAAGTCGACAATGGTGTGGTACCATGAGCCTTCGTATTAGAGGCTATCGAGCCTTCAGGTCTTGGGTAGTGACTCGATTTCCCAAAAGCTTGGTCTTCAATTTATGTATGTCATCTTGAAGCTCCTAAAGTTTACATAAAGTAAGTCATCCTCATGGAGACGTGAAGTGACTTCCAACGAAGTGCAACAACATGATGATTGGAAATAAAAGATCCAACCTAGGATAGAAGGGAGACATGTCCAAGGAAAGTTAGGAGATACCTAGATATCCTTGAAGAGATCCTCTAGGGCTTGCCCTCCTAGGGTTTGCTCCCCTAGAGGTTCACTCTCCTAGGACTTTTGTTTTCAAGGCTTGCAAAACATCAAGCTTCAAGAAGTGAAGACTTCAACACTTAAAATATTTTGCACGATCATCTCACCAAAGGCGTGACTCACGCTGCGAGGGCAAATGCTTCTTGGTAGATGACATAGACATCCTCTAGAGTTGGGGTGAACTCCCCCAAGCGAAGGACAAATGTACATGTGGAAGAACACCAACGTGAAATCAAGACTTCGGTAAGAGCATCTTGGTCCGCTTTGATCTGAAGATCCTGCGATAATTGAATGCAACGCAAAATGCTCGACCCTCTTCAAGATATCCACATAATCGAATTTATGAGAACCTCGTCGGTCCAATGTTGCCACCCCGAAGACGATTGGATAAGTCGGATATGAAATGAATGGGACCGTAGGGGTATTCTGTTTTTATACACATACGAGGAATCGGCGCGAGCAGGGAAAAGTTGTCTAAACTTACATGCAAGCCGTAGCATATAGAAATAAGCACCGCTTTCTCGGGAGGAGAAAGGTCAGACGATCATAATTCTTCACTTGCTCCCGAGAAAGCGTCGGAAGACCCATAAAGGGAGCCTTTCCCGATCGGCGATGAAAGGAACCTCCTTAGTAGTTTTTAGAATGCAATGGAACGCGTTCGATCTTTGAGTTGGCTGCAACAAGAAAATATAACATGAGAATTCTAGAAACAAAGAAAGAAAGTGAATGAGCATTTGAAATTAAGTGCTTACCATAACAAGAGAGAGGTATGAAACTTAAATAAGAAGATTGGATTTGGGAAAGGAAGATCACGGACACCTTGGATTGGAAAGGAAGATCATGAACACCGAAAGAAGAAAAAGAGCACAAGCATTAGGAGCCATTCAAATAAAAAGGGTAAAAGAAGAACGAAATGTGAAAAAGGAGGCCATTAGGTTTGGTTCCCCAAGGGTTGACCGTAGGATTTAGCCACCCAAGGAGCTCTCCCTTTACATTTAACTTCTCCTTACTCGTCGAATCAACTGATTGGAATGAATGCTACTTCACCGAACATCCGAACTAAGATCCTTGTTAAGGTGAAATGGCTCTAATAAATTCTTCCTCCTTGCGATGTTGTCCTTTCTTTCAAAATATCCGAGCCAATGACCTTGTTAAGGTGAAATGGCTCTAATAAACTCTTCTCCTTGCGGGGGTTGTCCTTTCTCTTCAAAATATCCGAGCCGAGGACCTTGTTAAGGGAAATGGCTCTAATGAATTCCTCCTCCTCAAGTTGTTCCTTTCTTCCGAATATCCGAGCCAATGACCTTGTTAAGGTGAAATGGCTCTAATAGATCCTTCCTCCTTGCGGTGTTCCCTTTCTTCCGTAATATCCGAGCCAATGACCTTGTTAAGGTGAAATGGCTCGGAATAAATCCTCCTCCTTGCGGTGTTATTTTCTCTTTGAGAATATCCGAGCCAAGATCCCGTTAAGGTGAAATGGCGAAAAAAGAAAAAACTACAATCACCGAAAAGAGAAATCGATGAAACAATTAAGAAAAATTAAACAAAACATCAACCAATAAACAAACAATCAATCGACAAAATAAAATAATTATACATGAAAAGAGTTTCAAATTCCAACTAAATAAAAGAATTATGAAAACAAAGATTTTTCTTGAAAGTAAGTCACCTTCAACAATCGAAGCGAATTATGAATTAGAGGCGGTTATAATCAATTTCCCTCGATTAAAAAAAAAAAAAAAAAAAAGAAATATATATATATATATACCCGTGTCTCGGATTTGTCGGTCTGCAAATGAGGTGATTTCTATCCCAAGAGAATTGATTGTTGATGGTCTTATGGGCTATTGTGAAGAAGAGATGGTGGAATATCTTCTCTTTTATTTTCGCACCACGAGGAGCCTTTGGACGCTTGTTCTCTCATTGAATCATTGTGTAGAATCACTTGGGTAATGCAAGGATCGATCAAGAATGACGGGAAGGAGTGGAAAGGCTACATGACTTGATGACTCATGGGATATAGCGAGATAGTTTGAAAGGAACCAAATAATTGGCATTGGGAAGCAAGAGTGGGGTTAATCATGTTCATTCTTTTCATGGGCTTATTTTCTTTTAGTTTCATGAGGTGTTAATCTGATAGTCCTTGGATGAGGTGAAGACATGTATAGCTTCAACGGATCTTTCTTATGGCAAAAAAGAAGCAGCACAGTAATTAATCATGGAGCAACAGGACCTCTCAAAAATAAGATAAGTAAATATTTTATTTATTTATTTATATTTTTTATTTTTTATTTTTTTGAAAAAATAAAATAAGATTTTATTTTATTTTATTTTCAAAAAAAAAAAAAAAAAAATAGGTTCGCCAAAGATTCAAAAAAAAAAAATGGTTACCTCATTTTTGTATAGGGTTCGGCCAAAAAAAAATAAAATAAAAATAAATTGGACTAAGGGTTCGGCCGCCGAACTTTGGCGTGAATAGAAAGGGACTATGGCTATCATGCATAATCATATGATTTTAGTTTATTTCATATGATTTTATGATTTTGATTTGTTTTAAAAAAAAAAAAAATCTCTTTTCAAATTAAGAAAGATTTGATTTGATTTTCCAAAATAAAGAAAGATTTAATTTCAAAAAATAAAATTAAGATTTGATTTTATAAAATTAAGATTTGATTTTATTTTGGAAATAAAAATTAATATTTGATTTGATAAAAAGGAAAGACTTGGTGTATCAAGATAAAAAAAATTTATTAGGAAGATTATTGCATATATATATATAAGGAGTAAGATCCTATGGGTTTTAATTATAAATGTATCATATGACATGATTATTACTTTTACAAAAGTCAATCAATTATGCATACATATAGATTATAAAACAATATTTTATATATTAGCTCCATTGAGCACTGAGCATGCCTATATATCTTTAGGGAATTCTATATAAAGTTTGTTGTATCATACTATCTGGAGTACTACTCGAATTAATTATTAATAAGAATGTGTTGAATTTGATAAAAAAAAAAAAAAAAAAAAAAAAACTCATGAATTGCTAATAAAGTTCTCCCCGGAGATTAGCGATTACTGAAAATATATATGAACGAGGGAATATTTTATGGGGTCTTACAATTTGAAAATTCTGTGGGTAATTGTGATAAATATAAGGTAATTAACTAGACAATTAGGCGTTGCTGAATTTACGCCTTCAATCATAACTAGAGAATTATATGCATGGGATATAGGATTTGTCATTTGTATATCCATTTTATAAATTGAGGAAAAGAGGTTGTTTATCATTTCTGACTGACCCAAGCATCATACCATTATTCTAGAGTCCTTCCCATAATATTACTTATGAAAAGTTAGAATTATACCCAATCAAAAAGATGCCTTGATTCAATCATTTTAGTATCCTGACTTGCAAAACTTTTATTTCATTTTATATGGAAATATTTTGCAATGACCAATCACAGTTTCACAAGGAATTCCTGTCAAAGCTAAAATAATGATTTGGTTTTGAAAATGAAGCTTGCGTTCACAGGAAGAATTCGCGCTCATTTTTCACTTTGAATTGTAAATGTGTTGATTTTTCGCTTGTCAATTCTTCATGATTGTTTCATTTGTTTATCTTCCCAAAGCTTCACTACCACTATTACTTTGCAATTGCTTCTTTTTCCCTTTAGTTTTTTTTTTTTTCTTCTTTCTCTAAAATACATGTCCAAAGAAAAAATCAATTGCTAATTTGCTATACTTGTCTAGTGGAATCAATTCTGTCGAATCCCCATAAATGACTACGCGGTATCACCAATTAAGGGAAAAGATCTTGCGTTTAAAAAATAATAATATTATTATTATTTTATCAAATTAAATTATTCTTATTTAAAAAATATTTCTTGATTTTCAAAAATATTTTTTCAGAAAATAATTTCTTCCTAATTTTATTTTATAAGTATATAAATAAAAATAATTTTATTTTGTTTCCAAAATAATAGGAATGATTTGATTTTCTATAAAGAAGGATTTGATCTTATTTATAAATCAAAATAAGATTTGATTTTATTTGACAAATATATAATTTATTTTGATTTAGTTTCAATATATGTATATATATACATATAAAAATTAATTAGGGAAACAAATATTATGCAAGGTTTGGAAAGATTTGATAGAGGATTTCCAAAAATATATTGGGAGAGCTCCCATGGGTTACATCTCCTATGATTTTCTGTTTTCGGGACTTGCAAGATCGAGCATTTTTCGAGAAAATCAAGCGGATTCACGAGTTAAAGTATTTTGCATTTATCGTCACTCCAAGGACGCCGACTCTCGCATAGAGGCAAATGTGGGCCCAAGTGCAAATTAGGGTTCAATTGACCTAATTGAATTAAATGCACAAATTAAGGTTCGTATTATGATTAAATGGAAAGACGGAAGAAATAGAAAATAAAGAAGCGAAGATCTGAGAGAATCTTTCACGTGTCCCGGCGGAAGCGTGGGGTGACTCATTTTAGGAATTGATTGAGGATTGGATTGGTGGCTAGAAAGGCGGGACGATCTGGGCATTACTTTGATGACTAAGGGTAAATTTGGAATTTCTCCGGGGACATGTGCCTATCACATGACCACTCTCCAAAAACCTATAAATATCTCTTCCACTCCATTGGGAAGGGACTTCTCTGAGACCCAAGACTTGGACTCTTGGAAGATCGAAGGGACCCTTTTGGTGACTTAAAGGCTTGGAGATTCCACCTAAAAGCACCAAAGGGGTTTGGACATTCTCTCAACTTGAAGGACTTCAAGAAGGCTCTTGGAATCCTCATTACTCCTAACACTGCGGTCCGGATTCTAGGGGGTTCTACGCCACGTCGTTAGAGTAATCGCCACAATAGCCGCTCTCCTCTCTTCAATCAATCAATCAATTCCGTACTTTTCGTGGATTTCTCCTCCTCCAATACGAAACCCTAACCCTAAAGCAGCAGTATTTGATTTCTTGCGCCCACAACATTATAAGAACATCTTAAAACTTTCCATTAATCGAGTAATAAGCTGAGATAAAAATAAATTCAGTTAAGTCTTCACCTAGCTAAATATTAAATTTTAGAAATTCATTACTTTAAATTTCATTTATTATAATAATCATATAAAATAAGATTTTGATATATATATATATATATATATATATATATATATATATATATATATATATATATATACACACACACATATAGTTCTTCAAGTCTCTTTTAAGATGAAATGTGTGATTTAAACTGTCGGCAATACCAACAAAGAAAGAAAAAAAAATAAAGATTGTAAAGGAGATATAAAAGTTGCAGCACCAAAGAGTAATGTAACAGATGGAAACAATCTATTGATATTTGTTTTATTATATAGGCATTCACTACTATCACAGTATATGTATCGACTGATTTCTTATGTAAAAGGAATATATATATATATATACACACACACACACACAAGGAGTCATAAGTTAATTAGCTATAATAATCAAATTAAATAAATACATCAGGTAAATGTAGTTTTGAATTAAGCCATGAGGAGATTTCCATATTTCATGTTATATTTATTTATACAAATTTAATATTCTGGTATGGAAACAGATACTGAAAGCCAAAATATGATGCATTTTCACATAACAGTGATTGTGTATATATGGTTTACAGACTATGAACATGTTTTCTTTTGCCAGTTGCATATATATAGTATAAAGAAATACAAGAAACAAAGTGTCTTACTCAATCTACGAGATCTGTGAGGCTAGCTGGTACAATTACAGTTGTTCCAAAATTTGCTGCTGCACTATGCTTAATTATATCCAAGATGAGGCAATGCAGATCGAATCACAGACGACCATAGCTACATATATAAACTAGAAGAACCTTACGATTTACGTATATATAATTAATTAATTTTTGATTTGAACTTCTTCTCTAAACAAGTAGTGTTTGAGTTGTATCAACATTTTGATGACCTAAAAATCACTATGTGCTTTAGAGCAATGCTAGGTAATTAAATAGACAAAAACTGTGTAGTTTACAAGACAGACATTGATGAGTTGTACTATACAATCCATTAATGTTTTTTCTAGGTAAACTAGACATATTTGTGTAGTTATATACTTAGCATTTTTCTTTGCATTTTATTTGGTTGTGTCATTACTGTTTTGTGAATTCACCTTGGGATTAACATTGTAAGGACTAATGAAATGAAGAGGTGACACAAGAGAATTTGGTACCATATGTTGTGAACTTGAGCTCAAGAATTGAAAGTGGTTAATATGTCTCGGATCATTCTCAACCGAAGGAGTCACAAATGGAGGATATTGAGGGAAAAACGAAGGTGTTGTTGTAGGTGGACAGAAAAATAGTTGAGATGTAGAAGGAAGAGCCATAGAAGGAGGTAAGGTTGAAGAATGAGTAGTGCTATGGGAATCAGATTGAGATGGAAACGCTTGGCTTCCGAATTGAGATAAAGATACATTTGAAGGCTCCCAATTGTTTAGCAAGCTTGGAAAGGAAAATTGATTGGCTAATGGAAAAAAATTTTGAGCTGAAAGTTGGGGAATGTAACCTCCATTATTGTTCCCACCTTGATTTTCTTGCTCATTTGTTGTGAATCTTGTGATATTCCACTTGTTATCAACAATATTTTCTCTTTCAACTTCCTTGCATTTTGCTCGAGCATCAGGATACGAATTGGTCCAATATTTCGACTTTCCTGCCAATGTTTGATCATGATCCCCATCGCGGTCATTGATACTTATTCCTTCTTTGCTAAACAGTTGAATTCCCCCATCTTTAGTGAATTCTTGATTTGTATTGAAGAAGGGAGATAGTGAAGATTGAGGGGCATTTAGATTATGAGGAACTAGGGTTTGCTGATGGAATTGACTGAAATATTCTTCTGGTGGAATTTGAAGAGGGGGAAGCTTATCAATTTCATGTTTAGTAGCATCAAGAAGCCAATTTACAACTTTGCTAGGTTGATTGAGTCCAAGCTTATCTTGAAGATCATACAACATAATTGCAGATGGTACCGAAAGCCTAATCCTCCGGTCCCTTAGTCCCCTTATGGTGCATACCTTGCTATGCCTGTCTTTACCTCCAAAAGAACGCGAAACGCGTACAATTCTTGGATTTTTAAACCCTGCCCATTGTCTTGATGTACTTGATGTAGTACTCTTTGATAACTTGATGTCATTGGTGTCATTTTCCTGCTTTGCTCGAATATCTTTTTCTCTTGAATTGTTGATCATCTTACTTAATTATCTCATTATTCAGCTGCAAGAAAACTGTTATACCCAACATTTTCCATATGTTAGCAACTTAATTATAATTACTTGTACTTTTAATAAATGTTGTTATGCTATTTCTATCAATCTATCTTGACTAAAACCTCAATAATAACACATGAGTATCCAGATGGGATAATTAACACAACATGATCAGATGATCAGAATTTGTGTCTTGTGTTGACATTTAGGAATTCAAGGGTTTCTAAATGGCAGAAATTTGAATTAAGAACTAGGTTAATATTGGGACTAATGGAAAACATAATTCTTGAGAATTTCCCAATTAGATACAACAATCGGCCATTATAATTGACCAAGTTCAAGAAGATGAATCAATGCTATCAAATTGGAATATTAAACCCTTATAATTTATATGTATGGAAATTGTTAAAAAAAAAATCAAATTCTTGATTTATCTTTAAAAGAAGATAAGATCATAGAAAGAACTCACATTAGACAGATAGTTCATGCATCTTGCAGAAGCTAGTCAATTCAATTTTCCATATCCAGTAATGAAGAGATCACCGGTCAATGGAAGCTATCGATGATGCAAGTCCTCTTTAAGTTCACTCTTGATCGAAACCAAATAAACTCTGAGGAAAATTTGATGTTGAAATATATACAATATAAGTATGAAGAATTTTTTTCATAAATAAGTAAAAATTCAGGAAAAGAAAAGATGTTAGAATCTTACCATGCCATGTTGCACGCGGAAGGAAAAGAAAAAGGAATTAATGGCATACTTGCTACCATGTGGCATCTTTATTTTCGACACGTTAATATGATAGGGTTTAACAGAAATTAATCAACACATTTCATACCACACACTGATCAATAATCTAAGAGTTAATGACCAGTAACAGTAAGTTAATTCCAGTAGTCATCCCTGCATTATGCATTTAATTAACTGTTACATGGCTAGTTAATTTCAAAGGGGACCATCCTATACATATTAGGAAAAGAATGTTAATGCTTTATCGACAGCTACAAATAGATATTGGATTGAAAAATAATTAATATTTTAAGAAATTTATTTGTTTTCCTTTCCGGTATATATAGGTAATTTTCTTTTAAAATAATGTTGATAGCCTTGATAACTATATGGGAATGTAATTCTTAGTGCTTTTGGTTAATTTACGAAGTAAGATTTAGAGCTAGGCATGAACAGATAAGCGTAAATCAAATTAAATAAATATCCTAGTAAAGGGTAAGGTCTGATTAAATTTAAAAAGAATTTAGACTCAAAAACCAAGAAGAGTGAAATTAAATTGGATAAGTTGAAGTATGTGGCTACCAATAAGTTGTGGTCTCATCAGCTATATTGAAGCTTCTTGAGCAGCAGCTGGATGAGATTATAGACTGCAGGCTGCAGCTATTAACTTATAGAGGAGGGACCAAATATTGCTTCTCTTAAAAGCATCCAGTAACTAGTACTAAGAGGACCACATATAAATGGCAGTGAGATTCCCATGAAGCAAGTTGGACATTATATTACCAATATTACTAGAAAATTCATCATTTTATGAATCTTTTACTATGTTATTTTTTAGAAGTAATTTCTTCAAGATACCATAAGGCCAACAGCTAGAAAAAATTAAATGTTGCAAATTAAGTCTGCGCATAGAGATATATACAAGAAAGCAAAAGAAATTTTTCAACATAATAGAAATCAAGTGAATCGCCTGCTTAATTATTATTCTTCCACAAATGATTAATTTGACAACTCAAAACTTTAGCATATATACTCTATATATCCCTTAAATGGTTAAAGGGTAAAGTCTATCATTAGAAGCTCCTGCAACCTAACAGACACGTCTTAAGAAAAGGACAAGTTTATATGATTGAATTATTAGTGTGATTTATATTACTATTAAATGTGTTTATATACAGTGTTGCTTTTGTTAATTATATTAAATGAAATTAATCCCACTCTGCCACACACACAGAGAGAATTTGTATCTTATCGCTAGTGTTTAACAACCAAAGAGATGAGAATCATCACAAGAATAATTGAAGAAAGGATATATTGGGCTACAGCTTCTTCAATCTGTAGGGCTGTAAGGCTGCAATTGCGCCAGTAAAATCTGATTTCTATTATATCTTTCTTTCATCTTTTTTAAGCAAGAAACCTAATTATTAGAACCCTAGCTATAAAACCTAAAAACTTGGACTTCTACTTTTGGAGCAACTTCATTCTTTGTTTCCTCAAAACCAACTAGCTATGTGACTGAGTATGCCTCTCTCAGTCTCTTGGATAATTATTTAAACCAATTAAGTATATGAAGGGAAAAAAAATAAGATCAAAAAGAAAAAGAAATTAAATAGCAGAGAAGAAAACCACCACATTTTTATAGCTTTTTGGGTAAACCTAATCTCTCTCTCAAATTATTATTTTTTTAATAGAGAAGAGAAAGTGATGATTCTATACTAATGTTTTGTCTGTCTGTCTCTCTGTCGCCAACCGGGCAGGAAAAATGGTGGACATGCATCACTAGAAGAAAGGGTTGAAAAAACTAACTGTATCTGTAGCGATTCATTTAAGGTACCACCAACATTTAATATATAGACTGTAATATGTTAATGGTCCCTAGATTCCATAAGGTACTGTGTTTTCTCCTCTCTTGAGACAACAAACAATATAATTATCTCTGATTACAACTGCAAGATGAAACAATAGCTATGTGTATATTATTGTCTTCTTTCTCCTACAAGAAGATATATATATATATATATATATATATATATATATATCCTGCAATTTAATTCCTTAATTAGGGTTATAAAAGTTTGGTGATTGTTAAGAATGGTTATGGTCACAAGAAATTCTACTTCCATGTTAGAAAGTGCAAGTCACTCTAGTCAATTGGGCACAGATAGAATTTATTACTGCATGGATTCCAATTAATCTTTCTTTTGTAAATTCATGATGAATCACCCAGAAAAGATACTGACTAGTTATCTGCAGTTCAAGTGATAGAAAATTTACTATTGCCTCAGTGACTAAAAACATGCATGTATACGGCCTTTTGTTCGAGAATGAGAGTCTCATTTGATTGTTTGAAATTTTTAGGGAAAGGTTTGGTCATGCCGCTTAAATATATTACCCCGTCCCATAGAAAGTCTATTTTGTAATAATTTACAAATTAGTATGACATGCATAATTTTATTTCATGTTTAACCTAAAATCTATTGACTGTTTAATTGATTTAATATTGATGATGATGGAATTGTGATTATAAAAACAAAAGATATCGTGTCATTTTATTTTAATATAAATAGAAATGAGACTCTTTTTTCCTTGGGGTGGAGGCCAGGGGAGAGATATTAGCAAATGGGAATTTTTTTTGTGGACCAGAAGATATATCTATATTATCTTTACCTAATATGGAAAGGTACAAGATTTTAGGAAGAGTTAGATTTTAAAAGGGCTTAATTATATAAGTTTGCTGCGAACTGATGATACGAGATATCATTGGACCATTGGAAGTGCCACTGGTCCTAGCTAGTTTGAGGGTTTTTTCTGGAAGCGACTCTTCCTTGTCTGTTAATTTCTGACAAATGTTAAGAAGTAATGGATTATGCTAGGTTTGCATGCGTGTGTTCAAGTGCAAATTTAGAGTTAATATGATTTAATTGAATTAAATGCATAATTAGGATTTCACGATCTTATTAAATGTACAAATTAGGGTTCGCATAATTTAATCGAATGAAAACGGAAAAGTCAAGAATAAATATGTTAGACCCGGGAGAAGCCTCCAAGTGTCCCGAGGCAGAATACTCGTGGAGGCGACTCATTTTGGGAATTGATTGAGGGATTGGATTGGTGGCTAGAAGGACAGAGCAATATGGGCATTATTCTAATGACTAAAGAGTATTTCTAGAATTTTTCTGAAAGCATGTGTTTGACATATGACCACTTTTCAGAAAACCCTATAAATACCCCCTTTCATTCCATTGAGAAGGGGACCTCTCTTCAGACTCAGAACTTGGACTCTTAATTGGACGATCAAAGGACCTTATAGACATTCTCTCTCAACACTCACGAAGACTCTTGGAATCCCAATAACCCTAATAAGGTTTCCGGATTCTAGGAGTGGAAGGACTCAAGAAGAAGGCTCTTGGAATCTCAATAACCCTAACACGGTTTCCGGATTCTAGGAGTTCTACCATGTGTCATTGAAGTAATCGCTCACATGTCGTTCTCCCCTCTTAATTCAATCAATTTCGTGCTCTTCGTGGATTTCTCTCCTCCTCAGCCAACACGAAACCCTTACTGGCAAGGCACGATTTCCCTGCCCACATTTCGTTGGCGACTCTGCTGGGGAGATGTAGAATTCGTGAAGGGTATGCCCACAACTCAAAGTGGGAGAACTACAGGAAGAGCTGCTTCACCAAACAATAGCATTACCTCACCGGATCAAGTTCCAAGGCAAGCAACTCAAGCTTTCCAATTCGCAAACCTGGATTTTGACCAACGTCCACGTATTGAAGACGCTTCGGAAGGGAGTTCAACATCACCATACATGGACAATCAACAACAAACCAACGCAGGAAGGCAAGGCGAGGATGCAAGCGGAGAGCAAGCAAATGTTGTGCAACTGGAGGATGCTCAAAGCGTTAAAGGAAGCACGGGAAGGACAAAGGATGATGATGGCTATGATGTTGGAGATGCAGAGGAAGCAAGAGGAAATGGGAAATTTCCGCCAACAATTAATGCATATTCTCACTTTCAAGGCCATGTGCCCAGAAAATTCACAGGGAGAACAGGCAGGAGTGGAGGACAACAACAACGATAGCAACAATAAGGAGAATCAGACTGCACCTCCATTAACGGAGAATCATTCAGTTCCAATCATCCACTTGGAACCTCAAAACAGTGGTGACGTGCCACAACCCAGACTAGAAGTCAGTCAGCCTCAAGCAAACATGTAAGACCCCGAATTTTATGAAATAAAAATATTCAATTTTTCTTATAATTACAATTCAGTAAATGGTTAAATTGATAAAAAGTTAAAGTTAAGGGTGAGATGTGAATTTTTTCAAAATACACAAATGGTTATAAAATATTCAATTGTCGGGGAATATTCGTTTAGTCGTGAAATATTCTTTACGTAGGGAATATTAAATGACGATGGCGCTGACCGACCATTGGTGGGCCCAATAACGTAATAACCGTTTGGATGAAGAAAATGACAAAAGGAGTTTTATAAATAACGGTGTAGTTATTACTGAATTAACACTTGTTGGAATACCCGGTGGTTAAAATACGATGTCTGGCGTTGTTGCATGATAAGACCACCAGTATTGCACCAATTATTGATTCTTACGTAAGATGGCACTACTCAATAATTGTTACAGTAATTACTGTTCAGTATTTTATTGATTCAATAATTGCTGCGTTGATATTTTATATTACTGTTGTTTTAATAATTGTCACTACACAGTATTTTCCATTATCGAAGCAATAATTCATATTATCTGAATAATATTATTAGATAACATTATTGGCAATGTCTAGAAAGTTTTGTCTAATGAGAGGTTTGGTCACCTAATTGCGCGTCAGTAAGGAAAAATTCTTATTGAAAAGCCTCCTCTTTCCTGGGAACTGTCTGGATGTCATTATTGTGATTCTGTAATATTATTTATGAATAATTAATTATTGATTTATATGATGAGAAAATTAAATATTCATTTTATGTGGATATAGATGGAGAAAATTTTTACAGTGACAATTGTTAAAAATCGATATTTTATCTTTTCTGATAAAATAATATTTTATTATATTATTATAATATAATAATGATGATATTTTTACAATGAATGTGTGATATATGAGTATATGAGGAGGAATAGTATTTTTGTTGCATTAAATAATTAACACATATTTTGTGTGTCGGTGGACCCCATTTCTTGACTAAAATTTGATTATAGCCTGTAAAATCGTCCGTATGTGAATTTCGATTGAATTTACATTTGGAATTTGGAAAAACTTTCTTACAGAAAGTTGTAGAGAATTGAATTTCCTATAAAAATTCGCGAGATTCGAATTTTCTGATAAAAGGGCTATTTATTATGAATTATTGAAGTTCTGAAGTTCCGAAATAATTATTTTTTAGAAGTTTTAAATTTGTTTTAAAAGAAAAACGTTTTTGTTGTTGGTTGGTGGGCTCATGTGTTTGTTAAGCATGCTTGAAATCTGAATTCAAAGGTTGGTGTAGACAAATTTTAATAATTATTATATTTTATTAAATTTTACGCTTTTTGGTGTTCTAGCGTTTTCCTATAAATAGGTCTTTATGTTAGAATTGAAAATCACACCAAAAGCTGAAGTTTTCTCTCTATAATATCGGCGTATTTTTGTGTGTATTTTAGTACTTGAGTATTGCTATACGGTCTGCAGTTCTTTTAGCACTATATACAAAGATTCCAATGTAAGATACTATTCTTTCGAGGTAAGGAGATTATTTTCTTCATAAATGATATTATTTCTTCAATATCATTATCTTGAAATATTGGTTTGAACTTTTATCAAATTTGAAACTTTTTCATGTCGGGTTACTATTCATGAGTTACTATTCACGAGTTACTATTCATGAGTTACTATTCACGAGTTACTATTCACGAAGCATGATGATGTTTTTTGTGAAATTTCTATCTTTTGGTGTCGGAGTTACTATTCACGTATACGGCACTATTCACGAATACGGCACTATTCACAGAAAAATTAAGTTTTCTTCTCTGTGTCCAAGATTATCTGTTATGATTCCTATCTTTGATTGGATCTATGTTTTGGTCTTCATTCTTGAATTTTACTCCACTCTGGTTATTTATGAAGTATTTTTGAACTTGGGTTGTTTAAAGTACGAATCCTTAATATTTGTTCTTTTGTTTCACTGGATTCGTTTTCTTTAAAATATTTTGCATCATCCTCAATCCTAAATGATGATATAACTGAATATCTTTGGTCTGTAGTGCAAAGATGAATGATTTCTGATGAATATCTTTGGCTCATAATGCAAAGATGACCCGTTGTTGAATATCTTTGGCATGTAGTGCAAAGATGACTTGTTGATGAATATCTTTGGCCTGTAGTGCAAAGATGACTTGTTGATGAATATCTTTGGCACGTAGTGCAAAGATGAATTTATTAGTAGGATTATGAACATGAACTGTGATTTGGTATAACCATGATCTTTGATGTTTCAGGTGATGAAAATTAACTTTGTCCTGGATGAGGAAAGGAATTTAGAACTAAAATTACGATTATGAGTTATACACGTGATTGTGGACAGGAATTGTTGATTAATGTTACAGGGATAAAACATTGTTGATGGACTTTTAACATGGAGAAGATAATAAATTTTATAGTCTATTTGACTCTTTTAATGGATTGCTCGTTCCGCTGCAACTATGGTTGAAAAGTTTTATCATCTACCATATGTTCTAAATCTCTGATTTATTACTGATGAAGTCTATTGATAATGTAATTATTTTTAGTCATAATATTCTTTACTGAGCTAGTTATGTTCACCCTTTTGTTTCACAATTCCTTTCGTGTCTGAGTGTAAATTTGGAGTCGGCGAGGGTAACAGTGGAAATAGAATCTATGGTCTATAGATGTTGAGGTGAGGTGAATTTAACTTGGAAGGGTGTTTTGTCACTATCATACAAGATGTCTAATGACATACAACATCGTGTCATCATAAGACAGGGTTGTGCTCATCCACTTGCTGAGTATATTTATGTGACGCCCCCAAAATTAAGTATACATCACCCATCTTGGGTCGTCGATACATGGTACGTAATTCAAATACAACTTACTAATACAACCGTCGTAGTAATACTTCACAAACATAAACTGTGAGTTTGAATACAAATATTATCTACTAGAGATTATACAAACTCAAAAGGAGTCCTCATTACAATTATTATCACAATATTTCACGCAATAGTGAGGACTACTAATGTTATCCTCCTGACCATCACTCCGTCCCAGACTCATCCCATTATATTCTCATTTCACAGAAAAAAGCAGTGAAAGAAATGGTGAGCTCAACTAGCTTTAGTAAGAAATATTATGACTAAGATAATGCGAATAAATTATCATTAGTCTCCAACAATGTTAAAGCGATAAAATATAATAGACATCAAGTTTAAGCTGCGGTGAACAAGCGATCCATTAAAAGAGTCAAGTAAAAATAAAATCTACTATCTTTTATGATTTAAAAGGTTTTCATCATTATTATCATTTGAGACTCGACAATAAATATTCCACATCATCGAATCACCCCTCGCACTACTACTACCAAGGATATTCTTTAGTATCAATGACCACAATTATCCATGCACTTTATGGGCCAAGAATATTTGTGTATTCATTAATGGTCATGATCATGCCAACAACTCGTCCATCAATGCACTACGGACCAACGAGGACTTTTACCACATCATTTGTAACATTACGGTCATGATTACACCGGAATAATCCTCAGTCATAATCATACCAAGTCCATCTACATGCACTACTACAGCCACGATGACTTTCAACATAATATAAACATGAGGATGATGACAATGATATAAGAATTCAATAAAACAAGTTCAAGAATTAATTTGTCCAAGAACTACTAATGTCCAAATTGTCGACACGATCTTTGCTTTGTAGAGTAAAATTCAAGAATGATCAGAAGAATATTTTCATGAAAAGGATAAAGCGCAAATATCAAGGATATTCTACTAATTTCATGGAGTATAGAAGTCAAAACTTTAACCAACTGAGTATAATAAAGAATGGAATAACAAAAGAAATCACCATGCGTGCGGTTGACTTAGCATGAGAAGCAGGTTATTCAACAGAATACTAAATAATGAGAACCGGTCGGTGAAATTACATGCCTAAGCGGGATGTTCCAACGAGAATAATAAAGAATGGAATAACAACAGAAATCACCATGCATGCGGTGCCGCGCATGAGCGGTGTTATTCAATGAGAATACTAATAAGGGCGGAATCGGTCCGCGTAAAACGTCTGAGCGAGGATATTCCAACGAGAATAATAATAAAAAGACGGAACCACGTCCGGTGTAAAAGCGCATGCACGGGATAATCCAATGAATAATAAAGATTAATCGTCCAGACGTAAAAACGCATGCATGTGGATATTCCAATGTAATAGTAAAAGCGGAATAATAGAAGAATGTCACCAAGTATAGGGTAGGCCAGTGTATACGAGTTATTCAATGAATAATAAGCAATGGAATAACAACGGTTCCCTTCATGAATAAGAAAGAATAACACCCCTTACGAATACAACAAATAATATTCCCTACCTTAAGAAGAAAATCTTGGATATATAAGTAGTGAAGTAGCGAGAATACTTTCTTCTTTCTCTATATAGTTTATCTCTCTAGAGTTTAAGTGAATTAAATAAAAAATAATGAATGAATGAGCTTATTTATAGAAAAATGGAATGCGTAAGAACTAACTCATGAGCAGTCGAGATTGATTTACTTTAATCTCGGCGGTCCATATTTAAAGCAAAATAAAATAAAATATATTCTATTTATAATCTAATAAAATGAATAACTTTATAAAAGATTTTACTATGCAAACACTATGCATAATAAAATATAATATATTCTAATTATTATCTAATAAAATGTAGATAGCTTTATAAAAGTATTATGTTTTATATAAAAGATTTTACTATGTAAAATACTATCGAACACTATCTACGAACACTATGCATAATAGAATATAATATATTCTATTTATAGAATAACTTTATAAAAGTATTACATTTTATATAAAAAAGATTTTCTCAGTATTATTACATTAATAATACCAACAAAAGCTGAGTGACTTATCACTTAAGCATCAATAATTATTATCGTGTTGCTACTATGCAACCACGCCATATTCTTGTTTTTAACACCGGGTGTTTCAACAGTTAACAGTAAAACTTCTGCAGATTATTTTCATAAAAGTATTTTTGTCGTTTTCTCAATCCGATGAATAATTACATTTATGGGATCCACCAATGATTGTGTCGTTGTACTAATATTCCTGTTAAAACGAATATTCCCGACCAATCGAATATTATATAACAACTTACGTGCTTTTGCAAAATTTATAAATATTACCCACAACTATTATATCAATTTCACTCCATAATATTCAAAAATAATATTTATAGAAAATTCATCTTTATTCAAAAGTTGGGGTTTTACAATGTCCCTTAACTTGAAATTTAAGCCCTCGAAATTAGAGTGCGTACACGGTATGTCGAAGAGGTAAGAATACCTTGATTTCATTTCAGATTCTAACTCCCAAGTCATTTCCTCAACATCGTGGTTTCTCCATAAAACTTTGACTTGAGGTATAACCTTGGTGCGTAGAATATGTTCCTTCTTATCCAAGATTTGAATAGGAACCTCTTCATACATCAAATCTTCCGCTATTTCGTCCGGTTCCAACTCAATAATATGGTTCGGGTCTTCCACATATTTACGTAACATGGATATGTGAAAAACGTTATGAACACGAGACATACTTGGCGGTAAAGCGAGTCTATAGGCCACAGTTCATACTCGATCAAGGATTAAAAATGGGATGATAAATCAAGGATTGTGTGACGCCCCCAAAATTAGGTATACATCACCCATCTTGGGTCGCCACTTACGTAGTGCGAATTTAAATACTGACTTTATTAACATAAGCGTAGTATACAATCTGACATAAAGCGTGAGTTTAAATACAAATATCGTCTACTAGATATTATACAAACTCAAACAAAAAAGTCCTCATTACAATTATTATCACACTATTTCACGAATAGTGAGGACTACTAATCTTATCTTCGGGACCATCACTTTCGTTTCCCAGGCTCGTCCCATTTATATTCTCATTTCACGAAGAGAACGGTGAAAGAAAGGGTGAGCTCAACTAGCCCGGTGAAATATTATGACTAAGATAATGCAAAATAAATTATCAATAGTCTTGAACAATGTTAAGCGATAAAATACAATAAACAACCAGTTTAAGCTGCGGTGGAATATCTGATCCATTAAAAGAGTCAAGTAGAAAATAAAATCTACTATCTTTTATGATTTTAAAAGGTTTTCATCATCATTTATTATAAATGAGACTCGACTTTAATAAATAATCCACATCATCGAATCACCCCCTTTCTGACGAGGATATTCTTTAGTATCACGATCACAATTATTCTGCACTACTACGGGCGAGAATAGTTGTGTATTCATTAATAGTCATGATCATACCAACAATTTGTCCATCAATGCACTACTGACCATTGAGGATTTTTTTCTTACCACATCATTTGTAACATTACGGTCATGATTACAAGAATAATCCACAGTCATAATCATACCAAGTCCATCCATGCTCTACACAGGCCACGAGATGACTTTAAAAAATATAAAAATGAGGATGATGACAATGATATAAGAATTGATAAAACAAGTTCAAAATTATTTTATCCGAGAATTTTTAACGTCAAATTGTCAACATGATACTTCTTTGTAGAGTAAAATTCAAGAATGATCGGAAGAATATTTCCATGAAAAGATCTTTGGATGAAACGCATGAATATCGAGGATATTCTACTAATTTCATGGAGTATAGAAGTCAAAGTTTTAACTTATTGGGTATAATAAAGAATGGAATAACAAAAGAAATCACCATGCATGCGGTGCTTGCGCAGACAGAGTTATTCAACGAGAATAATAATAACGGAACGGTCGGTGAAATTCACACCAAGCGGGGATGTTCAACGAGAATAATAAAGATGGAACCCGGATCCGGTGTAAAACACACGCGAGATAGGATATTCAGCGAATGATAAAAAGATTTTAACCGGTCCGGTGTAAAACACCTTGAGCAGGATGTTCCAACGAATAATAATAAAAAAAAGGAACCGGTCGGTGTAAAACACACTGTGAGCAGGATGTTCAACGAGAATAATAATAAAGATTTTAACCCGGTCAATTGTGTAAAACACAGAGCGAGGATGTTCAATGAGAATAATAGAAGAATGTCACCAAGTATAGGGTAGATCATGGCGTATCTGAGTTATTCAATGAGAATAATAAGCGAATGGAATAACATAAGGATTTCACCAAGTATAGGGTATCTGGCGTATCTGAGTTATGTATAGGGTATGCCACTTTTACGAGTTATTCAATGAATAATAATGAATGGAATAACGAAGTTCTCTTCAAGAAGAAAAGAATAACACCCACTACCGTAAAAAAATAATAATATAGAAGTAATGAAGTAGCAGAATATACTCTTCTTCTTTCTATAACTTTCTCTCTATAACTCTCTATAATTCTCTCTCTAGAGTTTGATGAATTAAATAAGAAAATAATGAAGGAATGAGCTTACTATTTATAGGAAAATGGAATGCATAGTAATTAATCCATGAGCGGTCCAGTTGATTTACTTTAATCGGCGGTCCATATTTAAAGAAAAATCTTTTAAATAAAATATAATATATTCTATTTATATAAAAACATTTTACTATGCAAACACTATGCTGAAATGCAAAACAACATACATAATATAATAAAATATAATATATTTTATTTATAAAATAACTTTAATAAAGTATTACATTTTATATAAAAAGATGTTTACATTTTATTACGTTAATAATACGAATAAAACAAAAGCGTCATTATCATTATAATAATTCATATTATTAATAAACAATAATGGAATCAAACTAAGTGACTTCTCACATAAGCATCGATAATCAATACAGGTGTCTTCTTATCACGACCACACGTATTCTTTGTACTTTTACTACTAAGTAGTTCAACGATCAGCAACGGTAAAACTTCCGCCCGTTATTTCAATAAAATATTTTTGTCTTTTCTCGATCAAATGATATATTACATTGTGGGGGTCCACCAATGATTGAGTAGTTATGCGAATATTCCTGCTTAAAGCCAAGAATATTCCCCAGAGCCAATCGAATATAATATAACCACTTGCATACTTTGCAAAATTTATAAATATTACCCACAACTATAACATTATATCAAATTATTCCATAATATTCAAAAATAATATTTATAGAAAATTCATCTTTATTTATAAAAAAGCGGGGTCTTCTGACCTCCCTTCTTATGAAATTTAAGCCCTCGAAATTAGGGTGCGTTACACAGGTATGTCGAAGAGGTAAGGATACCTTGATTTCATTTGATTCTAACTCCCAGTCATTTCCTCAACATCGTGGTTCCTCCACAAAACTTTGACTTGAGGTATAACCTTGGGCGTAGAATATGTTCCTTCTTATCAAAATTTGAGCAGGAACCTCTTCATACGTCAAATCTTCCGCTATTTTGTCCGGTTCTAACTTCAATAATATGGTTCGGGTCTTTCACATATTTACGTAACATGGATATGTGAAAAGCGTTATGAACACGAGACATATTTGGCGGTAAAAGCGAGTCTATAGGCCACGTTCCTACTCGATCGAGGATTAAAATGGGCCAGATGAATCGAGGATTAAGTTTCCTCTCTTTCCAAATCTTGTAACTCCTTTCCATGGAGCGACTTTTAACAACACATGATCTCTATATTGAATTCCACGTCCTTTCGATGAAGATCGGCATAACTCTTTTATCGATTTTGTGAGGTTTTTATCGTTGTCGGATCGTTTGAATCTTTTAAAGTAGTCATATGCGTACCAACTCCGGTCCCAACAACGTTGCTTCACCCACCTCATCCCAAAGATCTTTGGAGAACGACACTTTCTTCCATCTGGCGCTTGAATGGAGCCATGCGATACTTGCTTGATAAGCTGTTGTTGTGGGAAAACTCCACCAATGGTAAAACTTGTCCCAACTCCCTTGAAATCAAGAACACGAGTCTTAATAGATCTTGAAGAGTTTGAATAGTCCTCTCCATTTGTCAATCCCGTCGAGGATGATATCTGCGAGAAACTAAATCGTGAAGTCCGTGCCCATAGCTTTTTGCAAACTAACCCAAAATCTTGAAGTGAATCTTGGGTCTCGATCGAAACTATGGATCTTAAGGCATACCATGCGATCTTACAATCTCGTTTATGTACATACTGAGCAAGGCGTTCAAGTGTATAAGTTTCTCGTATCGGTAAGAAATGAAGCGGACTTGGTCAATCTATCAACAATGACCCAAATCGCATCAATGCCTTGAGAAACCTTAGGAAGGCCGTGAACGAAATCCATGGTAATGTGCTCCCACTTCCATTCGGAATTTCAAGTGGTTGCAATGGACCTTTTGGTACTTGATGCTCCGCTTTAACTTCGTTGACAAGTTAGACACCTTGAGATAAAACAGTATTATCTCCTCTTCGTATTGCTCCACCAAAATGTATGGCCGAATATCATGATACATTTTGGTACTCCCGATGGATTGCAAATGGTGTGTTGTGCGCCTCCATCATGATATTATACTTTAAATCGGGGTCGTTAGGAACACAAAGTGCAGAGTTGACTCAAGTATTCCTTCTTCATCGATTCTTGCTTGGCGTAGCACCCTCTTGCACTTTCTTTTTCATACGCATCGGCTCAGTGCGTAGCTTGGCGACTTTAACTTTATCGATTAAAGTCGGTTCTACTCGTATATTTTCTATCATCACATCGTCCACAGGTCTTTAACTCTATCTCCATCCTTTGCAAGTCACACAAAATGGGCCTTTGTGTTGACAATAACGCTTTTCGTGCTTGCATACGATCTTCTACTCGATCGTCGGCTACCACGTTAAGCTTTTCGAGGATGGTATTGGATGGTATGATCATAATCTTTCAATAGTTCAAGCCAACGTCGTTGTCGCGTGTTGAGTTCCTTTTGAGTGAAGAAATATTTGAGGCTTTTATGATCCGTAAAGATCTCCACTTTCTCCCCATACTGAGTAATGCCTCCAAATTTTA
Source organism: Panax quinquefolius (assembly GCA_020205615.1). Taxonomy (NCBI): domain Eukaryota; kingdom Viridiplantae; phylum Streptophyta; class Magnoliopsida; order Apiales; family Araliaceae; genus Panax; species Panax quinquefolius. The sequence continues at coordinate 146,431,770 of CM035169.1, read as the reverse complement.
AGTGCAAAAGACAACATTTGCCAACTCGGATCATGAGTAGGATAATTCCTCTCATATTCTTTGAGTTGTCATGAGGCATAAACTATAACTTTTCCATGTTGCATAAGAACACATCCCAACCCTTTGCTCGAAGCATCACTGTGTAGATGACAAATCCCTCAAGAGCCAAATGGTATTGTCGAGCAGTCTTTGAAATAAGTCTCTTCTTGAGTTCTTGAAAACTCTTCTCACATTCTTCGCTCAATAGAACTTTGTATCTTTTGAGTCAATTTGAGTCGATGGAGTAGCGATTCGAGAAAATCCTTCCACGAATCTCCGATAATAACCAATTAAAGCAAGAAAGCTACGTCTTGATCATTTGATTTTAGGTTGTTCCCGACTTTGAATAGCTTCATCTTTCTTTGGTCAGCGGATATTCCATGACTTGATACCACGTGCCCAGGAATGCTACTTCTTCAAGCGAACTTCGCATTTCTTCAACTTGGCATAAAGCTTATATTCACGAAGCTTTTGGAGTGTCGACCTCAAGTGTTGCTCATGATCTTCACGGCTTTTGGAATAAATAAGGATGTCATCAATAAAGACGACCACAAAGTGATCTAAATATTCCTTGAATACTCGGTTCATCATATCCATGAAGGCGGCGGGGAGCATTAGTCGATCGAAAGGACATGACTAGGAATTCATAATGCCGTCTGCAGGGTTAAAAGCCGTCTTTGGAATGTCGGCGGTTCTAATCTTCAATTGGTGATATCCGGGACGAAGATCGATCTTTGAAAAGAATTTGGCTCCTTACTGTTGGTCAAACAGGTCATCAATACGTGGCAATGGATACCTATTTTGATGGTGACATGATTGACTCCAGATAATCAATACAAAATCGCATACTCCCATCTTTCTTCTTCACGAATAGAGCAGGGCACCCCGAGGAGAAGTACTTAGGGCGAATAAAGCCAATGTCTAACAATTCCTGCGGTTGGGTCTTTAACTCACGAAGTTCAATAGGAGCCATTCGATATGGGGCTTTGGAAATAGGTTTTATGTACCGGGTTGAAGGTCGATACAAAATTCAATTTCACGCTCTGGGTAGGCCGGAAGTTCTTGAGAATCGTCGGAAATTTATTAACAATAGAAATATCGCTTCAAAAGCGGCGTATTTTTGTTTAAATCGTGACATGAGCTAAGAAAGCTTGACATCCATTTTTCAATAAGCGAATAGCTTTATGGCTTGAGATGGCCGTGATTGATTTTAATGGTTTGGTCGTTTGAATTAGCATAATAGGTTGATTAGGAATATGAAAGCTAACAACCTTACGAAAATAATCAATTTTTGCATGATAAGTAGTTAACCAATCAATCCCTAGAATCACGTCAAATGCAAGTATTTTTAATGAAATAAGATCGACGACGGTAATGTGAGGTGCCGATTTGAACCAAACAAGACTTATAAGCGATGGATGTAATGAAGGTTTCTCCCAGCGAAGTTTCCACAGATAAGTCAAAGTCTAATTTCTCCGGTCAAATTTAATCGATGGCGCAAGTAGGAGAAATAAAAGAATGGGTAGAACAAATTATCAAATAAAGTGTAGACTTCATTAGAGTTTATGATAAGCTTACCCGTGATGACCTCATTCGGGTTCCTTGCTCTCTGGGAGGTCACAACAAACGCTCTCCCTTGCACTCTCTGGTTTTGACTTTTACGGGACTGACCTTTGGTGCCTCCATCCTAGTTGAATTTGTCTTGATGAACGGCACAAAATCGAGCTAAGTGACCTTCTCTTCCACAATTATAACATGCTTTGGACGGCGTAGCACAGATTCGGATGATGTGTCCCTCTTCTCGCATTTGAAGCATATGATAGGTGGTCTTTCTCCTTCCTTAACAACGGGTCTTTGGTCTTGACGTCTTTCCATCATTGTTGAATCTCCGTTTCTTGAAATGTCCATTCTTATTGTTTTGTACGATTACCACCGAAGTGGTTACCATATCTCGGCTTTATTGATTCCCTCACGCTTGTTGTCACCGCTTGATGACTACTCTCATTTGAGTATTATAACTTTGCTTGTTGCTCTCTTTTAGTTGCGTTGACTCGTTATCGCGCTCCACTAAGCGAGCCCTATTTACAACATCTCGAATACAAACACGGTTTATGAGAAATAAGATGTTGGCGTATCTCGAACTTCAAACCTCTTAAAAACATTCGCGCCATTCTCTCTTCATTATCCACCAGTGGGGCCTTGGCCGTGATAACTCCGCAAATTTTGCCTCGTATTGCGACACGGTCATATTGTTTTGTTCCAACTTGATAAACTCCACCTCCTTCATGTGGGCGAATACTTTCGGGAAAGTATTTGTCGTTGAAACGACTCTGGAACTTCTCCCAAGATATCTTGATCTGACGAGTTGAGTCGTTTCTGGAATTCCCACCAAGATGTCGCCTCTCAGCATGCAACATAAAGGCGGCAAAGGAACCTTTTTGCCTCGGAGCATCCCAAGACATCAAATATCTTGGTAATCTGCTTTATCCATGCTTCCGCGAAGTGGTTTTGGCTCTCCCTTAAACTCCGGTGGTCCCGGCTCCTTGAATTGTTTAGCGGTGACCGCTTGAGAGTTTTCAGTGTTTCCACCTACGTTTTGGGCGAGAATTCGCTCTACTTTCTTTGTTGCATAAATTATAAAAGCCTCTGAACATTTGATCATTCATCATTTGGTCGGTGTTGTTGTTTGCGTGAGGATTATCGCCTTCACGATGCACATTATCCTGATTATTGATATGTGGTGAATCAACGATGCGCTTTGTGTGCTCCATTCTTATTCTCAACATTCTCGGATGTCATTTTGAGATCTTGCCACAAAAACAAAAGATTAATTGACATTTAACAATTATCTTTATATTACGATGAACCAATAAAATAGCACAAAAACTTAGGTAGGTCATACTAGCGAAGGTATTCCCGTCTCTCCCCTCTAGTACTTTTCTCACATCTTAGCGAGGATCATATCCCTTAGCTTTGATACCAAGCTGTGCGCGCCCCCAAAATTAGGTATACATCACCCATCTTGGGTGCGCCACTTACATGGTGCAATTTAAATACAACTTATTAACATAAGCGTAGGTGTGCAATCGACATAAAGCGTGAGTTTAAATACAAATATAAATCTACTAGATATTATACAAACTCAAACAAAAAGTCCTCATTACAATTATTATCACACTATTTCACGAGAATAGTGAGGACTACTAATCTTATCTTCGGGACCATCACTTTCGTTTCCCAGGCTCGTCCCGGTATATTCTCATTTCACGAAGAGAAAGTGAAGAAAGAAAAGGGTGAGCTCAACTAGCCCGATGAAATATTATGACTAAGATAATGCAAAATAAATTATCAATAGTCTTGAACAATGTTAAACCGATAATAAAATATAATAAACATGACCGGTTTAAGCTGCGGTGAATAATATCAATCCATTAAAAGAGTCAAGTAGAAAATAAAATCTACTATCTTTTATGATTTTAAAGGTTTTTCATCAACTGTTATAAATTGAGACTCGACTTTAATAAATAATCCACATCATCGAATCACCCCGCACTTTTACTGACGAGGATATTCTTTAGTATCACGATCACAATTATTCTGCACTTTACGGGCGAGAATAGTTGTGTATTCATTAATAGTCATGATCATACCAACAAGCGTCCATCAATGCACTTTACTGACCCACTGAGGATTTTTTTTTACCCACATCATTTGTAACATTACGGTCGTGATTACAAATAATCCTGGTCATAATCATACCAAGTCCATCCATGCTCTCTGAGCCACGAGATGACTTTAAAAAATATAAAACATGAGGATGATGACAATGATATAAGAATTGATAAAACAAGTTCAAGAATTATTTTATCCGAGAATTTTTAACGTCAAAATATCGACATGATACTTCTTTGTAGAGTAAAATTCAAGAATGATCGGAAGAATATTTCCATGAAAAGATCTTTGGATGAAACGCAAATATCGAGGATATTCTACTAATTTCATGGAGTATAGAAGTCAAAGTTTTAACCAACCGGGTATAATAAAGAATGGAATAACAAAAGAAATCACCATGCATGCGGTGCTTAGCGCCAGGCGAGTTATTCAATGAATAATAATAATAACGGAACGGTCGTGAAATTGAAATTCACAAGCGGGATGTTCCAACGAGAATAATAAAGATGGAACCCGAGATCCGGTGTAAAACACACGAATAGGATATTCCAATGAATGATAAAGACGGAACGAGTCCGGTGTAAAACACACGAGTGGGATGTTCCAATGTAATAATAATAAAAAAGCGGAACCCGTCCTTGTAAAACACGCATGTGCGAGGATGTTCCAACGTAATAATAATAAAGAGCGAACCAGTCCGGGTGTAAAACACCTGATGTTCAGGATGTTCCAAAGAATAATAGAAGAATGTCACCAAGTATAGGGTAGGCCAGCGTATATACGAGTTATTCCAATGAGAATAATAAGCAATGGAATAACATAAGGATTTCACCAAGTATAGGGTATACCGCGTGTCGAGGTTATGTATAGGGTATTCCACTTTTACAGGTTATTCAATGAATAATAATGAATGGAATAACAAAAGTTCTCTTCAAGAAGAAAAGAATAACACCCTTAGTAAAAAAAGAACTAATATAGAAGTAATGAAGTAGCGAGAATACTCTTCTTCTTTCTATAACTTTCTCTATAGCCTTCTCTCTATAATTCTCTCTCTAGAGTTTCAATGAATTAAATAAGAAAATAATGAAGGAATGAGCTTATTTTATAGGAAAATGGAATGCATAAGAATTAATCCATGAGCGGTCCAGATTGATTTACTTTAATCGGCGGTCCATATTTAAAGAAAATCTTTTAAATAAAATATAATATATTCTATTTATATAAAACATTTTACTATGCAAACACTATCTATAAAACACTTATGCGTAATAAAATATAATATATTTTATTTATAAAATAACTTTAATAAAGTATTACATTTTATATAAAAAGATGTTTACGTTTTATTACGTTAATAATCTGAATAAAACAAAAGCGTCATTATCGCTATAATAATTCATATTATTAATCGACAATAATGGAATCAAACTAAGTGACTTCTCACATAAGCATCGATAATCAATCTGGTGTCTTCTTATGCAACCACACGTATTCTTGTACTTTTTACTACTTAAGGTAGTTCAACAATATCAACGGTAAAACTTCCGCCGTTATTTCAATAAAATATTTTTGTCTTTTTCTCAATCCGAAAATAATTTACATTGTGGGGTCCACCAATGATTGAGTAGTTGTTATGCGAATATTCCTGCTAAACCGAATATTCCCCAGCCAATCGAATATAATATAACCACTTGTATACTTTGCAAAATTTATAAATATTACCCACAACTATAACATTATATCAAATTATTCCATAATATTCAAAAATAATATTTATAGAAAATTCATCTTTATTTATAAAAACTGGGGTCTTACAGATTGAGCTTTCCTCTCTTTCCAAATCTCGTAACCCCTTTCCATGGAGTAACACGTAACAACACATGATCTCCTATATCGAATTCCACGTCCTTTCGATGAAGATCAGCATAACTCTTTTGTCGATCTTGTGAAGTTTTTATACGTTGCCGGATCGTTTGAATCTTTTCTATAGTCATACATACCAACTCCGATCCCAACAACGTTGCTTCACCCACCTCATCCCAACATACTGGAGAACGACACTTTCTTCCATACAACGCTTCGAATGGAGCCATGCTAATACTTGTTTGATAACTGTTGTTGTAGGAAAACTCCACCAATGGTAAGAACTTGTCCCAACTTCCCTTGAAATCAAAGACACGGAGACTTAATAGATCTTCAAGAGTTTGAATAGTCCTCTCCGAGTGTCCGTCCATCTGAGGATGATATGTCGAGCTAAATCGTAAATCTGTGCCCATAGCTTTCTGCAAACTAACCCAAAATCCTGAAGTGAATCTTGGGTCTCGATCAGAAACTATGGATACTGGCATACCATGCAGTCTTACAATCTCGTTTATGTACATACGAGCAAAACGTTCAAGTGTATAAGTCTCTTGTATCGGTAAGAAACGAGCAGACTTGGTCAATCTATCAACAATGACCCAAATCGCATATATGCCTTGAGAAACCTTGGGAAGACCAGTAACGAAATCCATGGTAATGTGCTCCCACTTCCATTCTGGAATTTCAAGTGGTTACAATGGACCTTTTGGTACTTAATGCTCCGCCTTGACTCGTTGACACGTTAGACACCTTGAGATAAACAGCGCTGTCTCTCTCTTCATATTGCCCCACCAAAATGTATGTCGAATATCATGATACATTTTGGTACTCCCAGGATGGATTGCAAATGGTGTGTTGTGCGCCTCCATCATGATTTTATACTTTAAATCGTGGTCGTTAGGAACACAAAGTCCGAGTTGACTCAAGTATTCCTTCTTCATCGATTCTTGCTTCCTAAGATCGCACCTTCTTGCACTTTCTTCCTCATACGCATCATTCCGGATCGTAATTTGAAAGCGGCTTTAATTTTATCAATTAAAGTCGATTCTACTCGTATATTTGCCATCATCACGTGGGTCCTGGAGTCTTTATCTCTATCTCCATCCTTTGTAAGTCATACAAAAATGGGCCTTTGCGTTGACAATATTGCACTTTCGTGCCGCGTATGATCTTCTTCTACTCAATGCGTCACCTACCACGCTTCGCTTTTCGTGGATGGTATTGGATGGTATGATCATAATCTTTCAACAGTTCAAGCCAACGTCGTTGTCGTATGTTGAGTTCCTTTTGAGTGAAGAAATATTTGAGGCTTTTATGATCTGTAAAGATCTCCACTTTCTCCCCATACAAGTAATGCCTCCAAATTTTAATTGCGAAGACAACAGCTGCTAACTCTAGGTCATGAGTAGGATAATTCCTCTCATATTCTTTGAGTTGTCGTGAGGCATAGGCTATGACTTTCCCATGTTGCATGAGAACACATTCTAACCCTTTGCCCAAAGCATCACTGTAGATGACAAATCCCTCCGAACTAGATGGTATTGTCAGAACAGGTGTTGAAATGAGTCTCCTCTTGACTTCTTGAAAACTCTTCTCACATTCCTCGCTCCAACCGAACTTTGTATCTTTCCGAGTCAGCTGAGTTAGTGGAGTAGCGATTCGAGAAAACCCTTTTACGAATCTCCGATAATAACCAAATGTTTTGAAAAGCTACGTGCTTCGGCAATCGATTTAGGTTACTCCCACTTTGAATAGCTTCAATCTTTCTTTGGGTCAATGATATTACATGACTTGATACCACGCGGCCCAAGGAATGCTACTTCCTCAAGCCGAACTCGCATTTCTTCAACTTGGCATAAAGCTTGTATTCACGAAGCTTTTGGAGTATCGACCTCAAGTGTTCCTCATGATCTTCACGGCTTTTGGAATATATGAGGATGTCATCAATAAAGACGACCCACAAATGATCCAAATATTCCTTGAATACTTTGGTTCATCATATCCATGAAAGGCGCGCGGGGAGCATTAGTCAATCTAAAGGACATGACTAGGAATTCATAATGCCCGCATCAAGTTCGGCGAGTCGTCTTTGGAATATCATCGGTTCTAATCTTCAATTGGTGATATCCAAACGAAGATCAATCTTTGAAAAAATTTGGCTCCTTACTGCAATCGGTCAAACAGTCATCAATACGTGGCAATGGGTACCTATTTTTTATGGTGACATGATTCAACTCCCGATAATCAATACAAAGTCGCATACTCTCATCTTTCTTCTTCACGAATAGAGCAGGGAGCACCCCAAGGAAAAGTACTAGGGCCGAATAAAGCCAATGTCTAACAATTCCTGCAGGTTGAGTCTTTAACTCCCGAAGTTCAATAGAGCCATTCGATATGGGGCTTTGGAAATGGGTTTTGTCTCGGGTTCAAGGTCGATACAAAATTCAATTTCACGCCTGGGGTAGGCCAGAAGTTCTTCGTGGAATACGTCGGAAATTCATTAACAATAGAAATATTATTCAAAACTGACGTATTTTTGTTTAGATCTGTGACATGAGCTAAGAAAGCTTGACATCCGTTTTTCAATAAACGAATAGCTTTATGGCTTGAGATGACAGTGATTGATTTTAATGGTTTAGTTGCTTGAACTCGCATAATAGGTCGATTAGGAATATGAAAGCTAACAACCTTACGAAAATAATCAATTTTTGTATGATGAGTAGTTAATCAATCAATCCCTAGAATTACATCAAATGCAAGTATTTTTAATGCAATAAGATCGACAGGTAATGTGTGGGTACCAACTTGAACCAAACAAGACTTATAAACCATGGATGTAATGAAGGTTTCTCCCAACGGAGTTTCCACAGATAAGTCAAAGTCTAATTTCTCCGGAGTCAAATTTAATCGTTGAGCGCAAGTAGGAGAAATAAAAGAATGGGTAGAACCCAGATCAAATAAAGTGTAGACTTCGCTAGAGTTTATGATAAGCTTCAACCTGTGATGACCTCATTCGGGTTCCTTGCTCTCTGGGAGGTCACAACAAACGCCTCCCTTTCACTACCGGCCACTTTTTTTCTCGGGACGACCTTTGGTGCCTCCATCCTAGTGAATTTGTCTTCTGAACGACAAAAATCCAAGCTAAGTGACCTTCTTCCCACAATTATAACATGCTTTGGGCTAAGATCACGCAATTTGGTGATATGTCCCTCCCTCCGCATTTGAAGCATATGATAGTGGTCTTTCTCCTTCCTTAACAACGGGTCTTTGGTCTTTGGCGTCTTTCCATCATTGTTGAATCTCCTCTTCTTGAAATGTCCATTCTTATTGTTTTGGCCCTGATTACCACCGAAGTGGTTACCATTTCTGGCCTGTTGATTCCCTTCACGCTTGTTGTCACCGCTTCAATGACTGCTCTCACTAGTATTATCATTTTGTCGGCTGCTCTCTTTTGGTTGCGTTGACTCGTTATCGCTCTCCACCAATTGAGCCCTATTTACAACATCTGAATACAAACACAGTTTTATGAGAAATAAGATGTTGACGTATTTCTGGCTTCAAACCTCTTAAAAACATTCGCGCCATTCTCTCTTCATTATCCACCAAGTGGGACGAAACCGGATAACTCCGTAAATTTTGCCTCAGATCATGCGACACCTGGTCATATTGTTTTGCTCCAATTTGAAAAACTCCACCTCCTTCATGTGACGAATACTTTTGGAAAGTATTTGTCGTTGAATGTACTTGGAACTTCTCCCAAGACATCTTTAAAGACGGCAGCGAGTTGAGTACATTTTACCGATTTCCACCAAGATGTCGCTTCTCCGCGCAACATAAAGGCGGCAAATGGAACCTTTTGCTTCTCTGAGCATCCCAAGACATCAAATATCTTGGTGATCTGCTTTATCCATGCTTCGCCATAAGTGGTTTTGGCTCTCCCTTAAACTCCGATGGTCCCAGCCTCGAATCGCTTAATGCGGTGGCCTCGAGAGTTTCTAGTGTTTCCACCTACATTTTTTGGACGAGAGCCAGCTCTCGCTTTCATTGTTGCATGAATTGCGTAAAGCCTCCGAACAATCCATCATTCTAATTTGGTCGGTGTTGTTGTTTGCATGAGGATTGTCGCCTTCGATGCACATTCTCCTCGATTATTGATATGTGGAGACTCAACGGTCTCTTGTGCTCCATTGATATTCTCAACATTTTCTTGATGTCATTTTCAGATCATCGCCACAAAACAAAGGTTAATTGACATGTAACATAATATCTCTAAACTCCGACCAACCAATTTAAATACAAAATAAATTTAAGTAGGTCATACTAATGAAGAATTCCACGTCTCTCCCTCCTAGTTCTAGTCTCACATCTTAGCCAGGGATCATATCCCTAAGCTTTGATACCAAATCGTGACACCCCAAAATTAGGTATACATCACCCATCTTGGGTCGTCGGATACGTAGCATGTAATTCAAATACAACTTACTAAAACAACTGTCGCAGTATAATACGACAAATATAAACTGTGAGTTTGAATACAAATATTATCTACTAGAGATTATACAAACTCAAAAGGAGTCCTCATTACAATTATTATCACACTATTTCACGAATAGTGAGGACTACTAATGCTATCCTCTGAACCATCACTCAGCTTACCGACTCGTCCAAATTTATATTCTCATTTCTCAAGAGAATAAAATGAAAGAAAGGGTGAGCTCAACTAGCCCAAAAGAAGAAATATTATGACTAAGATAATGCGAGAATAAATTATCATTAGTCTCCAATAATGTTAAACTGATAAAATATAATAGATATCGAGTTTAATCTGCTAGCTTTAAACAAAGAATCCATTAAAAGAGTCAAATAGAAAATAAAATCTACTATCTTTTATGATTTAAAAGGTTTTTCATCACTGTTATCGCTGAGACTCAGCTTAATAAATATTCCACAAAAAAAAAAACGATTGGTTTAGGTGGGATCACTATTATTAATTGGCTAAAAATACAGTAATGATGGCGTTATAATAATAAATATACTTAGTATATATTATTTAATAATGTGTTAGAGATCTCACGTAATTTATAATTTGAAATTAAAAATATATTTACTATTTTGAAACGAATTAATTAAGAAAAATTATATTTTTAATTTTAAAATGAAAAATATTAATTTAAGAAAGTGAACCCAAAATATATATATATGGGGTAAATGACTATCACAATCACCACTGTAAACCATCATTTTCCGCCATCATCGTCATGGCCCATGCGTCGATTAATGTGTGTATGAGCGAGCGAGCGAGTGAGTGAGAGAGAGATGGATGGATAAGTAGATTCATGAATATAAATGATGGAAGGAATTATTGAGGAGAGCATCAAGAAAATGAAGACTCTGTATAAATTAAATTAAAGGGTATTTCTTTTCTGTTGGAATTTATATAAAAATATATATTTATATATATATACATGTATAGAAGAAGCATATCCATCAAAATTTAATATTTGTTCTGTGTTTTACATGCATGCAGATGTTGATGCTGCCGCTGCTGCCTGCTGCTGCGTGCGGTTAAGGGAATGGAAGGGACGGACATGCTCATGCATGCATTCCAAAAGAAGGCAGACGTGCTGAAACCAATGATAAATGCATGCGTCCTTCGTTTCAATAATTCAAACCTAAAATATACTAGCTCCACGTACTAACTAGCAAGTAGGTTGATGATATTATACGGATCCGGTTAGCATGAAGTTTAATTTTTGGTAAGTTAATCAATTGACCAATATACTGCTGACACACATAGAACCTCGCATGCGTGTGATCAGCACTCTATTGATCAATTGACCAACTTACTCAAAAATAAACTTCATGCTAACTACTTCCATATTATACCTACCTACATATAGGTTGATAAACGATAATCCGAAAATTCATATCCGTCTACATCCGTATTAAAAAAAACGGATATTATTTGTATTCAAAAAATACAGATTTATCCATATTTGCTTTTATGGTATTCGCAAATTAATAATGGATACGAATATGGTGCATTTTCGCAATCGTTTTAACATTCAACCATAAATGTATTCGATGGATAGCAAATATCCAGTATTCGTTAATAGATTCGTATTCGTATTCAAAATTTGTATCTGAATAACTTATATATATATTGGTTATGAATAACCAACTAAGATAAATTATTCGTTGTAGGGAACTCTCTTACACCGTTCGATGCGCAAATGAACGGCTAAGATCAGTTGTAAGGATAATATTATCCTTATAATTTTTCAAATGACTTTCCTTATATAATAATTAGTTTTTACTATCATACAAAAATTATTTTAAAAAAATGTCATTTCACTTTTAAGAAGGAAGAAATGACACTTTTAAATATAATGTTACTAAACTAAAATTAATTTATTTAATTTTAATTAATACATTCATTGAAAATGCTATTAATTAATTTGATAATTTTTCTAAAATGTTTAAATTTTGATTGATTTTTATGATCAATGATTAATGATGATGAAGTGTGACATTTTCTCCCTTTATGATTATATATTCGGATATTATTTTGAATACTTAATAAGGATAACACTTTTAATATCTGCCAAATACCGAATATGAATATGAATAGGGTATCAGTTTTTCGGATATGAATATATTATAACACTGTATTCGGCTTCTTATATATCCGTTTACAGTTCTATCTGCATACATCTATGGGAAAATTGAATATAATAAGGTATACTAATTTTAATTAGCTATAATATATTTTTTAAAGTGATATTTTTGACGTTTTCTTTCAAATGTAATGGTATATATAAATGATGAAAACATCAAAAAATAAGAGATTATCTTTTTCTAGGAACTTTTCTAATTAATGTAAGACCCTCTTATTTTAAAAAAAAAAAATTAATACATCTATATATGCTATTGAAATTATACTAAAATTTTAAATAATACATAGATCAATGGGTTATATTCAAATTATACTGAAATTCCAATATATTAATACAGAAATTACAAACACAACCAAAACCTGCTATTAATTAAGTTTTACAAGCCTACAAGAAACAAAACCTGAACCAGGCCAGGTACTTTAGTTTTCGGTCAATTTGGTTTTGGACTTTCAGCTTGAGCCTGAGTAGACATGTCTAATCTGATCTGTGCTTATTATGCCTTTGTATCTGGGATGTGGCCTGATTAGGCTTAAAGGTCAAGCCCAAAAGTCGGGCCTGTGCTGGTATAGTTCCCACCCCCTCTCCCCACCACCACCACCCCAACCCCATTTTTCTCTTTTAATGTTAAATATTAAATAAAAATATTTTTTGTAAAAATAAAAATTTTAATATAGAACTAGAGTATTTAGAAGAAACTAACTTAATTATTATTAATATTTAACATTAAAAGTTAGTTATTGATGTACTAATGTTAGTATTTAATATTAAAAGTAACAAGAAATATTAATAAAATTTTAATATTAAATATTAGTATTTACAAGAACTAACTTATTATTAATATTAAAACTTATTAGAATTTACAATTTTTAGGGTAATGATTTATATGTCAACAAATTTATGAAGAAGTTGAATTGCGACTTATGTAAAATTTTAAGTGATAAGATAAAATAAATTAAAGTGACATCATTCTTAATTTCTATCTATACACACCGTCACTATTTACTATCAACATAAATTTATCGTCATATACAACATAAGTATGAGTGAAAGTGAAACTAAAATACTTTTTTATATGAACTCTCCTTTTCTTTTGCTGTTTGCTTCCATTAATTCATCTGTTATTTACTGATATTTCAATGCCCCCAGGCCCCAATTTGCATTTTTCCTCAGTTGAATCCTGATGGATGGCTGACAATAACTGTGAACTGTGTTAAGTTTAGTACAACATTAATACAAACTTACATTTACTGACCTAACAAACAAATAAAAATAAGAGTTTCCAACATATGACGACAAAATTATATCGATTGCAAATACAACACCGATATGTGTCGTGTATGCATAGGATATAAAAAAATTAAGAATGACCCATCCTAATTTATTCTATTATCAGTTAAAGTTTTACATCAGTCGCAATTCAGCTTCGTCATATATTTGTCGACGTATAAATCATTTCACAACAAAAACACACAATATTCTATGCTGCTCTACTCATATTGCTAAGAATTACCCCACCATATTATATCAAGTACTAGTTATCACCAATAAGACCTCTATTTGAATAGCAATAAACATAATTTAGAATTCCCATAATTCCTAGTTCCATAAACATATATATACCTATCCCAAAATTCAATTTAATTTCTGCAAATCAGATACAAAATTTGAAGCTGCAAAAGCAGCAGAGCCACCAACAACACAAACCACAGCAACAACAACTTGCAGTCCTATTTGCCAGGGGTATTCCTCCGGGACAATGTAGGCGCAAAAAGGGCCTAAAAGCAGCAGCCCCAAGCTCAGGCTCAAGAGGGCTGCTGGGGTTCCTGGATCGGTTGCTGCTGAAAGGACTCCAAGCTCTTCGGCTTTTGAGAGCAGGCCGAGTTTCTCTATTGAAGAAAGGGAAAGGCCAGCTTTTTCTGCTGCTGAAAGTAATCCGGCTTTTTCTGCTTTTGTTAGGAGTTTCAATTGCTCCACCCTTGTTAGGAGCTTGATTGCTGGTGTGGAGGTTGAAGAACTGATTCGAGGGCCTTTTTCGCCCAAAGGAAAGACTGTTGTAGCCTGAAGATAACAAGGTCTACTACATTACCTATCAGAAATTGTGAAATCTTGTGGGGCAAAACATTTAGACTATAAATGACATGAAATGTAATCTAGATAAAATGAATACTACAAGTCTACAATGTCATCACACACCACTAATACATTTCTTCCTCATGTGAGGGAGGGATCAAAAGTCTCTAGTTTTACAAATGTATTTCTGATTTTGGAACAGACGGGGCGGCAACAATTTATACTGAAACTATATAGGGCTTATTCGTTTTGGGGTAATTGAAAAGTGAATTTAGTTGGCTTTAAGCCCCAAACTCATTGCGTGAATTTAGTTGGCTTTTTAAGCCGAGTTTTGTTTAGGGTTGAAGTGAATGAATTTTGAGGTAAAGTTAATTTTATTTTTAGTTTAAAAAGTGGGAGGATTTTAAGGATGCAAAAAGAGGCTTACATGATTACCTAAAGTAATCTTTCAAAATAAATCATCTCATTTATTACCTTAATATATAAGTAATATAATTTAAAAATAAAAATATTTTCCCTCACTTCCCTCTTTCTAAACTAAGAAAAATATAATTAAAATCTCCACTTCTCTTTCTTTCTAAATTTCAAGGGAAAATTATAATCCCTCCCCTCCCCTCCCCTCCCCTCCCCTCCCAACTCACAAACACACTAAAAAAATCTTGTTCTTCTAGACATAATTTTTCAAGCCTCAACTCCCAGACGCACCAAAAACGAACAAGCCCATATTCTATTATAGCAATGTGGAATACTTCTTCTGTTCCAGCTTTAGGTGGAAATCCAAAAGGCTCTGATTTGGAATGTTATTGGGTTTATTTAATAAATAAAGTTGTATTTTGGCATTTAACTGTAATAAAGATTCAAATTTTTTCTTTAAAAAAGCTACTTAATTATAATCAAAATCTTACTGACCTTTTTGGAGCCAACAGTTTTAGTAGCTGATGGAAGAGGCTTCTGGGTAGCCATGGATTGGACTAGAAGTGCCATGAATATCTATCTCCCTTTCTTTGTGTATTTTGACAGCTTAAAGATTAATAAATAAAAGCCTCAGATATGAACTTTTGAGTGATGCACAAAGAAAGAGAGAATGCTGGCATATGCATTGAATTCTTTTGCTGCTTTAGCTGTTGTCCACGTGTCAGGCTTTGTGTGGATCTTCTCTCTCATCTTCTTGATACAGGATTGTTTGGAAGGTAGGATTCTGTTATCCTTCATTCAGCATTATGTAAACCCGGGTCTGATATATCCATACTCCCTTACTTGAATTTTGACCTCCAAGGCAATTAATGTTGTTAAAGTGTGCTTCGTGAGATAGAGGAGAGAAATAAATGATTTTTATCATGTGACATATTTTATTAAATTAATAAAGGTAAAAGTGAATTTATAAATATTTATATCTAAAGGGAAGTGATTAAAAATATATATTATTCCCGATTGTTAGACAAAAATGTTTACAAATTATTTTTTTTATATTTTTTAGATTCGATTACGGTGAAGTAAATTTCACAGAAATTCATTTTGATGTTTGTCTGATCTTGACATGCAGATTTTAAAGATGATCTCTCGATCTGCAGACGGTATTCAGATTTGAATATGAAGTTAACTTTACTGATAAAGTTCACTTCATGTTAACCACTCCCATATTCTTTTGTCTTCCCTTATCTTTTTTAGCATTCAATTACTTATTGTGAACGAAAAAGAAGAAAATAAATTGGGAAAATTAAAAATACAAAGAATTTAAATGCCAAAGATAGTTTCACTTCTTAATAAAATTATGAAAAATTATATTACTGCATCCATTTTAAAATATAAGATTAATGTTGATATTTATTTTAGTGCGAGAGTAGTATTTTAGTATATTTTTTAAAAGTTTTATCTGTCATGTCTCTCTTATCATAATCCATATTCCATAAAACGAATATTCTTTAAAAAGCATGTAAATCCGCAAGCTAAGAATCTGCAATCCAACAAATAGCTTATCATGGGATATCATCTGATATATATCATTTTGGCCCCGTCCTTAACGGGTACATTACATATATACAAGTATATTTAGAGAATATGAACGTCTAATCGTTTAGGAAGAAAAGAAGTCAAAAACCACACGCAAACAGAAAGAGAAGAGGAGTCAACGCCATGGTTTCATCTGGTAAGCATTTCCAATCCAGACCCAAACCCAGATTTTTTTGATTCGTTTATGTTTTCATTTTACGTATAAAAATGGCTGAATTTGTATTTTTAATATACATGGGTCTGTTGTTCTTCGATAGTTTAGATGTTTATATTTTTTTTAATTAGATTAGACCCTTTTCTCTTTTATTGGGTGATCTGAATTTGAATGCTAAAACAAATTGTTTCTGGGTAAAATTTAGTTGGTTATATATTTTTTTTGTCATTGATCCAAGTCTCAAAATTTATAGGCAGCAACTAAATTATGACTGGTTTAGTGAGTTGATTTACTGATTTTGTGGCATTCTGTTACTGATTTGCTTAAGTTGCTATACAATGAGGGGAAGAGCCTAGCTCTAACTCAGTAACTCAGAGCTCATATGAGAAGTTATTCAATTACCCCCTAAAGTGGTTATTCGGGCAAAGAGCTCAGTAGCTCAGAGCTACGGATAGGCAAGGCCTTAGGGCCTGTTTGTTTCGCTCTGAATGGCTTTGAATCTGAAGGATTCAGCCATTCAGACTGTTTGTTTATAAATTTTGAAATCTGAATTTGCCTTAATCCATCTGAGCGATTCTTGTCAAAAAATTGGGCTGAATCGGCTGAATAACAAGTTTTACCCAAATAACCTCTCGTTGCTCTCTCTTCTCTGCATCTCCATCTCCATCTTCTCATTGCTGGTCCATTTCTTGCTATGATACTTCGACTCCATTGTGGCTGAACAAAACAGAAGCCACAAACCCACCACCATGGCCGGCGGAGATTTCACTACCGTTGCCGGAGACTCCACCACAAACACCGTCGCTGGAGATTTCACCACCATGGCCGGCGGACATAGCTTCGGATCTCCGCCGCTGACCGTTGGGTGAATTCGCTTCTTCATCTTCTTCCTCTTACTTGGCCGGCAGCTTTGATCCCAGAATTTCTTATATTGTCTGTATCAGTAGTAAATGGGTTCAATTATATTATGCATATCGTTAGTAATTTTTATATTTTCTTTAATTGTACATGTCGAGAGAGGTTCAATTAGTAAATGGGTCATTTTAATTTTACCTCCAGACTTTATATACAATAATGGGTATAATTAGTAAACTCTTATATTGCGAGCTTACAAGCCATATAAATTATCAGATATTGCGAGCTTATATTGCGAGGGGTAAAATAGTAAAATACTGTTATTCAAATATTTCAGACATATCAATTATCAAACAACTTTTTTCATTCAGATTCAGATTCAGTTCATTCAGATTCAGCTCATTCAGATTCAAATTCATTCAGTTTTTATCAAACAGCCCCTTACTCTATTCCTGAATAGCGGCCTTGGGGAGAGTGAGGCCGATACAACTTTCTCCCTGCTACACTTCCCTCTCGGGGGAGGTTCCTTGAGAGGCGTTCCGTGCATACAAGGAGTAAAGCTTCCTCTTGTTAAAAGGAAAAGAGTGTCCTAACTCGGAAGGAACTACTCACTCCTAGCTTGTTCGAATCCCCCGCCTAGGGTATCCTCACTTAGAGCTAAGAACTCAAAGCAGAACTCCTTGGGTAGCCTACGGTCCATACAAAGGGGAGAGCTTATACTTATGCAGACCTATCCCATTGGGTCACTCGTTCACTACCCCAGATGTACGCCTTCCCTAGCACTTTGGGCTAACAGGAGGGTACTCGGAGTCAACTCCTCATTCACAGTATAAACAAAACTCAATGAACACCTTCGTTTGGTCGTCCATTTAGGACTCCTTTCGCTTTTTTGCTACTCTTGTAGTAGATAAAATGGTTATTATAGAAGAGAAGCAGCTTTTGTAATTGAAAGTGCTTTTAAGTTATGATATGATGTAGCATTGGAATCTTTGTTTTCGGTCTAAGAAAAGTTGTAATCTATTTGTTGAAAGAAAGTGATGGCCTTAGCTCTGATACTATGTTAAAGTATCCAACCTGAAACCAATTGGCTTATCATATCTTTATTTTCTAAGCGAATCCGGAACATACCATTTGGAAGCGATTCAGTAATTAAACCTTCATGAATCCATTTTTGTTCTTTCATTCCAGGTAAAGCCTCCTTGAAGTATCAACTGATGGAGGAGGAACGATATTAGACAACCCTCCCCTTTTCTTCTTTTTTTCACAATTAGGAAGTTTTAGACCCATGGACGCTTGGTGATGAAGATCTTTTCAAAAGATGCCTTATGAATTTCTTTTCATTTGTTAGACACTATGACTTGTAAATGTAGTGTTGTTTAATTTCAAAGTCAAGAAGAGGAAATGTCTAAATACTGCATCAATGTGATTTGCTGCATTCACCTTCTGTGTGTTGCTGGTATTTTTTTTTTGTGCATTTTCATTGTTCATTTACTGTAAACTTGAGTGATCTGAAATTCTTTTGGTAATGCACAAACTATATTGCAGGTGTTGTCCCTTTAATTTTTCTGCTACTCCTTATTGGGTGTTCTGCAAGACCTCTTTATCCACTCCCTAGCAGAA
Organism: Panax quinquefolius; assembly: GCA_020205615.1. NCBI lineage: Eukaryota > Viridiplantae > Streptophyta > Magnoliopsida > Apiales > Araliaceae > Panax > Panax quinquefolius. The sequence continues at coordinate 146,412,813 of CM035169.1, read as the reverse complement.
GGAATGATAAAACTAAACAACCCCTTCAAACTTTCCGTCCATTCAATATAGCACACCGAGGTTCAAATGGGGAACTTCCTGAAGAAACGGCTGCTGCATATATGGTACATTTCTTTCATACATGGTATATGTGACGCCCCCAAATTCGGGTACTTGAAACCCTTATTCAGTGCTCACGATATAAAACTTCTAGTATATAATAAACATAAACTTAATAAAGTTATTACATCAAAATTCTTCTAATCCCAGGTACACAAACCTTTAAGCGTTTATTACATGATAGTTTAATATTTACAAACATGAAAACTATCTATTACAACACTCTTCAGCTATTCTCCTATTTTTCCTTTTCCCTTGTCTTTTCCAGACCTTTACGCTTTAGAAATGCGCTTTCATTGAAAACATTTAATAAAACAAGTATGAGCATTTAATTGCTCAACAAGTAATAGCATTCTTTAAAGTTTAACAAGAAATAAATGTTTTCTTTGAAGTATGCTTTGTGATGAATCAAAAGCGTAAAAGCAATAAATCTTGAATCATTTGCAATTACGGAATATCATAACATTGAGTAATAAGCGAGAGGTTTTAAGACCATGAACATATTTTTCTTTTCTTGAAAAGGTTCAATCGAAATATTATTAGATGAACGAGTCTTAACTTACGAGCACGTGGGGTGATCGACCCTTTATGCCTGTATTGATCAATCTTATCTTTTTGAACAATTTTCATGTTCTACATCACCACTCCCAGTGCTGATAAAAATATCCCATTTAAGGGTATGTTCATTCTCGATTTTAGATTCCAACTACAACAATATAGTTTGGAAAGCTTAAATCATATACGATAATATTTCAAGACTTAATATAAAGAAATTGAAATATTTCACATCTATGTCTGGCGGAAGAAATGGCTCGACTTCTTTGCAACTTTACTCTTTATGCATAAGATAATATAATTTTACCCAATCTTTTGAAGTGATTGGAATAAAAGATTATTCAATCTTACAATATTCATAAATAATGAAAGGCAGTTCGAAATTAGAGAACACATCGACATATGAATAATCTCAAAATACTTGCTCGATAAAGAGTAAGATTTAGATACTTGCCTTGTTTGTAGACTATTGATAAAATTTAGCAACTTGTGTATTCTCACGGATCCTACATAATTATTTGCATTCATAAGCATATCGACCCAAATGGACAAATCATATAGCTTATATGTTCACATATCACATAATCACGATTGATCATGTTTTTTAGTTTATATTCTCATACGTTGAGATATTTATTTACATTTTCAAATATCTCAATCATGTTCTTACAATAGCCTTTTTTTCTTTCTTTTATGGGTCAATATAATTTACATTCATTGAGTTTTAGTTCATATTTCTTTTACTTACTTCATTTGTCATAAGTATACTTTGCAATTTTTCTTATATTTAGGTATTCAAGGTGAATACCTAAGGTATTCATGTATTAGGTATGATTGTTTATCAAAAGGTAGAACTTGTAGTTCCCAATTTGCTTTGCAAATTATATTGCCAAACTATTTGTTTAAACTTATTGCGTTTCTTAGTTATGTCAAAACAGACCTTCCTTGGCAAATCTATCTTGACAACCTTTATTGTTGCTCCCATGATTCTTTTGTATAATTTAATTTGGTTTAGTAACCTCTTACCATTTTACTACTAATTTGAGACTAAATTTTCCTTTTGTTTTCTCTATTTAGCTAAGTGAGTCTAGTAGCTCACTTAAATAAACTAACAGACTCTTAGCATTTCTTTTTCTTGATGATATTAGTCGATTATATTTGACTTTGTGGGATTTTAGTGTGGCATCACATTGCATTAGTGGTCGACTAATAATTATTTTTGCAAATGTCGTGCAGTTCTAATATAAGTCATTGCTCCAAAATTGTCACGTGAGTTACCTAACGTTATACGTCACGTTTCGTGAGTTACAAAATAGAACCACACAATTCTTCTTACTACTTTAGTTAGTTGCTTAATGCACATACTTGCTGCTGCTTTGTTATTAGCATTTTGTTTTAATCTGTTAGCATTATGTTATGGAATATTACATAGCTGATATGTATATCTTAATTATAAAGAGGCACAAGTTAGCTATCTTAGAAATTTAACTACACCGGTAAGAGTTCAATAAAGGACTCCCCACCCGGAATCAGATTTCTTACGACCCATTTCTTTAGCTACTACCAGCGTGGCTACTGTTCTTAATTAATGCCATTTTTTACTTTCTATTGGTAAGTTATTTACACCCTTTATTAGAGAGGTAAAATATTGCACCCATGCTTCAAATAACTTGCAAATTCTTGTCATTACCTTTAGTATGCAAACCAAATTGGTGCCACCTTTGGTTGGTAGCTCTGCTGACCTGAATGAAGCACATGTTGGCGCTTATTCTTATTACTGCAATGACCCGACGTACCAAACCTCCCAGCCCCCCCTTTTGATTGCTACATTTCCTTTGTTACACTTCTTTATTTTTTTTTTTTTATTGCACCAAAGTTCCGATGAGATTTTAGATGTAATAGCAACCAAATAATAAAACATACTAAGTTCTCAAATTCAACATCTTAAGTCGCCCAAAGCAGGTTTGCCAACATAGGTTGTCATACCAAAATCCCTTTTTTTCTTAGCTTAAAAAAATAGTTTTCATTCCATTTAACAAGGTACAACACTTTACTTACCCTCAAGCGTGACATATATATATTACCCATGCTTTAATTCTACCGAATAAACAATTATTAAGCAAAACAGTTCATTGATGAATTTTATCAAACACTTTACAGGCACTGTTTTGCAACACCCATGTCTTAGCTATTTATTTTCTTTAAACTCCCGATTAACTTCCTTATTACTCCACAACCACTTATCTCCTTATTCCTAAATTGATCTATAACAATCAAACTCAACCAAAATCATATATATTGATGAATTAGCAACTAATTAGTTTATGCTAATATTATACTATCACACTAGACTCAAATTGTTGCAATATAAAGCGAACATAGATTTCAAACATAACACCACTATATAATATCTCCTAGATTTCACTCGGTTTAAACAAACCAATTGACAACCTTGATTTTAACGAGAAAGATAAGAGGAAGAATTAAAAGTACAATTATTAAATTCATACCTCCCGCTTGATAAGTTCACTTCAACTCACAACTCCATTTCGTAAAAATTACTGAGTTTCAATATTTTCCTATCACTTACGTGTGGCTTAAGAAAAAAATCGATCGTCTGATGTGAAGCTCTATTTTATAAGAAGTCTGCTTTGCTAAACACGTTATAAGCAAGCGAGGTGTAGAGCTAAGTTATGGAATAATTGCCGGACACTGCTAAGCTAATAGATTATCTCTTGTTTTTAACGACCACGTATACTATAATAAAAGCGAGTTTCATTTACTAATGATGTTAATTCATAAAATTTGCGTTTGGCGAGAAAATAAAATTTACTTCTCTCTTGCAATTAGTTACTACCTATAACATATTTGGACACACTAAAATGCATTACCAAAATTTTGAATAAAATATCCATACATCATTTCCATCAAAATAGAATTATTTAATAAATATAATAAATATTAATTATTATACATGACAAAACATCTCATCACGTAATCTGATTGCACATAATAATATAATAACACATACCAAAGTATATAAAAAAATTACTACTGATTACTAAAGTAAAATCTTATTTTATTTACTCAAAAATGCGATTATTTACATTTTCCCTCCTTATAAAGATTTAGTCCTCGGAATCGTAAAAAAATCTGATGCAGAACAAATGCGGATAATTCTTTTTCATTCTTTCTTCTAATTCCCGTTTGCTTCTTGATGTTGTGGTTTCTCCACAATACCTTTCTTGAAGGTATTGTCTTATTCCATAAAATTTGCTCTTTCTATCCAATATTTGCAGGGGAATCTCTTCGTGGGTTAAATCTTTCTCGAATTGGATAGGCTCGTATTCGATCACGTGTTTATAATCGGCATGTATAGTGTAAATGAAAAAGCCCGACCGTGAAATACATTATGAACATGTTCTAGTTCGGAGGTAAAAGCTACTTCATAAGCTACCTCTCCCTTTTTCTCAAGACTTCAAACGGTCTATAAAGCGAGGACTCAATTTTCCTTTCTTTCAAAAGCGTACCTTCCCTTTCGGGGGATACTTTCGAAACACATGCGATCGATTTCAAAATCTCTTTTACATGCATGCAAATCTGCGTACTTCTTACAGCGATCTTGGCGGCTATTAATCGCATTCGTATCAACTTAATTACTTACGCGATTTTGTTGTACCAATTCGGGACCTAATAGGCGGCGTTAAGCCCACTTCATCCCAACACAAAGGTGTTACGCATTTTCTTCCATACAATGCTTCGTAAAAGGCGGCATACCTATACTAAGCGTGATAAATTGTTGTTGTATGCAAATTCTATCGAGAGATAAGTGATCGTCCCAACTTCCTTGAAGTCCATAATCATCCGCGTAGCATATCCTCCAGTCTGTATTGTTCTCTCGATCATCCATCCATCATGCATGGATGATAAGTATACTTAATCTTAAGCTGTGTCCCCGGATGTTCTTGTAAACTTTTCCAAAAATTTGAAGTAAATCTTGGATCTCTGTCAAAACGATGGATCTTGGCACTCCATATATGGAAATAATCTCCTTAATGTAGAGATTAGCTAAGCTGGTCTAGATTATATCGATCTTAATTGGCAAAAAAGTGTGCCGATTTTGTTAATCGATCATTATAACCCAAATCGCATCAAATCCTTTTTGCGTCCTCGGGAGTCCTACCACAAAATCCATTGTGATATGCTCCCATTTCCATTCGAGAATTTCAATGGTAAAAAGACCACTAGGTTTACGATGTTCGACTTTCACTTTCGTTGACAAGTTAAACATCTACTAACATACTCTGCAACCTCGCGTTTCATACTTAGGCCACGGAAGTGTTGTCCGGAGGTCTTGATACATTTTAGTCTTGCCGGGATGAATTGTGTATCTTGAACAATGAGCTTCTTGTAGTATTTCTTCTTTCGGTTCGATTCTGCCGGAACCCAAATTCTTCCTTCAAATCTAATAATCCCATCCTTATCGATATTAAACTTTCCTTCTTTTCTGATGAGATTTTCTCTTTCAATTTCTCACATTCCTATCTTTAAATTAAGCTTCCTTGATTCTATCCAAAAGAGTTGAGCAAGTCTCTATTAAATACAACTTTTCATTTGATTCTTGTGGAAGTTTCACTTCCAACTCTATTCTTTCCATTCTTTATTACTAACTTCGTCTTGGTATCGATAACATCGATTTCTCGCGACCTTTTTACGCTTAAGGCATCATTTACCACATTTGCCTTACGGGTGATAAAGGATTTCCTGATCATAATCCTTAATCAATTCCGACCATCTTCTTTGTCTCGTGTTGAGCTCTTTACGTGTGAAAATATATTTGGACTTTTATGATCGTATATATTTCACATTTTTCTCCATCTGAATAGTGCCTCCAAATTTTTAAAGCAAACACCACGGTACGCCAATTCTAAATCATGAGTAGGATACCCTTTCTCATAATCCTTTAAGCTGCTTGTGATGCATATCTGATAACCTTGCCATCTTTGCGTAAGGACACACCCTAAGCCTTTATGTGATGCGTCACTATATACCACGAAATTCCTGTTTCATCGGGTAAAATCGACCTTTGGAGCATTACTCGATCTTTTCTTGAGTTCTTGAAAACTTTCTTCACATTTCTCATTCCATACAAATTTAATTGTCTTCCTTGTCGGGTTAGTTAGCAGGGTGGCTATCTTTGAAAAATCTTGAATGAATCTTGATAATATCCGCTAACCCTAAGAAGCTACGCGCCTTGATGGCGTCTTTGGTTGCTCCCGATTCATAATTCCTTCTACTTTCATTTGGATCCACGAGATAATCCATCTTTGTCGATCACGTGACCCAAAAATTGAACTCTTTCTAGCCAAAATTCACACTTATTAAATTTTGCATATAACTTTTCCTTTCTTAGTGTTTCTAACACTATTCTCAAATAATCGACATGATCATTACGTGTTTTGGAATAAATCGAGAATATCATCAATGAATACTACCACAAACTTATCCAAGTATGGTTTGAATATTACATTCATCATATCCATGAATCGGTAGGTGCATTCGTTAATCAAAAGACATAACCAAAAACTTCGTAATGACCATACTTGAGTTCGGAATCTTTATCTTTGAAACATCTTCATCCCTTACCTTCAATGATGGTATCCGGTTCTCAAATCTATTTTTGAAAAATATTTACGCCTTTTCGGTTGATCGAAAAGATCGTCGATCACAGGCAAAGGATATTTATTCTTGATTGTCACTTTGTTCGACTCTCTCGTAGTCAATACAAAAGTCTTAACGATCCATCTTTCTTCTTTACAAACAACACGGTGCTCCCCGAGGAGATGTCTTTGGGTCGAATGTATTTCTTATCCGGCCAATTCCTGCTGTTGTATCATCAATTCCTTCATTTCTCTAGGAGCCATTACATGCGGTGCTTTTGAAATTGGTGTCGTACGGATACCAAATCAATAACAAATTCTATTTCCACATCGCGGCGGAAGGCTGGTAACTCATCGGGGAAAACATCTACAAACTCATTTACTATCACAATGTCTTATTCTTGCTCCTTCTTGTTGAGTGTCTACCACATATGCGAGATAACCCATACAACCTTTTTGTAACAACTTCTTTGCTTGCATCATTGTTAAGCATCGCGACTGCTTTGGTGATTTACTGCCGTAAAACACGATCTTCGGTTGCTTTGTAGGTTTAAAACTCACAGATTTTCTTTGGCAATCGATGGTTGCTCCATGTTTAAACAACGATCCATTCCCAAAATAACATCAAATTCCCCAGAGTTGTATCGAATTTAGATCTCTTGTAAGTTCACGTTCTCTATCTTAACATGAATGATCCTTATAGACATGCTCTACATGAATCACTTCCTTATTAGCCACTTCATAACCATGGGTATTTCTAAATTTAATAAGGGCATTTCTATGCACTTAGCGAATCATGTGATCTGAAAGAACGAGGTTGCCCAGAATCAAATAATATATAAGCATTAATATTGTTGATCGGGACAATACACGAAACCACATCCTTAGATATTCTGCATCTTTTCTTGTCGTATTGAGCGTTCTAGCGGTTGGGCTTGCTTGGTGTATTTGTGCGATTGTAAGTGCTTTAGTGCCACTGTTTTCCTTTACCACTTTGCTTCCTCCCTCTGCTCCTTTCTTGGACAATTTACGGCAAAGTGATCCATCGATCCACAAACATAACACCCAAAATTTTTCTTTGGATTTGGACAGTTAGGAGAAATGTGTCCCTCCTGTCCACACTTGTAACACACATGTCATCCCTTTAGACAAATGCCGGATGATTCTTTCCACACTTCTTGCAGCGCTTCATTTTCTTCTTTGGTTGTCCCCCTTGAACACTTTTCGTGCTTTCAACATTATTCCATTTCCTTTTCTTATTCCACTTACTAGTACCCTCTGGTTTAACCATCCTTCAAACATCCTTTATTCTTCTTATCCTTGTTATACTTACCTCTGATTCACTACCACTTTCTGCTATTATTGCCTTCTCGAGGAGTCTTGCGGCAAAAGTTCAATCTGTAAGGCGACAACCTATTATAGATCCAGGCTTGAAGCTAACTTTCAAGCCGTCTCGCTTTTCGTTCTTACATATTCACTTGATGTGGGCGAATCGTGCCAACTCATTGAACTTGGCGGCATACTCGAGATCTGATCATATCACCTTGTTTAAGGTCGAGGAATCGGACTTCCATTCTGCTTTGCATTCCGGGAGGAAGTAATTTTCAAAGAAAAGTTTCTTAAATTTGGACCACCTTATTACACTGTCTGGCTCTGGTTTTATTCGCTTCCACCAAAAATTTGCTTCCCTTTCGTATATAGGCGACAAATAAAGTTTTTACGCTCTTTCTTACTTACTGGTTATCTCAAAGGCTTTCTCCATTTCTTGTATCCACGGTGAGCCTCGATTGGTTCGGTAGTCCTCTAAACTTCGGGAGGTCCTACACTTTTAAAATCTTTGAAGCTAGCCACATGAACAAGCGGTGGTGGTGGTGGAACATTCACGTCGGTGGTGGAGCATTCTGATTACGAAAAGCTTCCATCATAAAAGCGTGCAAATTCTTTGCGTAGGATTCTCTTGGGCTTCATTCTGTTTTCATTTTCATTATGAACCTCTTCGTTTCTATTCTCGGTGTTAGGTTCCACATTAGCATTTCTTACGTACCTAGGTACTCTTCCTCCTCTAATTACAGGTGGCATTTTATATCTTTAATAATATGTATATTATAAAACCATTAATTTCTTGAACATTCATACAAAATGTAAAACAATTACATTCATAACAAACATATTTAATATTATTATATACTAAACATGTTCTTACATTGCCTTGATCATTTCTATCCTGTTAGCTTTTACGGCTATTACATATTCACATTTACAATGTACATAACATTGCTAGCAAAAAAGATTTACATATACTAATCCTTAACCATTTTCGGTTAGGATTCCCCAAAAGATATCCCATAGAGCTACCAAAAGTGGGATACTTTTACATCCTACACATCTGAAACCCATTTATAGTATTTACATTATCATGAGACATACATGCCATAAACATCTCGGTGACACTCAAATATCCCTATCCCAAGCCTTTGGGGTGATGGAGCATGCAGCGTTCTCTTGATAATAACCATAACCACGGCTCATGAAATAGAATATCTAGTCATCCTAGCTCTCGGGGGTGATTCGAGACAATTGTCTGGGACCACTTTCCATGGAATGAATATATACAAAATTCATCATTTCCTTTTGTCTTTTGCACTCATCCAACCGCCCTCTAAATGGTGAATATAATCATTAGAGGTCATTTGTCATAATATTTTCCATTCCATGTCGTTCTTCATGCGATCCACGGATCATTTCTTCCCGATTACGGACCTTATCTTCGATATATCTGAGTCGGCTAACAATTCATTATTTTGATCCATCAAATAATGGATCATTGCTCTAGTATGTATCATTGCCTCTTCCATTTAGTTACATTGAGGCCCATCATCCGGTACCTCATGCATTTCCTCCTCTGGATCCTCCTCTTCTTACATGAGTTACGGATCTAAATCTATCACTTACTTTTTGGGAGACTCTTGGTGGTGGGCGATCTGCTCCTCAATAAAAACTAATTCCTCCACGAACCTCTGCCATCCTACACATAAACAAATAACTTGATTAATACATAATACAAGTTATATAACAAATAACAAATAACAGTTATTTTATTTTTTTAATTTATTTTATATGAACTTCCACAGTTCACTTTCTTGCAACTCTATATATATGAGTTATTTATTTCATGTACATCATACAAACTTAAAGTTATAACCCGGGTTCCCCATCCTAAGGCTTCTAACTTAAAGCTTTGATACCAACTTTGTGGCGCCCCAAATTGGTGCTTGAAACCCTTATTAGATTGCTCACGATATAAAACTTCTAGTATATAATAAACATAAACTTAATAAAGTTATTACATCAAAATTCTTCTAATCCAGTACACAAACCTTTAAGCGTTTATTACATGATAGTTTAATATTTACAAACATGAAAACTATCTATTACAACACTCTTGACTATTCTCCTATTTTTCCTTTTCCTTGTCTTTTCCGGACCCATACACTTTAGATGCCTTTCAAATTTGAAAACATTTAATAAAACAAGTATGAGCATTTAATTGCTCAACAAGTAATAACATTCTTTAAAGTTTAACAAAAAAAATAAATGTTTTCTTTGAAGTATGCTTTGACGATGAATCAAAAGCGTAAAAGCAATAAATCTTGAATCATTTGCAATTACGGAATATCATAACATTGAGTAAGCGAGAGGTTTTAAGACCATGAACATATTTTCTTTTCTTGAAAAGGTTCAATCGAAATATTATTAGATGAACCGTCTTAACTTACGAAACACGTGGGGTGATCGACCCTTTATGCCTGTATTGATCAATACTATCTTTTCGAACAATTTTCATGTTCTACATCACCACTCCCGAGTCTGATAAAATATCCCATTTAAGGGTATGTTCATTCTCGATTTTAGATTCCAACTACAACAATATAGTTTGGAAAGCTTAAATCATATACGATAATATTTCAAGACTTAATATAAAGAAATTGAAATATTTCACATCTATGTCTCGGCGGAAAGGAATGGCTCGACTTCTTTTGCAACTTTTCGCTATTGAATATCATAAGATAATAGATAATTCATTACCAATCTTTTGAAGTGATTGGAATAAAAGATTATTCAATCTTATAATATTCATAAATAATGAAAGCAGTTCGAAATTAGAGAACACATCAACATATGAATAATCTCAAAATACTTGCTCGATAAAGTAAGATTTAGATACTTGCCTTGTTTGTAGACTATTGATAAAATTGAAACAACTTGTGTATTCTCACGGATCCTACATAATTATTTGCATTCATAAGCATATCGACCAAATGGACAAATCATATAGCTTATATGTTCACATATCACATAATCACGGTGATCATGTTTTTTTGTTTATATTCTCATACGTGAGATATTTATTTACATTTTCAAATATCTCAATCATGTTCTTACAATAGCCTTTTTCTTTCTTTTATGGGTCTAATATAATTTCTGTTCATTGAGTTTAGTTCATATTTCTTTTACTTACTTCATTTGTCATAAGTATACTTTGCAATTTTTCTTATATTTAGGTATTCAAGGTGAATACCTAAGGTATTTCATGTATTAGGTATGATTGTTTATCAAAAGGTAGAACTTGTAGTTCCCAATTTGCTTTGCAAATTATATTGCCAAACTATTTGTTTAAACTTATTGCGTTTCTTAGTTATGTCAAAACAGCCCTCCTTGGCCAAATCTATCTTGCAGCCTTTATTGTTGCTCCCACAATTCTTTTGTATAATTTAATTTGGTTTAGTAACCTCTTACCATTTTACTACACTGAGACTAAATTTTCCTTTTGTTTTCTCTATTTAGCTAAGTGAGTCTAGTAGCTCACTTAAATAAACTAACAGACTCTTAGCATTTCTTTTTCTTCATGATATTAGTCAATTATATTTGACTTTGTGGGATTTTAGTGTGGCTTCACATTGCATTAGTGGTCAGCTAATAATTATTTCTGCAAATGTGCAGCAGTTCTAATATAAGTCGAGCTGCTCCAAAATTGTCACAGCAGTTACCTAACGTTATACGTCACGTTTTGCGTGAGTTACAAAATAGAACCACCTGGCTTCTTCTTACTACTGTTAGTTGCTTAATGCCTGTACTTGCTGCTGTTATTAGCATTTTGTTTTAATCTGTTAGCATTATGTTATGGAATATTACATAGCTGATATGTATATCTTAATTATAAAGAGGCACAAGTTAGCTATCTTAGAAATTTAACTACACCAAGTAAGAGTTCAATAAAGGACTCCCCACCCGGGACTGTACTCAGCCACTGCTGCTGCCACGGGCAGCAGCTCTGTTCTTAATTAATGCCATTTTTTTACTTTCTATTGGTAAGTTATTTACACCCTTTATTAGAGAGGTAAAATATTGCACCCATCCTTCAAATAACTTGCAAATTACTGTCATTACCTTTAGTATGCAAACCAAATTGGTGCCACACTGGTTGACTGGCTCTGCAGCACAGCGAAGCACAGCGCTGGGCGCTAGCTACTGTTGCCTGCAGCAGCCCCGGCCAGCCCAAACCTCCCCAGCCCCTTCTTTTGATTGCTACATTTCCTTTGTTACACTTGCTATTTTTTTTTTTTTATTGCACCAAAGTTCCAGTAGATTTTAGATGTAATAGCAACCAAATAATAAAACATACTAAGTTCTCAAATTCAACATCTTAAGCTGCCCAAAACAGTTTGCCAACATAGGTTGTCATACCAAAATCCCCTTTTTTGTCTTAGCTTAAAAAAAATAGTTTTCATTCCATTTAACAAGGTACAACACTTTACTTACCCTCAAGCATGACATATATATATTACCCATGCTTTAATTCTACCGAATAAACAATTATTAAGCAAAACAGTTCATTGATGAATTTTATCAAACACTTTACAGGCACTGTTTTGCAACACCCATGTCTTAGCTATTTATTTTCTTTAAACTCCCGATTAACTTCCTTATTACTCCACAACCACTTATCTCCTTATTCCTAAATTCAGTCTATAACAATCAAACTCAACCAAAATCATATATATTCAATGAATTAGCAACTAATTAGTTTATGCTAATATTATACTATCACACTAGACTCAAATTGTTGCAATATAAACTGAACATAGATTTCAAACATAACACCACTATATAATATCTCCTAGATTTCACTCCGGTTTAAACAAACCAATTGACAACCTTCAATTTTAACAGAAAAGATAAGAGGAAGAATTAAAAGTACAATTATTAAATTCATACCTCCCGCTTGATAAGTTCCCGCTCAACTCACAACTCCCATTTCGTAAAAATTACGAGTTTCAATATTTTCCTATCACTTACATGGGCTTAAGAAAAAAGCGATCGATACAATGTGAAGCTCTGCTTTATAAGAAGTCTGGCTTTGCTAAACACGTTATAGGCAACTGAGGTGTAGAGCTAAGTTATGGAATAATTGCCAGCACCTGCTAAGCTAATAGATTATCTCTTGTTTTTAACAGCCACGTATACTATAATAAACTGAGTTTCATTTACTAATGATGTTAATTCATAAGGCTGCGTTTGGCAAGAAAATAAAATTTACTTCTCCTACTGCACTTAGTGTACCACCTATAACATATTTCGGACACACTAAAATGCATTACCAAAATTTTGAATAAAATATCCATACATCATTTCCATCAAAATAGAGGGTATTTAATAAATATAATAAATATTAATTATTATACATGACAAAACATCTCATCACGTGTCTGATTGCACATAATAATATAATAACACATACCAAAGTATATAAAAAAAATTACTACAGATTACTAAAGTAAAATCTTATTTTATTTACTCAAAAAATGCGGTTCGCTACAGTATATGTTTCCCTGTTTGCAAATCCGTATATTTCTTTTCATGTATATTTGAGATCTATGAATTTTCAAATCATCCAACCAACATAAAGATGCAATAAAACATAGAGCAATTTGGGAAGGGTTAAGTTTCATTTTCTACTTTTTTCCCTTTAGTTTAGTTGCTTAACATACATGTAGACTTCCAGAAAGTGGACAAAAAAATAAATATATAATAGCTGTGATTGTAACCACAATTAACACCAAGTTAGAGTTTGATATCTGGTCCTTAAAGCTCTATCACAGGCTGCTTAGTTGGCATGTGTATGCTTTGCTACACTTAATAGAGATTAAAATTTGAAGTGTATTGCATTTTCTTCGTACTTGATATAGCTCCTCTTTATATGGTTAATGTGCCTTTAACACTAAATATTCTTGCAGAGGGCTATTGAAGAGGGTGCGGACTTCATAGAAACAGATATTCTAGCCTCCAAAGATGGTGCTCTTATATGCTTCCATGATGTATTCCTTGATGACATGACTGATATAGCCGAACACAAAGAGTTTGCAAATCGAAAGAGGACCTACGATGTACAAGGAATCAACACAACTGGCTATTTTACTGGTTAGACACCACCCTATTTAGCATTATTTACGCTACAATCAATGCTTACCATGGTGTTTCTTGTTACATGAATATATGCTTTATGTATGAATATACAAGTATTAGCATAATCATCTCATTATCTTCTATCCCCTCCTTTTGTAAGTTTTCTGTGCACCACTTTTGCAAGGATTTCATTTAATTAAAATGTTTGAAATTTGTTTAATCAAAATGCAGTTGATTTCACTCTCAACGAACTAAAGTCATTAAGGTTGAAGCAGAGGTACCCATTCCGTGACCAACAACATAATGGTCAGTTTCCTCAAATCATGAACTTTGAATTATTTATTTTCTTCGGTTTTGGATCTTTTTATCACCTTCTTATTATCAACATTTATCTTGCAATCTTATTTGAATATGCTGATATTGCAACCTGACACAATTCATAGTAAGAAAAGCTTAAAATCGGAAGTTGTCATGCTCTAACATAGAAAATTCCCCTCACCGTGAACATTTTCTAGTGCAAAATCTTACCTCTTAAAATATAATTAGTAGTGCAAAACTGACCTAAAATGTACATTTTTGCACTACTAATTGTACCACGAGGTAGTGGTTTACTATATTGTAAAGTAATGCACCATATCTCCACAAAGCAATAAACTTAGGTACAGTTTTGCATTTTAGTCTTCTACTTGTCATACGATTGGATTATTTTTCTTTTATACAAGTCCCCTATGTGAACAGTTGATTATTACCTTTTCTTAAATGGTAATGGTATCTTTGTTCTTATTCTGAGTTTTTATCATATGAAAGTTATTCTTTAATATGTAGAAAACAGCATTAGCCCAATCACTCTCTGTCTAGAGTAATATCTTTTTGAACTGAATTCGTCACAGTTGGAGCTATTTCTTCTTATATTTGCTTCATTAACTTATCAAAGTACTCGTGCCGATTTGCTCATTTTTGTAATAAACATGATTAATTAGTATGAACTTAATGAAGTAATTTAAGTCGATGTAAATCAAACCGGAAATAATCATTCTACATTCTCTAAAGAAAGTACAAGAACTTAATGATTACTAACTTTAGTATATCTTTTTACTTGTGGCATGCTATTCCCTTTTAGTGATTGATAAGGATTATGGTATATTTTCCAGTCATAAACAATTGTTATAATCAATTTCTTTGTTCAATACTCTGCAGGAAAATTTTCTCTCATTACTTTTGAAGAGTTTATTTCAATTGCACTGGATGCACCCAGAGTAGTTGGAATATATCCAGAGATTAAAAATCCAGTACTGATCAACCAGCATGTGGGTAACATATTTCCTTCAATGCCGCTACAAAATATTTAGAAAGAAGAAAATGGCTGCTTTAAATTAGAAAATTGCTGATGGATCAACTAACTATATTATATCATAGATGGTGCTTTCTTCATTTCTAAATTTTTGCTGTTGCATTCAACAGGTAAAATGGCCAGGTGGTAAGAAATTTGAAGACAAATTTGTTGAGACACTTGAGAAGTATGGATACAGAGGCTCATATTTGTCAAAGCACTGGTTAAAACAACCTGCATTTATTCAGTCCTTTGCCCCGACATCACTTATTTACATTTCGAACCAGACGGATCTGCCTAAGATCTTCTTAATTGATGATGTAACTATTCCATGTCAAGACACAAATCAGGTTTCTCTTTTCTGCTTTACACTTGAGGTTTCTATAATCAGTCCTAATATGCAAAGAGAAATTTCATCAACCTAGATTTACCAGAATGTTGTGGTGGACCAGAAGATACACAGATTCCATCTAATATTTAACTCTTTTTCATCATTTAGTTGATAAAAGAACATGCCGATAATCACTAATTTTGATGTCTGTTAATGCACTGTAACTGTTTATTCCAATTTAATTCATGATTTCTTTGCTAAAATAAAGAATGATTTTTGCAGTCTTTTTCGGAAATTACTTCGGATAGTTACCTTGACTTCATAAAGGAATACGTAGTGGGCATTGGACCTTGGAAGGATACACTGTGTCCTGAATTAAATAATTATCTGCAAACACCTACTGACCTTGTCGCCAGAGCACATGCCCATGACTTACAGGTACTTGTGCTGTTTGAACCTTATCCTGTGGTTAATTTTAATAAGGTGACAAGATATGCAATGTCCCATCAATATTCATAATATTGCATTCTGTTTCATTAGTATTTATGGTCATGATTTGATATTGTATTCAGACTTGCAAGACATCATACAAATAGAACCGACTCAACAGAAAATTTCTATATGTTAATTAGGGTCTTTTTTTTCTGCTAAATTTGTTTGTATATTAAAATGCAAAAAAAATAAGGATGTTACAATCAAGCTCAAAACATAGTCCTAACTCCCATGGAGACTATAACACCTAGTTAAAGACTAGGAAACCCAAAACCTAACATAATTGAGTAATCCCACAATCCGAGGTTAGGTTAAGAAATTTAACTAAACAAATACATTAACTACGGTATACGTTTAGGTGTGTTCATTGAATGAAAATAACCTCCATTGCACCATGGCATAGATGCTGCTTCTTTGGGTAACATTAAAATTGAAGTGCAATTGGTGAATTCTTTGGAAGTATCACGTCAACTTGATAGTTGATTTTCCACGCTCTGAAGTCAATAAATCTCTATATATTGCAAAAAGGGCAGCATAACGATTAGCCTCAAATCATATTAGGACCTAGTAATGAACTTTGCTGGTTATAGGCAAGCAATGGGTACGTGGGACACTTAATCACCTAATAATATGCATCAATTTATTTAATTATGAAAAGCTTTTTAAATTTTCCTTGTATTGTTTTAGTGAAGTTCTTCAGGAACCTTGAAAGACGGATATAAATCTTTTGACAGTGTAATCGAGTCTCTCAGCCAAAAGCATATATAATTTGAAAGCATTTCGCTACTTTTGAAATAACATTTGGTCATCTGTTAGTAAATTCAAAGATATTGTCTGATATTCATATTATGGTTTGGATATATATATATATATATGTATATATGTGTGTGTGTAATACTTTTTGTAGGAAAATTAGATATAAATGAAAACAGTCATGTTGGCTTACTGGCTTGGCTTGCACAGATCACAATCCTATTCAATGTGTTTCATAAACTGCAACACATTCTGTTTTCCTTTTAGATTTGCTTGACTATGGTTTATCTTTTCATTTCCATACATGCATGCTAAGATATTAGCTCGTCGTGTTAATTTCTTTCAGGTGCACCCATACACCTTCAGGAATGAGAACTCCTTCTTACATTTCAACTATAGTCAAGATCCATATCTCGAATATGATTACTGGTTAAACACGGTAGGTGTGGATGGACTCTTTACAGACTTCACCGGCAGCCTCCACAGATTCCAAGAATGGACATCCCCTTTCAATTCTCGCGATGATGCTTCTACCTTGTTGCATAAGATTACGTCGATGATCTCAAAGTACGGGAAGAAGACATAACATGGTCAAATGGCCACGGTACTCATTTATCTTCCCGTGTAATTTTATGGAAAAATATGCTTATAAATTTCATTGAGCATTGATTTCATTAATAAAAAGCTAGCAGTTTTTAGGTTTGTTTCGACTCCATTATCATGCTTCTTTCTTACAACTCTCTCGTGAAAAAATTCCAATTTATTTTGCAGCCATTTTTATAGTACATGTTTTGCCAAAACCTCGTCATGTCTTTACGTTTTCAACCTTGTTAAAATGTTGTATAACTTTATATGCGCAGCGGCAGGATCCGATTTTTCAAATGTGGGACCCTCAAGAACAATGAATTTATTTTTTTAGGCAACAACATTGGTGGTTGTAAATTTATTCTTTTTTATATTTAGCTAAAATGCTATTATTATTCATTCATTTTTCTGGTAAGAAGAAACTACTACTAATTACTCTCTCTCCGTTCCGAATTATAAAATTAATATTGATTTTTTAAAAGTCAATTCAATATATTTTCAAATTTAAAATTCACATGATTCATTGAAATTATAAAAACAAATAAAATTATAACTAGTAGTTTTTTTTTTTTGAATAGTTAATGACATTCATAATTGTATTGAATTTATATTAATTTTAAATTTAAAAATATTTAAAATTAATTTTTAAAAAGTTAATACTAATCTTATAATTTGATACGAGTGAATACAATGTTTTACTTTTCACTGGTAAAGAAATTCAACTTTTTCTTAGTAAATGGTTTAATACAGGGACCCTTTTCAATCTCTCTCACTATATAGACATCTTGTAATATGTGCCATAATATGTACACAATTTAGAGCAAAACTCAATATTTGACATGATAAAATACTCCAATCCAGGCTATCCAGCTCCTTAAAGAATTCAGCAAGGAGTTGCAAATTCCACTCCCTCTATATTCTTTTTGTGTTGGTAATCTCTTCTTTGAATTTCCCAAGGATCTTTTGAACTAAAGATTCATATCTAGGAAATTGCCAAACCATGGCACAACATCTAGATGCAAAATTTAACAACCAATTTTACAACAAAACTGAATATATAAAACAAATAACATAATAAACTAATGCAGATTTAGATAAAAAGATTATAGATGCTTAAATGCAACATAAGTTTTGCAAAATAACCCAATAATGTGATCTAGAGAACACTTTTCACAAGCACTAGTTTGATAAACATTAGCATTCACTCCTAACTTAATCTGATGTCAAGGTTCAAAAAATATTTCATAAGCATTCACTATGAAGAAACTTTCATCTTGGAAACCTCTTCCAGCAAAAATCTGGATTCAGCTGCATAATCAACAGGAGCAACAGCTCTCACTGTAATCCTCTGGCGCTTCTCATTATTGTACTCCTGTGGAGTAACGCTAACTCGAAAAAGGTGAGGCACCCATGTAGCTTCTTTTAGCTTCATTTGATAAGGATTTCCTTCTCCCTCCTAAAACCAAAAAATCACAACTAAACTCAATTCATTTTCATAAAAAAATAGCTTTTTTTGTACAACAAACAAAAGGCAAATAATAGAAACCGTCTTCACAAGGGATGTATAATGTATAGCTAGAATAGAGCAGCTAGTGATAAGAAGCAATAAGAAGGTCATCAATTTGGTTGCATGTAAAGTTTGTACCTGTGATTTCAACTTGTCAAGCTCATCTGCAGAGCACCCGACTAGTTTTTCAGCTTGTTCATTAAAAACGGACACCCAAGCTTCACCACTTGCATCAGAAACTTTTGCAACCATTATATATCTGGAAATGGGAAGGAAAAAAAAACACTTAGATTAGGCATTTGCAAAAACAGCTTTTAGAAAAAACTTGTACAGCTAAAAAATTGCAGGAGTTTTCTCAAACCTCAAACTGCATTCGTCATCATTCTTCTGGCATCCTTCACACCAAAACCCAGATCCAATAGCTTGAGTAACTTTCTTGCTGCATGTCTTGCAAGCTCGATACCACATTGACTGATCTGGTTTGATTAGGCTTATATAGACTTTTGTGCTGAAAAATGCAGGCTGCAACATAAACAGATTCGCATGTTCAGATATATTCACTAATCTGCTTTTATCTCCTACTAATCATTTATTCTTTTTTGCATGTTAAGAAGTAAGAACTGAACTGATGATAAGGAACTTTAGACTGTCAATTCTACTCCAGATTAGGAGGTTTGTGGTTTCTAAATTCTTCAGAAGTTCAGTGCTATAATACCTTCTCCTCACCCAAGGTTGGGTTAGATGTTATATAGGAAAGGGATACTCTGTCAGAGTACATGGATCGACCTCCACTCTTTGTTGAGGGGCTCAAGCCAGAACCAACAGAAGCCATTGAACTTTCTTTGCCTTCAGAATCATACCTGTTGCAAAGAACAATGGGTATAAGACTAAAGAAGTGCTATCAAAACAACAAATAACCTCATCAGTTATTGGTCAGCAACTTACCAGGATTTCAACTTCTTTGATTCAGGTGTCTCTGGGTTTACCACAATAACGCTTCTGCTCAATGACGACAAAGATACACCTATAGTAACAAAACAAAACAAAAAGAGCTCTATTAC
Organism: Panax quinquefolius; assembly: GCA_020205615.1. Classification (NCBI taxonomy): domain Eukaryota; kingdom Viridiplantae; phylum Streptophyta; class Magnoliopsida; order Apiales; family Araliaceae; genus Panax; species Panax quinquefolius. The sequence goes on along the minus strand of CM035169.1, from coordinate 146,392,976 downwards.
CACTTTGAATCTATGATATGCATTATTTGGGTTAAATTATTATGGTTCTAGAAAATTCAGATTACCTTGGAAGTCTCCAACTTTAAGGGATTTGATTGCAACTATGGGAGATTTATCAGCAATATCCAACAGTTCTTGTCCAACACTAGTAGCAAGATCATTCCATAGGGAAACCACAACAGTCTTCTTACTGCAAATAGTATGCCATATAATTAACACACAACAACAACAAAGGGGCAAAATTTGTCGTTAAACTTTCTAAAAGAAAGTCTTACGTCTCATCTGCAATAGTTATGTCGCGCTTTGGGATAGTCTCATTGTTAATTTTCCTTCGAATACTCATTGTAGGAGATACATTTTGCACCACACCAATAACATCTACAATTTATAACCATGGAGAAAATCATGTTTCTGAAAGATGTCAATAACATAAGAAAATAAATCAAAGTCTACAAGTGGGCAATCTTACCAACAAGCTCTTTCAGATTGACATATGGTCCCAACTGATCGATAGGAACAAAATTAAATTTTGTTTCAGGGATGATAGTTGCTTCTTCACTGGCCTCCTCCACTAGTGAATACTCGTTCAAAGTCATTTCATAATCGTTTGGTACCGTCTTGAACTGCTTGTTAGCAACTTTTAGAGTTCCCTTTGATATGTAATAGACCTTCCCCAGCTGAAACTTGTCATAGAACTTCCTTGCAGCCTCATTAAACATTGTTGCTTGAATTTGTGTACCCTGTACCATTAAAATTAGTTCACTGCCTCAATCAGTCTACAGTCTACAGCCTACTAAAAACACACAATATTACTGACTTGATGAAAATAATACATAATATTTGTAAAAAGTATTTTTGACTTACATCTTCATCTGTCAACTCTACATTGAAAACACAACCTTCCCCTTTGTTATTCTTATAAAAGCGCATGGTTCCTTTGTTTGTAACCCGAACCTTTATGGTCCAATTTCCTAGATATGGATTCAAAGAAACAAGTGGATGAACTCTTCGAGTCATTGCCATTCGTGCAGCAGGGGCCATACTAAAATTCACAAAACATAAGTGTTACTTCCAAGACCAAACCATAAATTTTAACACTTGGACATTAAAAATTATACAATGTTTACTTGCTCCTTGGCTTTAATAATTACATATAATAGCAATGTACACTATCAGAAAACACTTACTTTCCATTTTGTTCATGAACTATTTGTGCAGCTGATTTAGTAACCACTTCTTGCTTTGGCTTCAAAATGATGCCAGGCATTTGCCTGTATACACCACTCTCGACTTCCATTTCTTGTTTAGGCATCAATGCAATCCCTGATTCCTCATTTTTCACAACAATGTTAATTTCTGCTTCAAGCGGGGGAGACACAACCTCACATTTTGTTACAATGAGATACCTAAAACAGTAAAAAAAGCACATTATATTTCCTCTAAATTAATTTGCCAAAAAAAGTACCAAGAATTTTTTTAAACTAATGATGGATAATTAAAGAATTCTCACTGTTTATTCTTAAGCGGAATATCATTGAGTGTATAATCAAGAACACAAATAAGTCCCAAGTTCTGAATGTTCCCAGAGATTACTTCAGATGACAAACTAGATGGGAACATTCCATCAAGCTTCATCTTCCCATCATTAGCTATAAACCTGCAACAATCAAAATGCCTTTTCAATTATAGATTAAGAAAGACCAAATTAAACAAAGAGAACCAAAAACCCAGTAAAATATGTCTGTTACTGTTAATGATTTGAAAATCTATTCCTCGGTGAAATGAAGATAACTCATTTCTTAGATATAACAACAAATCTATTTGTTTGCAGGGTCAATGCAAGACTTTTCGGATCTATTAAATCACTACAACCAAATGCAAATAATTGTATCAATTCAAATACAACTCAGATTTACTTTTTCTTCTATAAACCCAAAAACCCACCATGTAAAATACACCATATACAGAAATGGAAAAGAGAAATCTAGATTTTCATTCCACATAATCCAAAAGAAAAGACCAAAAACCTTATGAAGGTAAAATACAAAGAGAAGGTGAATCACCTGAATCTGTTATTTCCGGTAAGTTTGAGATCAAGCACTTGAACTATAATTTCGGGAATATCAGATGAATCTGGAGATGGGTTTGATAGAATAGTTGAAATCGCATCTGGGCTTACTGATTTCGCCATTTTTTTTCTTTCTATTTCTTACTCCCTCTCTATAGGTAAACAATTTCTGGAGGCAAAAGAAAAACAAAGAGAAGATCAACAAGAACAATATTTTCTCTCTCCTCTTTGGGTTTTAGCAGAATGAAGAATTTGTTGCTCCCATTTTCGTTCTTGTATTGGTGGGGGGTTTTGGCGCGGGTTAATGAATTCGAGCTTTGAATAACTTTCTATTTTCCGCGGCAAATTGTACTCCAGTCTCCATTTACTTTCCTGTTCCCGCCAGAATTGAAGATTTGGAGTAAATACCTAGTGTGCCCCTATGATTTATATCAAATATCCGAATGAACAATTGAAAATATATATATATACTTCCTCCGTCCCAAATTAATTGTTCAGTTTTGATTTTTTAAAGTCAAATTGACCATTTTTAAAACTAATCATTTTACTATTTTTACTAAAATATAGGTGAAGAGATTATAACCAAAAGAAAGTATATACAATTTATTACTAATCCTAATTTTTATAATTTTAAAAATATATTTATATATGCTTAATTATTAATTCTAAAAATAGTCAATTTGACTTTAAAAAGTCAGAACTAAGCAGTTAATTTGGGACGGAGGGAATATTTTTTAGTTGACTAGGAGTCCATAGACCATGGTCACTTGGTCAGTTTTGGTAAAATTGAAATATATAGAAACATGTCCAATAAATATTATTATAATATATTGAAGATGATGATGACCTACAAATCATTCTTGAGGGCAAGGATGGATATATAAGCTATCTTTACAATCAGATATTCTCTTACTTACCCATGATGGCATACCATCGAACTCAAATTTTGAAATCATGGGACCACACGTTTGCGGAGCTTGAGGAATATCCAAAGAATCATCAGATTCGCTCACGGATTTCCAGGGGAAGTCAACTTCGCCAAAAAGCTGATTATAGACCATTCCTCATCAAATGTCAAACCTGAGGTATTGACTATCCCTGCAAACTTTAGAGTTAATCACCTGCCATCATCTTCGTTTAGCCAATTCTATGAATTTCCTAAATGGCTGGAAGTGATTCTTAACCCATTAAATCAGTTTCTAGTTGCAGAATCCCAAAATTTTGTAACTGAAGAACCAGAAGAAATCAACCTTATCCTGCTCCCTCAAATAACCAACTCTATGATTCCGGGCCTTGAAGCCAAATCGTAGAAATCAAACATTGAAATCATAGAGTCACCAATCCCAAATGTCCAAACCCAAGCTCCTCCAACCGATATACCATCCTCCTCATCGCACGACTATTTCATCTTGATCTTGCTTTGTCTGACTTGCAAGCTCAATCTCCACCAAGAACCCCTCAATGGACAATCCTCAATCAACTGATACTTTCCCCAGCCTGCCAACCAAGGATGATCTGAAAGAAACTTCTAAGCAAATGATCAAGTCCATCGAAGCAAGCCTGGAATCTCACTCTGACCTTCTGAACATCCGACTGAATCAAATGATACAAGCTGCAAACAAATTCCCTAAATCTGATGATTCTTGAGCTCACTTTCTGAAGCTAAGGGAAATTACCAAAGAAATTCTCAAGAGTATATCGAGCCGAGATGAGATCCATTTCCATGTTGTCTTTGCCAACAAAGAGAGGCTATGTTTGAGATATAGAAAAACCAAGATCGTCGACATCAAATTATGTTGGACAATATTCTCAACTGAAAGCTTACATTTATGACTTCCGAAATCTTATGCCAATCGGAGAAGCATAATGATCGATTCTTACAGATCCTCCAAAATAAAGAAGCTAGAAATTGAAAAAATCAAGGAGAATAGGAGGACATTGCTTCGAACTCAAAGCCAACTCAACGAGCTTGTCCAAGGAGTAAATAGGTTGTCTGCCGATATTCAACCCTTGATCTTTGACATAAAGGGGAGAATAAGAAAGGAAAGGAGATCAAGGAAGCCAAGGCAGGCGGCAGGAGGTCATGCAATTCAAGAAGGGGAAGCCCTCTGCAAGACCATCACATCATCGGACTCAACGATCTAGTCAAGTGACGATTGTATCGCCTATTTCTCTCGAGTCATCGAGAGCCAACTCCTAGCTCGCAAGAGGCGTGACTCATCAGACGCGATCCGAATGCCAACTGGAGATCCTACATTCATGCGCCAAAAACATGAAGAGAATCCAGTTCTAAAATCTGCGAAATTTGGAAGAGTTAGCAAAGAAATGAGGAAGCTCGAAATGAAGAGAAGGGCTGAGGAGTATGCAAATCCACCTCCACACAAGAGACCAAGAAAACAGAGATAAGTTAAGAGTTTAATGTTTTATTGATTTAATGTTATATTGTAATATCTTTTGATCATCAATAAATTCATACTTATTCTCTAGAAATTTCAGTTGCTCACTGAAATACTAAGTCATGTTTAAATTCCTGCAAATGCATCTAGTCACTAATAATCATGACAAAAAATCTCTTTGGGTATGTCAACATCAAATAGGGGGAGATTGTTGGGAGAATGCATATTATGATTTGATGTTTTAATGCATGTGTTCATGATTATTTGTAAGGTCCTTTAAAGAATATATGTACAAGGACTTAGTGATAGATCAAAATTGTTAGGTTGATCTAAGCTTTCAACGTGTATCATTCTGTTCTAAAATGTATTGATAGAAAGATCAAAACTGTTAGGTTGATCTTGAGATGTAATAGATTAGTCTTGAAGAAATCTTAGTGCATCAATTTGATCAACATTGCAGAAGTCAAGGGAGAAAACGTAGAGCTTGAAGATCGTAGTGTGCCTGCCTTGAAAGGGGACTCTTCGAAAATCGTAGAGTGGTCCCAATGTTCACCAAGCTAACTCCACGATCGTAGTGTGCTGAAGGAAGCGTGAAGTTTATAAGTCAACGATCGTAGTGTGGTCTCGGGCGTAGAAATCAACAACACGCAGAGAGCGGATCGTGGTGCGTGAAAGTTTAAGAGAAATCGTAGTGTTCTAGGCGATAGCATCGTAGTATGCAAGTCAAAGCCACTGCGATCTTAACAAATAGAACATCACGATCCAATCGTAGAGCATCATCTGTCTCCTGTCGAAAAACGTCGAGCCTCATGAGTTGTTAATTCAACATACGAGGAATGGATCCCGATCTTTGCGGTGCTTTCATCGGTCCCGAATATATGAAATATCCTTAGTATGCAACAAAAGAAGCGTATTGAAGAAGCTAAGGATAAGACTTATGGATAAGAGGACAAAACACCTTTTCGGTGGTAGGTGAGAAAGCGACTGCGATGTCGGTGAGCGAATGCGAGAATTCGAGAGATGTGCGAAAATGTCTCCATCGCAAAGATAAAAAGTTCGAAGCATTTAATGCCACAACGGATGGATCCAACGGATAGTTTTCAATATCACATATATCTGGATCGGATCGGATGAGAGAGAAAATAAAGAAAGCAATAAAACATTCAACGTGAAGAATTCTCTAAGGCTCAACTCTACGATCCGAGATATTGAAAAGCTTGCTCACCACTCGATTCTTAACGAACCGGTCTTTACTTACACAAAGAAACCGAGTAAAGAACCTTCGAACGCAACAACAACAACAACCATCAATCAATCAAGAAGAGTACCAAGTCTGCTTTGGACTTGAAGAGTTAAATAGTGAATCGTAAGAAAGCCAAGTTTGCTTGGACTTGAAGAGTTCAAGAGTGAACTAGAGAGTTCTAAACTAACGCCGGTTTAGAAGGAATCTGTGTGATTCAGAAGATTGTAAAAGACATCCTTAGTGGATATCCTACTTGTTGAGTAGAAGAGTGGACTAGGAGCTTTGAGTGCTCTGAACCACTTAAAAACAACGGTGTCATCTATATCTGTCATAACTGCTATATCTGCTATAACTGCCTTACTCGCTCATAACTCCATTGCTTGGTTAAGAAGATTAAAATAAATATTAATTCCGCTAAGTTTTGATCACTATCTAAGAACAAGTTTAAAATAAAAAAGATTTTCAAATATCTATTCAACCCCCCTTCTAGATAACTTGTGCCTACTAAGAACTAACCATTGGTATCGGAAGCGGGTTCTATTTTTACGACTTTACACGCTTTAGTATATCCAAATGGCACTTGCGTACCAAGCAAATCCGGGAGGGGGAGGCAGCAAGCCACCAATGTGCAACAAGGATAAATTTGCTAACTGGAAAGTTAGAATGCAAGCTTACATGGACTCAATAGATGAAGATCTATTTGAGACTGTTCTTAATGGGCCCTATATACCAACAAAGCTTGCACCAACCATTGACGAGCCAAACAAAGTACAAATCAAAGTGAAAGAAGAATGGACAGACACAGAGAAGAAAGCCGTCCAACTTGACAAAAAGGCTAAGAACATCCTGTTCCAATCCTTGGAGGACGATATATTTGACAATGTTGTAAACTACAAAACAGCTATGGAAGTCTAGGAAGCTAGCTCACGATCATTCACGAAGAAAACCAAGAAGTTAGAGAAAACGGTCTGGCGAAAATGTAACCGCCGGTTATGAAAGATTCAACATTCTGTTCAACTCTCTCTACGAAGCGTATGGAAAGATCTATCCTAACAAAGATCGACCATAAAGTTCATGAGAGCCCTACCGAGCAAGTGGGATGCCAAGACCACTGCTGCAATAAGAAGAAGTCGAAAGAATCTTAACGAGATGACGATTCAACAACCGTGTATGGAAATCTCCCGACATCTGTTGGAGCTAACCTAACGTCTTTGAAACCCTTTAAGAAGGAAGAAGGAAGGAAAAGGGTGTTGCTCTCAAAGCAATCGAAAAGTCTATCAAAAGTCATCACTTTGAGATTGAATCGACGATGATGAAGACGATGATGACGATCTTGCCATGATGGTAAGAAAACTAAGAAGGTTCATGCGTCAAGGCAAAGTTGGCAAGAAAAAGAAGGTCAGCAACTACAATAGCCAGGAACAAATAAATGATCTATGTTACAACTGCTAGAAGCCTGGGCATTTCATTGCCAACTGCAACAAACCCCTAAGAGAAGAACTAAAGAAGAAACAACATTGAAAGAAGGAATACAAAGGAAACAAGAGGCCTCATAAAAGAGACAAAGGCCTGGTAGCTGGAAGATCATGGAGTGATTCAGATAATGTTTCAAATGCTGACTCTGGAGATGAAGAAGAACCACAAATGGCCAATCTGTGCTTAATGGCCAAACATGCAAAGGACAAACAAAGCCTCAACATTCACAATGTAAATCTCGATGAGGTATTTGATTTCAACTCACGATGTAGATATGAATGACTTAAGAACTGCAGATCATGTGGCATAACCAATGATTTACATCAATACATGAAGTGGTTCGGTGTTGTCAAGGATCATTCACTTCTTCAAGAGAGAAGAAGAAAGTTCAAGAAGAGCTTGAAAGCGACCCTTCTAAATCTTGATCTTCTCCCCAAGCTTGAAGCTAAGAATGAAACTTTAAAGCGAATAAACACACATCATTACAAAAAGAGAGTCTAAGCTAACCTCTAAAATTGAGGATCTAGAGAAGACTATCTTTGCATGGAACAAATCCTCATCATCCATGGACTGCCTGCTCTCTAGTCAGAGAAGCACATTCGACAGAACAGGCTTAGGCTTTGGGGAATCCATCTCAGAGCTAAGTGTGGAAAAGAGAATGGAAACTAGCTCGTAATGTCTCGGAGGCTTTAGTAGAGGCATTGCTTTTATTAAATCTTCATAGTTGGAAGAACCAAACTCAACCTTGTTCTCATCGATTCTAGTTATACTCAGAGAAGTAAAGGATCACACTCTGGTCTGGGTTTCATAAAGGAGAAGAGTAACCCAACCTCTACCTACCAACCTCGAAGAATCGTAGAGTCAAGCAAAACTAACTCTACGAATCTACTAGGAAGGTACAGTAGAGGTAAGGCTCACTCATCACTATTTATGAAACCTAAGGACACGTGGAAGAAAGAGAATCGATTCAATGTAAGGCTAACAAGGAACCACACAAGTCCAGTGGAGGATGAATCACACACATGCAGTACGCATCATAATAGATGTGTCATATGTGATAAGTATGGTCATAAATCTACAAAGTGTTATTATAACTCCATGCATGTGAGACCCAAGACTAGACAAGTTTGGGTTCCCAAAGGCACTAACACGAAGGACCCATGCAAATATGGGTACCAAAATGAAGGTTAAAATGTTTTGACAGAAAAAGAGCTCCACGACCTCAACATGGTATCTAGGCGGTGGATGCTCAAGGCATATGACAGGAACAAATCTCTGCTATCTAACTATGTAGAAAAGGAGGTCCTCGGTCATCTTTGGAGATAACGGCTCAAGGCGAAGACAAGAGGATATGGCTCTGCTTTGCAATGGTGCAATATCTTTCAAAGAAAGTAGCTTATATGTGGAAGGACTTCACCACAACCTTTTAAGCATCGACCAACTCTGCTTCTGAGGGTCATGAAGTAACATTTCTCAACAATCAATGTCAAGTCGAGAGATCCAAGACATCCGCCATAAAGCTAACTTAAAACAAAAGAAGAAATGTGTATACTATATAGACCTTGGTCAACTAAGCTCGATGAAATAATATGTTTTCTAGCAAAAGCATCCAGGAAATGAAATGGCTATGGCATAAAAGATCATCCCCACTTAAACTTCAAAAGCATGTCCAAACCGGCATCAAAGGATCTCGTGGTGGTCTACCCAAGTTCAACTTTGTGAAGGAAAGGCCATGCAATGCCCGCCACTTGGAAAGCAAACCGAAGCTCATTCAAGAGCAAGGCCGCTTGACTCCATTGACAAACCCTGCGGTTGCTCCACATGGATCTCTTTGGGCCAATCCCAACAACCGGTCTTGGAGGAAAAAGATACTCTCTAGTCGTGAGTCGATTTATACACCAGATTCACACGGGTATTCTTCCTAACTTCAAAGGATGAGACAAGCTCAATTAATCAAGATGTTCGGTGATGATGAACGAAAAAGGAGAGAAAATCAAGGCCATAAGGAGTGATCATGGCGGAGAATTCGATTTCGAAAATGGATCGATTCTGCACGATACGATATCGATCATAACTTCTCGACTCCACGAACTCCTCAACAAAATGGAGTTCTTGAAAGAAAGAACAGAACCCTGATAGAGGCTGGAAGGATCCTACTAGCAGCAGCCCATCTGCCTGAATACTTCTGGGCAGAAGTTGTCAACACTGCATGCTACACACAGAATAGATCATTAATTCACTCTACGATCAAGAAGACACCCTACGAACTGTGGAAAGGAAGAAAGCCAAGTGTCAGTTATTTCCATATCTTTGGTTGTGCATGCTATATTCTCAACAACGGAAAGCGATGTCGACAAAATTCCATTGAGTCGGATGAAAGGATCTTTCTTGGATATGCCACGAGACAATGAAAGCTTACAGAGTGTTCAACAAGAAGACACCGAGTGTCGAAGTCTCAATACATATCATCTTTGATGAAACGACTTAGACAAAAAAAAGTTGCCTCAAGACACTACGGACCGATATGGTCGCGAGACCTTCTGAAATGAAGTCGTCGAGCTAAACACTACGATCGTAGTGCGGATAAAGGAAATCGTAGAGTGTGATAATGAGATCGTAGAGAGGTCCATTCAAGACAAATGAGCCTCCACTCTAAGAAGAAGAGATATACCTTAAAGACTTAAGACAGGAAAACATCGAGCGTGTGTCCCAACCGGAACAGGATGGGCGAAGAGATCACACTCGGGATCTAATCATTGGAGATCCGAGTGCAAGAGTCAAAACAAGAGTCTGCTACTTTCGAAATGAATGCTTCTACCTAAGCTTCATGTCACAGATAGAGCCAAAGAAGATAGAAGATGCTATGGAAGACTCAGGTTGGATAGAAGCCGTGCAGGAAGAACTCAACCAATTTGAGCGAAGCAAAGTGTGGAGATTGGTACCAAGACCAAAGAGTCATCCCACATCATAGAACCAAGTGGGTCTTCGTGAAAAAATGGATGAAGATGGGGTCATTATAAGAAACAAGGCAAGATTAGTGGCAAAGGGCTATTCTCAAGAAGAAGGCATTGACTATGATGAGACATTTTTACTGTTGCTGCACTAGAAGCTATCGAGAATCTTTCTTGCCTTTCTTTTGCTCACATGAAGTTCAAAGTCTTTCGGATGGATGTCGAGTGCATTCCTAAATGGAGAGCTTCAAGAAGAAGTCTACGTAGAAACAACCTCCGTGTTTTATCAATCCATCTCTTTCCAATTATGTCTATAGATTAGATAAAGCTTTATATGGTCTTAAACAAGCACCTAGAGCATGGTATGAAACAACGACTTACTTCTTAATAGAAAATGGGTTCACTAGAGGTAGAGTAGATACCACATTGTTTCTTAGAAAGCATAAGGACAAAGTCTTATTAGTTCAAATATATGTTGATGATATCATTTTTGGGTTCTACTCGACGAAAAAGTTATGTAAGAGATTCTCTAAGCTAATGCGAGCAAGTTTAAAATGAAAGCGTGATGGGTGAGTGAATTTCTTCCTTGGATCGCAAAGTGAAGCGGTGATGAAGGAATATTCATCAACCAAGCCAAATACATCAAAGACTTATTAAAGAAGTATGGCATGGAATCGGCCTCTCCCATGAAAACTCCAATTGCTCCTATGACCAAGCTTGACAAGGATGAGAATGGTAAATATGTTGATATAACTCAATCGTAGGTATGATAGGTTCTCTTTTATACCTAATCGCGATGGACCAGATATAATGTTTACAACATGCATATGTGCTAGATTTCGAGGCTAACCCTAAAGAGTCACATTTATCTGTTGTAAAGAGGATCTTGAGTATCTTAAGGGTACACCTACTTGGGGTCATGTGGTATCCCAAGAATCCTCTTTTGAACTAATAGGATACACGATCTTGACTTTCACGGGATGCAAAATAGATAGAAAAAGAGTACCAGTGGCACTTATCAATTACTAAGTAATAGACTTGTGTCTTGGTTCAACAAAAAGCAAAACTCAGTGTCCACTTCAACCGCAGGTTTGAATACATTCTTCACGGAAAGTCTTTGTCTAAAAATCCTTTGGATGAGAAATCAGCTAGCTGACTATGGGTTTGATTTCAAGTCTATACCTATACACTGTGATAATACAAGTGTCATAGCAATAACTCATAATCCTGTTATGCATTCTAGAACCAAGCATATAGAGATAAGGTATCACTTTATTAGTGATCATGTGCAAAATGGAACTATTTCTTTATAATATATCCCTACTGAAAATCAACTTGCAGATGTTTTTACTAAACCATTAGATGAATCCAAATTTAACAAGTTAATAAGTGAGTTAGGCATGCTAAATCTTCAACCATGAATCTATGCTCTAGATTGTGATAACCATGACAGATATAAAGGCTGCACTTAAAATCGTAGACATGATAAAGGAAAGATCACGATCGTAGAGCTGAACAGTCAACTACCTCAACGATCGCAGCAAAGACTCAACTTTCATAAGTGCAGACTCGACGATGACCAAAAGCCCTTTCAACAAGCAAAGTGAATCCTGTGATGACAAGCTTTATAACAAAACAATCTCTCCAAGAGGTGCCTCAGGGACAAACCTAACCCTTGAAACACACCAAGAGACTCGACGATCGTAGGACAGACTTGATGATCGCAGGACAGACTCTACAAATACTGATCAGACTCATCGACTGCCGGACAGACTCGACAGATAGACTCTACGAATGCTGATCAGACTCAACAACTGCCGGACAGACTCGACGATCGTAGGACAGACTCTACGAATGGAGAACCTGAAAGTAGTATGCATACAAGCCAATCATGTTTGATGATAAAGCATATACTTTGTAACAATCTTATTCATTTATTAATAAAAAGTATTAATTTATTAAAGGCTTTTAATTATCTACACGATCTTTGTTTTATAATATGTGATAAACCCATAGTTTTAAGCAATGCTTTTAGAATAATGATGATGATCATTCTAATGAGATCTAAATTCTTAGAAAGCTTAAAACTAAAATAGTTCCCAATCGTTGGATTACTAAATTGGGAATTAGTGAATCCGGGTAGATTGAATACATACGTTGCTTCTTTCATTGGATGAGGATGATTGATCTCATGATCATTTGTGTGGAGACACTAAAGCAAGTATGTAGGTGCTTATTAGAGAATAAGTTCATTTGAGCGTTGGCTCGCTAAGGAATACCTAATGGAGTTTTATTTGCTGTCGATAGGAATTCTGTAGTGATAGTAGTCTGAAGTAATCCTTGGACTTGAGATCATTATAGTATCTTGTGTATGATGAGTTATACTTTGACTTATTCTTTAAGACCCTTAGGGTATATCAAAGGGTATGCTTGGGTATAATAAGTTGTATATGGAGATAATGTATGATCAATAAAGAATCTACCACTTCTAATAAAAGAGAAATGTCCTATGTGATTCGATAAATGACAACCCAAAGAGTCCTTGGCGCGAGTAATGAAATTAGAAAGAAGTTTCTAATTTGCATTATTTGAGTTGTGCATTTAAGAGTCGAAATACATATAATTAAATAAAATAAGACTTGACAAGAATTTCATATCTTATATTTAATTGGGACATTGTATGGTGGAAGGATTGAATTGTCTGCAGTAACTATTTACTCAAAGGTTCTTTTATGATTAATGTTGAAATCTATATTATCCGGAAAGTCGTTGATCGCTAGGGAACTTATCCCTATTGTAGAATAAATATTATTTATTTAAATAAATTAATTGTTTAATTTATTTATTTAAATAAGATTAAATTGTTCTAATTGATTTATTCACAACCGGGTTTAATATGGAGAACCTAAAGGTCACACCCATAAAAGGAAGAATAATTATTTAAGAAGTTAATGGCATAATCGTAATAATATATTATATATATTTAATTTAATCTATGGTGATAGAATAAATTAAATAGTTTAATATTATTATTTAATATTTTAGAAATATTAAATATAAATTAATAAGAGGAGTCTTATTAATATTATTACAATTATTATTATTTTAATTTCTAAAAGAGTTTAGGAATTAATTTAATATAAGTACTCTCATTTATTCCTAATAAGATTAGGAGGTTAAATTAATTAAAAGAGTTTAATTAATTATCCCTAATAAGATTAGGAGCCTAATTAATTAAAAGAATTTAATTAATTAAATAAAACCCAATTTCTTAATTGTTAAGGAGGTTGCCCACATCAATAAATAAGAGAGTCTTATTATGGGTGGTGGGGGTTGTTGACTTTTACAACGACATAATTCCAATTTGTTGGAGAGTACCCTTTTTACATAGAGATAGGAAAAACTAGGGTTTGAGCCAATACCCTTCTTCTTGAATTTTCTTCTTCCTTGGTGGATCACCTCTGAGGCCAAACATATGGGTGGCTAACGTTGATCAAAGGAAGGAACAAAACCGGTGGATTCAAGTTGAGCGCGAAAGGATTTGGAGGTGAACTTGTACACGAGGAAGCTCGATCTTCAAGGGTATGATTTTATTCTTTATCTTTTCGTTTAATTAATAATTGTGCATAAAGGGTGATCCGGGTATATGGTTTGTAAATTTTTAAACTCCGATTTTTACACGCTTCCGCATTATTTTGCAATTTGATTGCGCACATGAATATTACAAACCTAACAGAACCGACTCATCAATCAGAAGACTATCTCTACTATCGTAGTCATCCTGAGGACATCTCAGCACTGAAGACTCAAAGGGAAAATCAGTACATTCCTAAACAGTCAAAATCGTAGAGCCAAGCAAAATGCAACACCTGTCCCACTAAGTCAAAAAGAGATAGGGAAGCTACAAGTACAAATTGGAACCGTGATTTTGAAATCTGAAGTTCAAAAGATTATCTTTCATTCTCTCTCTCTCTCTCTCTCTCTCTCTCTCTCTCTCAAAGCAAAACCCTAACTCAGACAAAAGCTCAGCAGTATCTCTCTTCTCAACTAAAGAATCAATGGCTGCTTCTAATGTGATTTCAGTTCTCTGAGACTGCTTTTTGTGAATTCAAAACCGCTCCACCAAAGTTTCACAAGATCTTAGCCTTACTAAAGAAGGCGGTGTCTCAAGAGGCGCCAAGACCTGATACACTCATCTATCCTAAATTGGTGAAGGAGTTCTACAAAAATGGAGTGTACGAAAACAACACCATCACCACACGAGTTAGAGGAGTTGAAATAAAGCTAGGGAAGAAGACGCGTCAATCGGCCCTAGGTTTTAAGAATGTGGGCATCCATTTCTAGATAACATAAGATTTCAAGAGGGATCAAGAAGATGCATCACAAGAAGAACCCCTCTCGTGAAAGGCTACAAAAAGAAGGAGTTCCTCGGAGGTATGAATTTTTGGTGACATTATTGGGAAATGCATCTGCTACAAGAGCTCAGGTCATGACTCAGTAAATGAGGCTCAGCTTAAGCTCATGACAGCTATAGTATATGGAACTCAACTCAACTATGGGGCTATATTGCTCGAATGGATCGGCAAGTGGATCATAAGCTCGAAGAAATCAAAGAGCACCCCAAAGATGCTGTATGGGAGGTTCATTAGCATCATTTTGCAATCTGCATTGGGTGACAAAATTGGGGATAATGAAGGAGAAGCCATCAACCTAAATCGAAAAATGACACAGCAGTTGTTCAAAAACTTGGAAAAGAACCCTGCTGAGTTCATTCGAATGATGACAGAGTAAACAGATCAAGGAGAATAGGGAGGACATTGCTCAAACTCAAAGCCAACTCAACGAGCTTGTCCAAGGAGTAAATAGTTGTCATCTGATATTCTAACCCTTGATCTTTGACATAAAGGGGAGAATAAGAAAGGGAAAAGAGATCAAGGAAGCCAAGGCGGGAGCGCGGAGGAGGTCATGCAATTCAAGAAAGGGAAGCCCTCCTGCAGACCATCACATCATCGGACTCAACGATCCGGTCACAGACGATCAGATCGCCTATTTCTCGAGTCATCAGAGCCAACTCCTAGCTCGCAAGACGTGACTCATCAGACGCATCCAAATGCCAACCGGAGATCCCGCGTTCATGCATGAAACATGAAGAGAATCCAGTTCTAAGTCTAAGTGAGCTAGAAGAGTTAGCAAGAAATGAGGAAGCTCAAAGGAAGAGAAGGGCTGAGGAGTATGCAAATCCACCTCCACACAAGAGACTAAGAAAACAGAGATAAGTTAAGAGTTTAATGTTTTATTGATATAATGCTATATTGTAATATCTTCTGATCATCAATAAATTCATACTTATTCTCTAGAAATTTTAGTTGCTCACTGAAATACTAAGTCATGTTTAAATTCCTGCAAATGCATCTAGTCACTAATACTCATGACAACAAATCTCCTTGGGTATGTCAACATCAAATAGGGGGAGATTGTTGGGAGAATGCATATTATGATTTGATGTTTTAATGCATGTGTTCATGATTATTTGTAAAGTCCTTTAAAGAATATATGTACAAGGACTTAGTGATAGATCAAAATTGTTAGGTTGATCTAAGCTTTCAACGTGTATCATTCTGTTAGAATGTATTGATAGAAAGATCAAAAGCTGTTAGGTTGATCTTGAGATGTAATAGATTAGTCTTGAAGAAATCTTAGTGCATCAATTTGATCAACATTGCGTAAGTCAAGGCGTAAAACGTAGAGCTTGAAGATCGTAGTGTGCCCGCTTGAAAGGGACTCTTCGAAAATCGTAGAGTGGTCCCAACGTTCACCAAGCTAACTCCACGATCGTGGTGTCTTTGAAGGAAGCGTGAAGTTTATAAGTCAACGATCGTAGTGTGGTCTCGGAATGTAGAGTCAACAACACGAGCAAGAAGCGGATCGTAGTGCATGAAAGTTTAAGAGAAATCGTAGTGTTCTCGATCGACATAGCATCGTAGTATGCAAGTCAAAGCCATCGCGATCTTAACCGTAGAACATCACCATCCAATCGTAGAGCATCATCCGCTCTCACGTCGTCGAAAAAGCGTCGAGCCTCATGAGGTTGTTAATTCAACATACGAGGAATGGATCCCGAGATCTTTGCGGTGCTCATCGGTCCCGAATATATGAAATATCCTTAGTATGCAACAAAAGAAGCGTATTGAAGAAGCTAAGGATAAGATCTTATGGATAAGAGGGACAAAACACCTTTTCGTGGTAGGTGAGAAAGCGACTGCGGTGTCGTCGATGAGCCGAATGCGTAATTCGAGAGATGTGCGAAATGTCTCCATCGCAAAGATAAAAAGTTCGAAGCATTTAATGCCACAACGGATGGATCCAACGGATAGTTTTCAATATCACGTATATCTGGTCAGATGGATGAGAGAAAAAATAAGAAAGCAATAAAACATTCAACGCGTGAAGAATTCTCTAAGGCTCAACTCTACGATCCGAGATATTGAAAAGCTTGCTCACCTACTCGGTTCTTAACGAACCAAGGCTTACACAAACGAATCGAGTAGTATGACCTTCGTAATCTGACAACAACAACCATCAATCAATCGAAGAAGAGTACCAAGTCTGCTGGACTTGAAGAGTTCAGAAGAATGAACTGTAAGAAAGCCAAGTTTGCCGGACTTGAAGAGTTCAAGAGTGAACTAGAGAGTTCTGAGATAGCCGGTTTAGAAGGAATCACGTGTGATTCGGAAGATTGTAAAAAGACATCCTTAGTGGATATCCTACTTGTTGAGTAGAAGAGTGGACTAGGAGTTTTGAGTGCTCAACCACTTAAAACAATCTGTGTCATCTATATCTCGCTATAATCGCTATATCTCGCTATAACCGCCTTACTCGCTCATAACTCCATTACTTGGTTAAGAAGATTAAAACAAATACTAATTCCGCTAAGTTTTAATCACTATCTAAGAACAAGTTTCAAATAGAAAAGATTTTCAAATATCTATTCAACCCCCCTTCTAGATAACTTGTGCCTACTAAGAACTAACAATTTGTCCCCATATAAGTATGTGTGGTGGTGGGGTGTGTGGGTCAAATTAGTATTAAAAAAAAAACTTTAAACCCATCTTAAATCAGTTCATAATTGAGCTATCACTGATGAAATAATACAAATTGTATCTAAAAAAATGTCTTTTATTTTTAAAATATAATAGTTCGACTACAATAAAATATATGGGAATACATTAATTGAAATATACTTTTTCTAGTATTTTTAGTGATAAAATTTTCAATTAAATGTTCAAAATCAAATTTACCCATCATATCCTTCTTGATGCACATGACTGCCAACTCATATAACCTTTCTTGTGTCATATTCACAAGAATAGTCATATAACATTTGTAAAACTTTTTTATATATATATATATATATATATATATTTTAATTTCACATAATCACATATATGTGGAGTCGTCGGACCAGTCCATTCATGAACAAATATATATATGCTATATTAAAAAAAATAAAATTAAGGCCTCTTCAATGATGTGGTGCCTTATATTCTAATGTTCTTGTAAAACAACCTTGGTGCAAAGCATTGCCACTTCAATCTTGTGTGTTTTATGAACTTATGAACAATTTTCTTTAAATAAAAAGAGAAGTTCTATCATAAATAAGAAAATACAGAGCAAGAGAGGATAAAATAGCCATACACAAAAACAAGTAGTAAAAAATATCATGACTATCTATGAAGCACAACTTGCCAGCCAATCTCTATTTAAATTTCATAACGAAATTTTGAGGAAATGAAATTTATCAATCAGCAACAAAAAAATTCTTACATTCTACACCCCCAACAAAAGAAAATCCCCCCCCCCCCCCCCTCCAAGCAAACCCCCCAAACCCACCCTACTTTCTTCAACGAATATTGGACAAAGAACAAAAAGATGAGAAAGTAAAACTAGTTGTAAATTGTAAGATGGAGGTATAAGTACACTAGTCCTGTTGTCCAACATATTAACATCCTTCTACAAGTTGTGCAGTGTATGCAACTTGTGAGTCAATATACCCTACTCTGTAAAGATCCAATAACATGATTGAGAAAAATTCAAGAATTCTACTAAAATCATATTGTCAAACAAAACCCAATGGCTACATGCATACATAGAAGAATTCATTCTACTTTTGATTCAACAAGTATTTGTATCAACAACTACTTGGTTCTTCCTTGTTGCAGGGTGGAGGAATTCCCTTCTTTCTTTGATACAAGGCAAACTCGAATGAACATTTTTGGTGCTTCAAGAACCGGGTGTGGAGATTCCAGCAAATCAACAGCTCTAATCAGCAAAATGGGCGACATGAGAACCATGAAAACCAGCCAGCCTTGTCAGCCTCCGGAGTTGCTGCTGCTGGACTCTTGGGCTCTTGTTCTTGTGTTGTATTTGACTGCGACTGCACCTTTAACTTTGATCCGCTACCTACTGCTAATGAATTACTTTTGTCTACACCCCTTCATTTGAAAATGGAAAGGAAAATCGGTTCAGTTTTCTGTCTCTCCCCCATCCTAAACTTAAACATGTCAAGAAATACAGTAAAAAAAAAAAAATCAAACACCTACTCAATAGTGTATCTGCCATATATGAAACAATAGTTACTTTTTATTTAATGTTCATTTCCATCTGTTAACTAGAATGAGGAAAGCAATTATCATGTAGATATTGCATTTTGTATATAGCACATGCACAACTCATTTTCAGATATATAGACGCGTAAAATCACTTCTTAATTAATCAGTTATTCAGTTATAAAAAGAGCATGCATTTTATAGTAGGGCGAAAAGATTAAGTGTGGTTAGGAGGCTTACGCTGAAAATGCAAAAGATTTGGTACTGGTGCTGCCATCAGAATTACGAACAATTCGCCCTCCAGAAACAGATTTTTCTTCTTTTTGATCATCGGCACATTCCCTAAGGACCTCCTTCATGGTCTCAACAGCTACACCTAACTCGGCACTTTTCTTCAAGTCAGTTGTTTCAGTATTCAGGGTCTGAGAGTAACTGAACATCTGAACCGACGTAGAAGGTTCTGCAGGCGTGGTCAGCTCTTCAGGTCTCATTCCCAGCTCCCCAGATCTCATATCCAGCTCTCCAGGTCTCATTCCCAGCTCCCCATATCTCATCTCCAGCTCTCCAGATTTCATGCTTAGCTCTCCGGATTTCATGCCCAACTCCCCAGATTTCCAAAAAAGGTCTTCTTTTATAAAACTCATATTTCCCATATGAATACTGAACAAGGACTCGTTAGAAGCAACACTCCAGTCCACCGGGGCATTAGACTTGGTTCTAGCAAATACAGAAGATGGTATCCTATATTTAGAATCGCGCTTCATCACTTGGGTAGGAGGTGAAACTGTTGTTGCCTCACTGTCTGACCTCAAGTCAAGAATAGGAGGATCAGTAAATTCTGGCGATTGAGCAGAAACTGGCACTTGATTATCGGGTGATTCAAGTTTGGGAGTATAAATCTCGGAAACATTATCTTCACTGCTATATCCAGAGGCTAATTCAGCAGCCTCTTTCACTTCAACCGATGTAGTAGTGCTTAGAGGGGGCTTATCTGTGTCATTGTTGTCCTCTTGGACTGGATTTTCCAATGGAGATTCAGAAGAATCAGAAGATGGCGAGGAATCTAATTTTTTGCCTGAGGTGGCTACATCAAGTTTATTGATAGCAGCAGGAGAATGTACTTCTAAATCACCATATGTCCTGGTCTCGTGTTCTGACACCATAAGCAAAGATGCCTGGTTTGATTCAGTATTCCAAGTTTCCATGTCAAATCACCTGGATTTCTGCTAGAGATTAAAAAATATACAAACCAAGTTTGTTATAAAGATTTTTGACCTTCCAAGAATGCAAACTTGGATAAATTCCCATATTATTGTAGAAATTTGCACACTTAACCCCTTGCTGATATGCTTACATAATTAAGAAAGACAAATTACATGAAAGCAACAAAACATATCAATTAGGGGAGCTCGAGAAAAACAGACTAAAAATTTTCAAAAAATAAGCTTAATTAGGAAAGCAAGTCCAATTATCAGGCAAACTCTCCATTTGATAACCAACACATACAAATATATATCTATAATACTCCCTCCATCCCAATATGAGTTTCCCATTTAACATTTCCTCTCCTTACATCAAACCTTAACATGCTAAAAACAAGTCGAATGGGACTCTCATTTTGGGAAGAAAGGTGCACTACTAATCAACAATGGAGATGGGTTGTGAAAAATTAATTATTGTCAAAATGTGGGAGATAAAATTGTCCAGAACAAATTATATATTAATCTAAATAAACAAACCAAGCCCATGGGACAAAAATGAATGAAAAGAATCATACCATAAGACTAAATTTTTGCGGAGAGGAGAATAGAAGAGAAGAGATGCACACAAAGTTGGCTGAATGGCCAAATTAGCCAATCAGCAGACTTTTCCCCCACCCTCCCCTGAATCTGCCAATCAATAGAAAATGGTTAAAGAAAATGAATTTAGAGAGAGGAGAGAGAACGAGAGAAGGGAAAACTGAGGGGGTATCTGAGAGAGAAAGAAGTGGAAAAGACTCAAGGGTCAGCCTACGATATAGGCGTTTCTCTCTCGAATAATTGATTCTTGGTCATTTTGGGGCGCCAATTACCAAACACCAACTAACTTCTTACCCTTTGGGCATCATTTTTCAAACCCTTTCTAATCTTGCTTTTTTATGTTCCTCAATTTCAATCTTTTGGGGAATTTTTGACATTAACTCTCTCTCTCTCTCTATGAACACTAGTCTTTTGGGGCATTTTTTTCATTATATATTGCATGCTTGTTTGCAAGAATCGTACTAGTAATATGATTATTAATGTCAAGTGTCTTATTTATTTTTAAATAAATAATTATATGCGGACAAAATAATTGGACTAAAAGAACAAGATGAATTTGTTTTAACGAACAATTTGACAATACAATTCATTTGTTCTTCCAATCCAATTATCCTGACCTGTCATAGGATTAATACTCTCGAGATTATAATCTTTACAAATAAATATAAACTAAGAGTATAATATATATTTGGGACTGCATTTATCATCTCCCCTTTAATTTATTCAGGAACGATGCAAACAAATAAAATTGTAAATTATTTTTCTATTAATAGTAACAACAATATTTACTCTTAAATTTTTTATATTTTTTCATTAAAATGTGCAAATTGTTTTGTACCGTGATTTGTTACATTTAATTTACCCCTTTTTCAACCATCACCATCATATATTAAAAATGGCCCCTACTAAAAAGATAAAGGGGTTTAAAATTGAATCTTTTAAATATAATTTTCAAGAATATGGGTCACAATTTGATGTTATTTCAACATCTTATATGGAGTAATAATTTGACATTTGACAATATAAAAAATTATTTCAATCTATCAGCTCAACATGTTTTCTTGAAGCTACCAAGGCTTCAATGTTGTGCCTCTTGAATTTAAGCAAATAAATGGCTATTGGATTTCATTAACCATAGAGATTCTGCAAAATGTTCTCCAAGATATAAGATGTCTTGTGTGTGGAAGACATTGATACCCTCAGGTTGCTTCTTGAGGAGCCAAGAAGCCAACTCATGAAGAGAACAGACAAAACATTTCTTTTGATGTCTATAACTGACATTGATGCTCAAAATCAACCTGAATCGTCAAACTAACTTTTATAATGATGGTTCATTAAGGCGGCTAATATTGCCAGAGCAAAAATGGTGTTGCTAGAACAACTGTAAAAGTGTCGCAAAATGTATATTTGCCCTGGTAACATCATTATTTTTGCTCTGGCAATATCAACAATTTTCATTACAGAATATCTTCATGATGAACAACATCCATTACATGGTCAAAAAAGTCGACGACTCTAAATTTAGGACATTTTTCTGGCTACAAATGGATCTGAAAATCGTACTGAGAAACTCTGGCATCATGCAACAAGCTACAAGAGAAACACTTGGAGCCCTGCACTTCCTTGCTTGCAGACCTTCCATACATTCCAAACCTTCATCAGTAGAAGCTCAACATCTGTAAGGGACAAATACACCAAGTACACTACAGATGATTTGGAAAATTATATCATGCATCTCTTTCAAGGGTATCCAAAAACATTGCATATCTGGAGGAGGTGACGTGAAGCTAGAATGCTTCCTCCTTCCATGCTTTTTTTATATTTCAACTATTTTCATCATCTCTTTCAAGTATTTTATACACTGATTTTACTTGTACTGTGAATTTACAGTAGACAGACGCAGAGAAGAGAGAAACAACAATACAAGATATCAATTCAAGATGAGAACTTGATGAAATGATTGTTACTTCTTAATCTTTCCTTTCAAACAGTAGTTTACTTTTCCGTTTAGTGGTGAATGAGTTTTAACAAAAGGCAGAGAAGACTGGTGCTGATATACAAAAAGCAAATGAAGTAAATGTCCAAGGAACTTCTTGTATGTGAATTCATTTTATAATGAATATCCCCATTCAACATGTACAAGTCTCTCACGCTGCTTGACTTCTTGATTAGAAAAATAACAAAATACAATTAAATACATGACAATATTTCAGTTCAGGTTTGCTGATTGAGACTAGCACATACCGCGCAAAGGGATATCACATTCATATGCAAAAGATCCTTCTATCTATGATTAAAATGTCAAAGGTTGTCCTTGATACGGTGAAAAGGCAAGGGCTAAGAAGGCCTAACATCACTCGGCACCAGAAAACATAGTTTTCCAACTTCACTGAGTTACTTTATAGTAATGCTAATCTGATGCAACGAGGTTAATTTTTATTCAAGTGATGGTGTGTTGATGATTAATTCTGAAAATGTATTATTAACAGTTTATTTCAGCTTTTATGATCTTAATGTATTTAAAATTTTCTATTTTTAATCTTTTCTTCTTAGTTCTTTATAATTTTTATAAATGGAATAGAGGTTATCAGGCCCTCTTAGAACATCTGATTAATCCCAAGGGTACACAACCCACCCCAGAGGAGCATTGCACCAGTTGAGTCGATACTAGTACAAGTGAAGAATAGTACAGGTGCTGAAATAACAATGTTAATCATTTTCTTTTTTCATGCCGTTAAGGTACTTCAGCTTCTCCATTATGTAAGTTTTTTTGGCTGCAGCTTGTGAAGCAACTGCTTACTTGTTTAAAGTAAGTTTAAATTATATATTCTTATACACACTGTTCCAAATAAATTAGATCTAAAAAATAAATTACAGGTCAAAATCATGAGAAATATAAAGTGAGCACAGTTATTAGATAGAGTTTGGAATCAAGCTTGAAAATAGGAGTTTCCTACTCCACATATACTGGTAACTGGAAGTAAACTAATGAAAGTATAAAGTTTCTTAGGTTAAGTTGTGCTTTCTCAAGAACAGTTATCTTCCAAACTTTCATAATGGAGCCTATTATTCATGTTAATGAACAAGTATAGTTCACAATAATTGGGAACTCTTTTCTCTAAACTTAATCTCGAATCCAACTGTCTCATGCTTCCAAAACTGCCGATCTGGCTAGAAACCATAAACCTCTCAATAAATTTAAAAACTCATGCAACCGCATAGTCGCTTTTAGAGGCATCTAGTAGGTATTAGGTAGAGATCTTCACTAGCCTGCATCATGTTATGTGAACTGCTAGAATTATCCAATAACCTGCTTCAGTTTTCCTCGTAGGTCACTTCTTAGCTTTTTCGTCACCTCTTTTTCTAACCCTTCCTATTTAGGTTAATCTTTTATAAAGTTATTACTGCTATTCTTCTCAATACACCTTCAATTGGTTTTGCTCCTGTTTAAAGTTAGTGATAAGTGGTAATTTAATTGGAAACATATGACAACAATTTTAAAATCAAGAAGAAAAAAATGTTGTTAGGAAGCTGTTACATTACAGTTTTTTGACACGTTTTATATCAATAAAATGAAGGGTGACTATAAGAACACTTGAACAAGTGATACAAATTGCATTAACAGACTGTAAATTCCTTCCTCAATTTAAAAAGATAATATTTCTAGAACATCAAAAGGTTCACAGAACATTGTACAACAAAAGCTTCAAGTAATAGCCGAGTCAACAGATAAAACAACACACCTAGCAAAACGGACACCGGAAGAGCAGGCAAAGCTTTCTGATAAAATGCAAGGAGCACCAGAGTAATGCCAAGACCAGCTATAATAGCAAGATAACATGCATAAACTGTCATGAAATCATACATTGCAGCCCTACCAACTAACACGCTGTAGAAGATGAAGTCCCCCAGCCCCAGCTTGATGGCACCGGATGATCCCAACCCAATTCCCTCTAGCACCAAATTTTCAGTTGGCACCACCTCTTGCGCTAAATGCATCTGCACATTAATTCTACGCTCAATTAATGGTGCAGTAAGCTCAGAAATCCCTCCTGAAACATGCCCCTCTTCGGCATTGACCAAATTACTTTCATTTTGACCACTTCCATTAGAAATGTACGTCCCAAGAGATGAATTCAAACCCGAAACTGAACTGACATTCGAATCCAAGTTAGGCACAGTATTTGAATTCTCATTCAAATTATAATCAACACTCCGCGTCTCTCTCCATAACCGCCTTTGAGTTGCATCACTATTAGGAGCCAAATCATTAGCTGTAACTGGCCGACCCTCATAAACCAATGCCGGGATATCTTCATCCCTGGACATTGCAAGCTCAACCAAGAGCCTCAAAGGCCCACCCGGCAACAAAACAGCAGCAAGATCGTACAATGACATGGCAACCAAAAGCATCCAAGTGGTCCATTCAGGCAAAAGAGTAAACCAGTAAGCAACCAACATCCCAATAACAACCAAATACCCTTGTGTCACAAATATGGCCATTTTAGTCATAAACACAGCCAACACTCCCACAACAGTAAAATTCAACAGAATCAACAAAAATGTAACACAATCCACCGGAAAACTGAAATATTGGTTCAAGAACAGAGCAATTTCACCCCCCATAAATCCCAAAACAAGAAAAGAAGAGAAACCCATGTAGTATTTCAAGAATTTGGTGCATCTAAAGTAGAAAAGGAGTACCAATAAGAAGGTAACAACAGTGACAACAGCAACAAACACAAGTGAATTCAAAAAAGCACCTTCAAATTTGTTCCAAATTGAGTCTGAATTGTCCTCAGTGTAAGCAATAGTGGCTATGGTGGTAATTGATGGAGATGATGAGTTTGAGTCATTGTTCAGTATGGAAACTAGAAGAACTACCAAGAACATACAAATTGAGACTGGAGTTACAATTCTGATGATTTCTTCACCCAGTGATTCAATAATGCTTCGGGGTTTTGGGTTTTGGGCCATTTGGGTTTCTAAGATTTAGATCGTAATTTTCAAAGATGGAAAATTTTATGAAGGTTTGGTTTTTGGTAGATCATTTATAAGGGAAGAGTTCTCTGCCGTTTGATTGAAAGAAGAAATATGCTTGATGGGTAACCATGGAGTGTGTTTGGTATCATAGGTGGACTTTAAGTGGATAATAACATGATTTCTTTTCCTTTTCCTTATTTTTTTTTCCTTTTTCTTTTTATTAATTTCCTTTTTCTTTTCTCTCTATGTTGAAAAGGTTTTCTCTTAAGGAAAATATGAGAGGTCTCGAGTTTGATTCAAAATTTTTTGCAAGTTTATTTATATAAAATTTATGAAATAACAGACTTAAACATGTGATAGTGAACTTTTTTTGTGAATGATAAAAGTATTCTCCCTTTCTGACACTAAATTCTTTTTCGGACAATCTTAAGAACATACCCATATCGATCTGGTGCATTCAATAAATTTTTTTCTTTTAGGTGATAACCCCAAGATTTAAACCCAATAAATCAAAAAAATAAATATAGCAAACATCCTTGATCACCAGGTCAATTACTATTAAGTTATGGTCTTTAATATAATGATCTTGTATTTTATTGTAAAAAAATATTATATGTGTGTTATACCCCTAAATTGGAGCTTCAAAAATTATTTGCATAAAAACATGTGACATTGTCACTAAACTCTTTAAGGCTCTTTTAGTAAACCAAATTAAGTTAATATTTATCCTACAAAAATATTATCAAAAACAAAATAATGATTTAGTTACCATAAAGATAATACTAAAATATATACAAAATCATCTATTACTTATACTTATTATAATAGTAAAAACAATAAAATTGTATGAGTTAATAAAAATATTTTGGTTACTCCTAAACTAAGTTGTAAAGACCCCAACTTATTATTAATGAAATTTAATTTTCTGCTTTATTATTTTGAAATAAGAAGGGTTGATGTGATTAATGTGGATAGTTAGGAGTAAAATACGCAAATATTTCAAAATAAGTAAGTGGTTATAAAATATTCATTGTTGTTTTAATATTCGTTTGGTGATGGAATATTAAATCTTTTTAATAATATTATTTACGGCAGTAGCGATAATATTAGGCCCATAACCTGAAAAGCGATTGGATGAAGAAAAGCGACAAAATATAAGTTGGTTAAAAATAATCTACAGAAGTTCTTCTCAGATTAATATTGTTTAAAATACTCGGTGGTTAAAACACAAGAAGATTACTTGCATTTGCACCAATTATTGATTCCTACGTAAGAAGGCACTACTCAATAATGGTTACGTAATTCTTTATTCTCAAAGATTTTATTTTATTGATTCAATAATTCTTTGCGTTGATATTTTATATTGTTGTTGTTTCAATAATTGTCATTACACAATATTTTTTCATTATCGAAGCAATAATTCATATTATTTGAATAATATTATTAGATAACATTATTGGCAATGTCTAGAAAGTTACATACACATGAGAGGTTTGGTCACCTAATCATTAACGCCAAGAAGAAGAAATTCTTATTGGAAAGCCCTCTTTCTGAGAACTGCACGGTTGTCAATATTGTGATTCTCATAATATTATTTGTGAATAATTAATTATTGATTCATATGATGAGGAAAATATTGATTTTATGTGGATATAGATGGAGAAAAATTTTAATGTGACGATTGTTGAAAATTGAAATTTTATCTTTTTCGATAAGATAATGTATTATTATATTTTAATAATATAATAATGGTGATATTTTTACAATAAATGTGGGATATATGAGTATAGGAGGAAAGAGTATTTTTTTTTGAATAAATATTTAAAACATGTTAAACATGTCGGTTGGACCCCATTTATCGATTGAAATTTGATTATAAACAGTAAAATCGTCCGTTTGTGGATTTGGTCAATTTACATTTGGAATTCGGAAAAACTTTCTTCTGCAGTTGTAGAAATTGAATTTCCTATAAAACTCACGAGATTCGAATTTTCTGATAAAAGGGCTATTTATTGTGAATTATTGAAGTTCAAGTTCAAATAATTGATTTTGGAAGTTTTAATTATTATTTTAAAGAAAAACGTTTTTTGCATTTAAGTAGGCTAACATGTGATATTAATTGCTGAAATCAGATCTTCAAAGATGGGCTAAGGAAATTTATAATATATATTAATATTTTATTAAATTTTCTTTTTTGTGTTCAAAGCGATTTCCTATAAATAGGGTGCTTAGGTTAGAATTGAAAATCACACCGTAAAACTAAAGTTTTCTCTCTCTATATTATCGAAGCGATTCTTGTGAGTATTTTGAGTATACTTTGAGTATTGTTAGGCGATCTGCAAAGTTCCTTCAAAGACTATATATCAGATTCCAAATTAGAAAGACTTAATCTTTCGAGGTAAGGGATGTTATTTTCTTCTCAAATGATATTATTTCTTCAATATCATTATCTTTGAAATATTGGTTGAAACTTTTATCAAATTTGGAACTTTTCCATATCGGGGTTACTATTCATGAGTTCTTATTCACGAGTTCTTATTCACGAAAGTTACTATTCACGAAGTACTATTCATGAAGCGTGAAGATGTTTTTTGGGAATTTCTATCTTTTGGTGTTTGAGTTCTTATTCACGTACTCGGACTATTCACGATACCAAGACTATTCAATAGAAAAATAAAATTTCTTCTTTTTGTCCAAAATATCTATTCTCGGATACTAGCTTTGATTGTATCCATGTTTTGATCATTCTTGAATTTTACACCACTATGATTATTTTTGAGGTATTTTTGAACACTGGATAAAACAAAGTCTGAATCCTTAATCCTTAATCCTTGTCATTTTGTTTCAATTGGATTCGTTTCTTTAAAAATATTTTTCATCATCCTCGGTCTTAAATGATGATATTATTGAATATCTTTGGCCATGTGCAAAAGATGAATGATTTCTGAAGAATATCTTTGGTAGTAGTGCAAAGATGAGCAGTGTTTTAGATGAACATGATTAATGATGAATATCTTTGGCACAGAGTGCAAAGATGAATATTTGATTCCGGATGTATATTGATTGATGTTACGGGGATAAAAGATGACGATGAACTTTTAAATTCATACATAAAGATAGTAGTTTGCATTCTCTACTTAACTCTTCTAATGAATTATTATTTCATTGCGAATATTGATTTAAAATTTGTTGTCTATTGTATTCTATTAGATTTTCCCTGTTGAAGACTAATGATAATTTGTTGTATATTATCTTAGTCATAATATTCTTTTTCTTGAAATTAGTTGAGCTCACCCCTTTCCTTTTTGTTCCATTTTTCTCGGGAGGCGAGAATATAAGCGAGTGCAGTCGGGGTATGGAATGAAGGTTTTAGAAAAGTTGTTTAGTAGTCCTCACCATTTTTTGTAAAATAATGTATCAATAAATGTGATGAGGATTTATTTGAGTATGGATATTGTGCAGAAGATAATATTTGTATTCAAACTCACAGCTTCTTGTTGTAATAATAAAGTTGTAGTTGTTTACATGTACTATGAATGACAACTCGAGAATGGGTGATGATATCTATTTTTGGGGGCGTCACATAAGTTGACTCATAAAATTATTCTTGAATTTACAACCACTTATCCATAACCAACGTTGTAAATTTCAGTTTATCCTTACAACAAATTACGATCGTCTAATCATAATCTAACCATAAAAAATATCCTTTGTTCGCAATTTAGTTTGAGGGTGCCCGCACTACTAAAGTGCATATTTAAAATTGACCAAAATACCTTACAGGATCTGCATTTTAATTAATAGTGTGGATGGTAAATTTAAAATTATTAAACAATTCTTATAATATAATAAATTATTAAATATATTATTTTCCGTTCGCACAACTAAAGTGTGAACGATCAAGTGTCTTTAACAAAATTTTCGTACAAGTATTTTACAAAATAAAATATCAGTAGTGAACTTATACTAATTAATTTACCTATTTGCATAAGCATAAGATTAATGGCAAAAATTCATGCTCAAGGGGGGGAGGGGGGAGGGGGGAATGTTGATGACATACAGGGGATTTAACAAAAAAATTGTCTGTTTTAAACTGCGGTGTCAGGTCAATTTATATTAAACTGCAGAGTCAGGTCAATCTATAAAACAAAAAATATCAAAATGAGATGAGATCCAAAAATCATGCTATGAAGATTGACCATTTTATAACACTCATAGTCCGCAATTTAATTCTGTTGAGTGATGGTTTACTAAAACGGCGCTGTTTGGATTAATAGAGTCAGCGTTCACAGTTTAATATTGTGGACGAGCCGATCAAAAACGGCGTCGTCTTCTAGGGAAGTCATATCTAGCGTTCACAGTTTAAGTTGTACGGACGAAGATGGATATTTTTTACCATTATCCCCATCTACAGAATTAAACTGTGGATACCTACATATTACCGTCGACTAAGATCTGTTGTAAGGGTAACATTATACTTGCAACATTGACTATGAATTAGTCCCTATATATAAAAGACCTCTAATATTCTAATAATTAAATATTTTCAAATTTTAAAGATAAAATATTTTGAATAATTCTATCAACCTTAATATCTTGAATTATCAATTAATGTATTTAAATCATTATCAATAAAATTATTGAGACGAAATTGGATACAGTGTATTTAGAGGGAGCCAAAAAAGAAAAAAGAAAAGATAGTGAGCTCATAACCAAGTCAAAAAGACCCTAAAGTGGCCATCGTCACAACATATCATCGAACGGCTTAAACTTATTTATAAGATCCAACGGTGTACGATCTCTTAAACCAGCCTATATAGTCCTTTCCGCAGTTCCTTAAACCCTATAACATTTTTTTTTCACTTCTCTTACTTGCTACTTTGCTAGGGTTTCTCTCAGGAATAGTCGACAGAGCAAAAAGGTTAGTTTTAATACCCCCATTCACGAACCCCTAACTATATCTGTCATTTCTGATCCTTTGATTCAACTGTGTAGAAATATATTTATTATATGATTCTGCTGTTTCTTTGTGTTTTGTTTTTGTTGATGATTCATAGTTTGTAGAAAACTCTTCATGATTTATTTGGTTTTCGATATTTTTCTTTATGTTAAGAAATAGTAGTTGTTTGTAGAAATGTTTTTAGTTTTCTTTTATTTGTGTATTGGAAAACTGTGGAGGAGAAAGGAAAAACAAAATGAAAGAACCCTACTGACTTTTTGCAGCATTGAAAGTAAAAACAAGAGGGATCATGTGGAAGTTTATTTTATGTGGATTTGTTTGTTTCCTATAACATTTTTCAGTTTAGTGTTGGGTGAGCCAAACTGATGCTAAATGCTTTATTTGGGTAGAAATAAAAAATGAAGTATTGTTTACTAATTACTTGCTCCATTACAAAATTAGAGATACATTTGTAAAATGCTGATTCTTAAAGAGAACTTTGTTTTTCTAAACATGTCCTCAACATAGCTAAGAATGTAGTAATTGTGGTATGATAGTAGTCGGTCAACCAAGAATAAAAGTAATGGCATGTTAGAAATTTCATGTCACTTTTTAATCCAAAATATAGAAATTCATCTCTCATTTTTATTTCTCTCATTTTTTGCAAAAGGTACAGATTTTTTTTGGGGTGGGGATGGGGGGACTATTGGGAGGTGGCACCTATATCATCCTTCTTTGTTGGAAGCTGTACAATGTCCTGCGCAACTATAAATTTAGGATTCAGATTTTCTAACAAGGATTGTTGAAATCTATTTTAGGGTACTGCAATGGCTTTCTTTAGTAAAGCCAGGAGTCTACTATGGCAGACCGTGAGTAATAAGCACATCAGCCGAGAAATATCTGCATCCAGCCCATCTATCTTCCAAATGATAAGATGCATGTCTTCAAAAGTATTCATCGGAGGTGCATCCAGTTTTCCTTTTAAAGGGCATTATGATTTCTTGTTTGTGGTTATTCTTCAATATTTTTACATTGGACATTGCAGGACTCTCCTATAACACTAATGATGACAGTCTAAGGGAAGCTTTTGAAAAGTATGGAGCAGTTGAAGAAGGTATGCTAGAGTATAATATTAGTGATTTAGTGTCGATTGTCAATTTGAGACTTCAAATTCTCCGTGCTAAAAGATGTTTTGAGGTTTTTAACATCGACACGTGATTTTTGTTAAGGTCCCGTAAAGTTTAAATTATTAAATTTCATTTTAAAATAACAATAAAATTATTATAAATTTTTTTAAGAAAAATTAAACTCAAGTCTTGAAGGGCTAATCAATAAGCGTATTTAACAGATAAGCAAATAAAAAAAATCTTCAAGTATCTCCAATAGATATAAACGACTAAAAGTAAAATAACACAACATATAATTATAAAATTTATACTACCTCCATCCCATAGTTATAGGCTGATTTTTCATTTTGAGATGTCTCAATATATAGGCTACTTACTATTTATAAAATTTAGTTGGTTCATTGTTTTACTTTTATGCCCTTATAATAAATATTCAACCATTACTCTTTTTTTTGAAGAAACAACATTCAATGTCATTATTTTTATCACCACATTTAATGTTGTATTCTCTTTGGTTAAAATTCTATGGTTATGGACTTTAATGGTCAGTACACGTCAATTAATGAAGTTGAGAGTTCTGGTGTGATAAGTAAGGAGTGATTAACTTATTCATTAATTCCATATTAAGGGGTATATGTGAAAAATTTCTGTTAAAAATTGTCACTTAAACTGATTTTCTTAAATTATGTGACAAAAGAAATCAGCCTATAACTATGGGACGGAGGGAGTAATAATTAATCAATTTTAAAAAATTACCACAACATAAAACTTTAAAAATTGAACTAAAAAGATGAGCAAACTGGCTCAATAATGAATTCAAACATTCAATAAAGTAAATTAAACACAACATATAAAATTTGAAAATAAAAAAGATTATGTTATTAACCATAATACCCTTGGTAAAAAATAATAATAATAATAATAATAATGATAATAATAAATAAAGTAAATAGCATTTAAATCTATGTTTTAAATAGAATAATTGGGCTTGTCTTTTATTTGGGTCAATTTGATAATAATGTTTGTGGGCTATAACAATAAGTGATGTAAAATATTAATCTTATAAATTTGGGGTTTAAAACTAATTAAGTTCAATGTTATAAATCCTATTAGACAAGGATGATTAATTATATATACGACTCAAACCTAATTGTATTGGATTCCATCTATTATGAAGTGAAGAGAAAGGCGACTAGAGTACGAAAATAGAAAGAGAAAAATTCTCCCAACCAAGGTAATACCATTATTTTTATTATCGGGTATATTTTTTAGTTATTTTATGATCGGATCTTGCAAAGCTTAATTAATTTGATTGTTTATTGTTATAAGTCATGCCCTGAGGGAATCTCAATTAAAACTAGCAAATAAATAAAGTATAAATTAGATTAGCTTGTTTGGAACATGGAGTTAAATTTCAAAGTATTGTTCATATATTATATTGTGGTATCATGTTAGAATTTTTTTTTATATATTAGAACTGAGTTGAGAATTATGATTAAGTTTGTAATTATTTAGAATTTGTTTCAGGATATCGGTTTATGAGTATTTCTTGTGAAATGTAGGTAGAATAAATATAAGTACATAGTTAGTACAATGGTATTAAAAAGAAAATATATGGAGTGTAATAATAATAATAATAATAATGATTTGATTGCATCTGGTAGTAGTATGTGAAATGAATGGCATCGATTAGTGCCTTTAAACAAAAAAAAAAAAAAACGCCTTACTACTAATAAAATATGTCATGAATAGTAATTGTTTTATTAGACTTATGGATATTTAGACTTCTTTTGAAATTACAGAGTGCATAATAGGTGCATGCCTATTATATGGATACATATATATTAATTTGTAGTCTCCTCGATCACATGTTCTTAATAGTACGAATTTTCATGTTTATTGTTAAAAAATAAAAAAAAAAAAATTAATAATTACGTATATAGTATTGCAAAATATTATGTTATACAAAATCTAAATGAATAAATAAAATATTTTGAAATTATAGAGATTATTATTATAATAATAATAAAATGAATTTATCAATGGGTTAAAGATGAAAGAATATTTTTATAAGTGTACTTATATTTATTATTATTTTGTTTAGTTAGTTCGAACGAAAAGGCGATGATTAAAGGCATATTAAATAGATTATGAATTACTTTGGAATTATTAGTTTGGATTATTTTTAATTTGAGGTGAATATGTTTAGGTTGCGAATAACGATTTGTATTTGATATCGTTGGCATTTGAGGGTAAGATTTTGTGGAGTGTGCCATAAATGGTTTGGAAGTATCAGTGCTGGATTCGTACTCTTTCAAATGATACTTTTGTTAAATTTGATTTATTCGCTTTGTTCCTCGTTTCAAATTCTCATTATTATTTCACATAATTGTTTCTTGTGAAATTCATATATTTGTTTCATTTTGGAGTTGACACATTGGACTCGTATTTGTACTCTTTGAATTAGGATATCATGTTTAGTATTTATTTTTGATAATTGTAGAGCGGTACATGTTGCTACATTCTTTTTGAAACCTTGTGACTATAATTTGATTTGGTTCAACATGTACATATAGAACCCTTTTGTTAGTATTATGTCGCATGTGTTGTGACATAATATTTTTGTTAGAATATACCATGGGTATACCGAGCTATAACCACCGTGGGGTACCACGAGCATGTCGTCTTAACACGAGAGGCAATGACACTTTCCGTGGCGGTGTGATTAGTCCACCTGCTCTCCGTTTGGGCTCCGGAGGAAGTGGGCCATTTGGTGTTTTGTTGTGGGAGGCGTATGGGTTAACCCTAGTTTTCTGTTCTGCGGATTGGTGATGTTGTGCCAAACACACCTATCCTATTTGCATACATTTGGATTCGCGATCCAATGTGTGATTTGCCTGTGTGGCATTGTTTTGACTTGCCTGTGTGGCATTATTTTGACTTGCCTGTGTGGCAAGATATATTTTAGGCTCACTTTCGGTATGAAATAACTCCAATAGTTTGTTTCACCTTATTATTTTATTGGATTAGTTTTGTTGGTTTTTGTTCGATTCAAGTCGAAAGTTAGTTACTTGATTCGCTATTTCTTTATTCTTTTATTGGTTTCGTCGAATTATGTTGATTCATATATATTCCATTCGAGATCCTTGGATATTATATTTTTGTTCGTACTTGCACTTGAGGCTTGTTCAAGAATTTGTCTCAACTGCTTTTCATATATCGATTGTATATCTTTTGTATATCTCAGTGTCCGTCTTTGGGCAATTGGCTCATCTTTGTTTTCTTCCCAAGAGTTTTGGGGTGATTTAGGGCTAGTGTGATGAGAGTTTTGCCTTTGACCAGTTAGGTTGATTCAAATTTTAAGTTTTGATTATTTTGACTCAGTTTAGAGAATTGTACTCGTTACTTTATTGATGGATCACCACTATTAATATTTTGAGGTTGTTAATGCTTTGTTTATTTATTTTGAGGTTTGTTGTGCTTTGCACGTGACCTCCCTTTCCTTTTCGGGAAGGGGGTGTTACATTAACATTTGAGGATCTAGCCTTTCAATGAGACTTTAGAGAATGAGATAATGAGAAGGTATTAATTTTTATACTAGACTAGAGATTAGGTTAAGTTGTCAATATCTTGTGATTAAAAGATTTTCATTTAGGAGTGGTCAAATTTATTTATTTTCACAAACTACCCTTAGAAGTATATATACTAACAAAATTATCTAAAATTTGAGGAGGGCCCCTTGCACCCATAAGCCCCCATGGCATGCATATTTTTTAAAGTTAAAAATGGTTATGCGGATATCGTATGTTTCCGGTAGTTAGTTTTGTGTGGAGTACAACTTTAAACAAAAGGTTAGAGGAATGTATACGTGCATGTGTGCCCCACAATATGTTCTTTTTGGTTCTGTTTCTTCTGATGGCAGTGGTGTATTATTATTTCTTGATGACTTTGATAGTGTTGTATTTTTCCATGGGCAATATTTAATTTACAAGACTAACATTTGCTCCTAGTTCTATGCACAAACATCTCTCTTAAATACTTGTATATGTTTTAATTATCATTTAACATGGCATGGGGAGATTTTTTTTATTTTTGTTGCTAGAAAAACAGATATGCAACTATTGACCATAGCAGTGCTTGAATGGGAACATACTCGAACTATATATATACCCCTTTTTAGGATATTAACACGATGCTGTGATTCATCTATATATTTACAAATGAATTATAAAATGTGTGTAAAAAATATATGGTTATTTGATATTGAATTGAATGTTTCAAAATTGGATTGATAGGGGCTAAAGTATGTAGATTGTTTATGTAATTGTATCTGATCTTAAATAGGGAGTAGTACCATGTTCTGTTTAATTTTTATCAAAAAATGGTACATCTTTGTTATATATTTAAATAATTTCTTAACTGTTAATTAATATTTGTCATTGGATTTCGTTTTCCTAAAAAGATGTAAAAATATAAATATTTGAAATACCTTACTGATGCAAGTATAATTGCCTTACGAGTACTTGATTGTGCTAGTGTTCTGGTCAGTACCTGGCGATGGGCCTGATTTGATGTCTGGGATAATTTCCTTTTGAGTACTTAACTGAGCCAGTTTTCTTGGTGAGTCAATTGGCTATAGGCCTGGTTTAATGTTTAGGTTACCTGATATTTGATATATATATGGTGTGAACTATGAAGTGGTATGTTTTGGGTGGTGTAGGAAGGAGTTGCTGTTAATTATTATGATTGTGATATTTTTTGTAGCAAGAGTCATACTGGACAGGGAAACTGGTAGATCCAGAGGATTTGGCTTTGTTACATACACTACCCAGGAGGAGGCTTCCAGTGCTATCCAGGCCTTAGATGGACAGGTTCGTTTCTTTTTCTGCCCTTTTCTTTTGTCAATGCTCAATCCTATTAATATTTGATATTATATTTGGCGAGGAATGGTTGATGGATTGATTGCTTATTAATTTCTGGACATAGTTTGCTTAATAGTGATATCTTGACAATAAATATTGGAGATGCATGTGTTATTTAGGAACATGAGGCACAGTTTTAAGTTCTATAGATTATAGGGATGCTTTGTTCACAACTTCACATCAATTTTGTGCAATTTTCATTCAGGATCTTCATGGTCGCATGGTAAAGGTGAATTACGCAACTGAGAGGGCACGAAGCCCTGGATATGGTTCTGGCGGGGGATATGGTGGAGGTGATGGCGGCTATGGAGGCGGTGGGTATGGTGGAGGTGGTGGCGGCTATGGAGGCGGTGGGTATGGTGGAGGTGGCGGCGGCTATGGCAGTGCTGCTGGTGGTGGTTATGGTGCCTGTAATAGCTATGGCAGTGGTGGGGGTGGGGGTTATGGTAGTGGAGGGGGCAATTATGGTGGGGGTTATGAAGCTGGAGACGGCACTGGTGCTGGGAGCAATGTCAGTTACGGAAATGATGCTCAGAATTTTGGTGTTGGGGGGGGTGGTGAGAACTACAACACCGGTTTTGGTGGCACCACAGGTGGCAATGATTTTGCTGCTAGTGGTGGGGATGCTGGTGCAAATTGAAGCAAATTGTAAAAACCTGAAGTGACGATCTGCTTTCTTTTCATATTAGGATAGATGGTGTTTGTTAATTGGTTCTTACCTATTTTCCCTGAACTATTTGATTTTATGCATTCTGAATTTGACTTTGTAAAATCAATTTTGATGCATTTTTTTTAGTGATTGCTTGGGGACTATAATATGTGTACACACATATATATATATATAGAGGTTCCGGACTTCCGGATTTTGTTAAAATACAAAAATTATTTATTTATTTTTTTTAAAATAATTAAAAAAAAAGTTTAATATTTTATGAAATTGAATTTTTTTTATAATACAGTGTTTTGAGTGTAATTTGGATACATATAACAAAACAGTCTCTATATATGTATATTATAGACTCTGATAAGTTATTTTTAAGGGTGCAGTATGTATTTAATGTTATTTTGCCATAAATCCTATATTGCTCTTCAAAGATGCAATAATCATTGGTCTTTATGCTATTTTGGATCTTGTACAAGTCTCATTCTTGACAGAAAAGTCCATATTTGATGATTAATACTAGTGGTAACTCTGAGACCCTTTGTTCCATATCTGTACTAATAATAATAGGTTGTTTGTTTAGTAGTAATGACATAATAATGATATTATGAAAATAAATTTGAAGATATTACGACGTCGTCTATAAAAATAAAAATAAAAATTCTTTCTATAAAACAGAAGAAATAGGCAAATGTTACTCTTAACATGTAATAAGAGAAAAAACTTGCCAAGCTCTCATCTAAAATGTCTGCTGGAAATAAATGCAACTTGATGCAGATTACTCTTGATATAGAGCTCTTCTAGGTGGACATGAAAATTATGAGTATATTTGAATTTTACTTATTTATATTTTTACCCACCATTAGGTGTCAAAATACAATTAAGTGAAATTCAAATAAACTCTGTCCAATTTCTATGTCCACATAAAATTTTTGCTTAATATATGTTGCATCAGATCTCTAACAGGACAGTAATTTTCTAATAAACTTTTGAACTCGAGTTCTTCAATAATAGACTATACAACAATAAGAATTTGCTTCTATATATGGCAAAACCATTTTTTAAAGTCAATGTTCACTTTCATCCATTGAAAACAAAATCTTTCGAGCCTTTAAAACTGCAGGAGAGCCTTGCCTAGTTTTCTCTAAAATCTGCTTAATCAAATACCTTTCCATTTCGTCGTCGTCGCCGTTATCATCTTCATGGCCACTGGTACTGTGATCTTCTTCCCCTCGATCCAGTGATCCACTCCTGTTAGAGATTGAATGGCGCGAATTGTAACTGTGCAAGCCACCATTTTCAGTCCAACATAAATCTTGATCAAAATTGTGCAAGCTCTCCTGATGGTCATTTTCCACTCCACAAGGCAAACCCTCTTCGGATCCATCTACCTTGGTTAACTCGTCATATGCCTCATTGTCTGCATGTAGAGCATCATCTGATAGATGAATAACCACAGGCTGCCCGGCTAAATCCTCTTCTTTAGCAATTGGACTTCCTTGGATTGAGGAAGACCCCGCTTCGCAATTTGAGAACACTCTCCAAGATTCTGAACTCTCTGTTTCCGTGTACCGAACCTTTTTTCCGCTGTTTTGAAGTGCTGTCTCGAGCTCCTTGACACGTTCTTCTAATTTTGATTCAAGGACTTCGTGTAAACGTATGGTCAATTCTCTTGGGGAGACTGCATAGTTAATAAATTGAGGAGTGGAGCTACCGCTTCCATCTCGATCTGCATAAGGTTGGTTATTGGCTTGTCTACCAAACATGTCAGCTCTCAACTCCCCCTGAGCAATGTCTGGCAAAGAGTCCGGGTCAAGCTGCAAAGTATTAAAAGAAACAATTTTAATCTTGTAAAACAGTTGCAATTTAGTCTTCTCAAGGAGGCTTCATTTGGACAATATACAAAACAAATGATACTACAATAGTTGCTCTAGGAGAACTATACTTGTTAACAAGGTTGCATGGTATTTATACATCAAAATGGAGAAGAAATACTTTAAAGTAATAATTTGGACTTACCATTGTTAATAGAATAATATCACATGCATTCTTTTACTTGTTTGATTCCTGCTTTTGCTATTTTAAACCAGTAGAGTATCCAAAAACAGTAATAATAATAAGAAGAAGAAAATCCTTCAGATCACAACTACCAGAAAGGCAAGATAAATATTTACTTATTTGTTAATAACTAAATATTTTATGAAAACGAATGTCTAAAGTTCAGGAATTTATAAAATCCAACCTAACCTAACTAAATCATATTAAAACTGTAATACAACCTGTTTTGTTGGCTAAAAAAGAGTTTCTATAGATCAACAATCCAATCCACTATCCAAAGAATTTTGTAATACCATTAACACCACCTTTTGACCTGTGCTGCTATTCAGAGTATAATTGGTGTGTATATGGCTGCCTTACTTTCACACCCTTTCAATTGTAAATATTTACAAGTCACGAAAAAAAAAAATGATGTTCAAACATTTGTCAGCAATGAGAATATTACGTACTCATGCCCATACAAAATACACCTTATAGCTAAACCAAGACCACAAAAGTTAGTGAACCTAAAAATTTCTGGTCTAGCATATTTTTATATCAAGTATTGGCTAATAACCTAACATGCTCTTAATATTTTCTTTTCTTTATTCTTTTAAAATAAGAGAGCAAAAATAAAATTGGATTTTTTTTCTATAAACAGAATCAGTGGGGTAACATGAAAACTAAAGCAGAAACCATCAGAGGCGGAACTAGGGGGGGTGGGCGGGGGCAGTTGACCCCGGTAGGGGGGGAAGTCAGGCGGAAGTAGGGCGGGGGCAGGGGGCGGCAGCCAGCAGGCGCCGTCGCGCCGGCGGGCGGCCAGGAGCTCCAGTCTTCATTAGTGCTTTTTAGTTCAGTATTGTGCACATCGATCGTCTCTTCTCTTCTCTTCCCTCTAATCTCTGTTACGCAGCTTCCGCCTCCACTGACTCCAGGCCCTTCACTGGTGACTGAACCAAAACCACTGCTCCTGCCGCTGCCGGTTGCCTCTGCCGCCGTCCGCCGCCGCCACTGGCCACTGCTATTCTTACAGGTTTTGTGATTGTTGTTTTTTTCCCCTTTTTATTTATTTTTTTATTCAGTGCCTCAGTAAACAATACTAACATGGGCTATTTATTTGACTGTAATAATAAATCAAATATAAAAATAGAAGTAAACAATAGAAACCATTACCTCAATAATGTCTTCAGGAAGCAAAAATATACAACA
Source organism: Panax quinquefolius (assembly GCA_020205615.1). Lineage (NCBI taxonomy): Eukaryota > Viridiplantae > Streptophyta > Magnoliopsida > Apiales > Araliaceae > Panax > Panax quinquefolius. The sequence goes on along the minus strand of CM035169.1, from coordinate 146,352,559 downwards.
TCCAAGCTTTTTTATTAAGTGGTCGAGTACTGGAGTGTGGTAACATACTAACATGGGCTATTGATTTTTCCTGGCTTCTGTTTCTATATATAATAACTCCCGGTTTGGGAAAAAAAATTAGACTCTCAATTTGAGAATTTAGTAATTTGGGATTCTATATTAATCTTTTAGTAATTTAATTTTCAAAATTGTTTCTGTTGGAGTAATATTTAATTATTGTTTAATTTTTGTTTTCTTAAATCCTAAGAGAATTGATGAATGATAAAATTATTATAAAATATTTAAATTGATGAAATTATTGATTAGCAATTGATGTTTTTATTTATACTAGATTATGGATAAATACTTGATTAACTAAGTGAAGTATAATTCCAATGGATGACTTTTGTATAATCAATTGCATTATGTGCTTGTTATCTTTGGAGGTAATTTTTGTTATCAGTGAGTGCGCATTCATATTTTAAAACTGTGGTTTGTAGATATGGTATTTTGGTTCTACCACAAACTTTTGTTTCATAACTTAAAAAGACTTTTTGCTGATAAAAAAATAATAATAATTAATTACAAGTTCCGAAGCAAGTGGTGGGGTATAAATAATTTCGGTCCGCTTGGTTTAAAAATTTTGACCCCCCTACAAAAACGTTCTGGTTCCGCCACTGGAAACCATTATCTCAGTAAAGCTATTTCTATGGACAATGACTAGGTATGGAGTTAGGAGCCTGCATTTCCCACTGTTCATATAGCACTGAACAATAATGTCATGAATTTTTTCATGTAAATACTGATGGTATAAACATCTACAGACGTCTGCCTTAGATCAATTGAACGAAGGCGTGAGAGAGATATGAATAAGATGAGTGAGATGAGTGTTTATTTAAAATAAACAATAGGAAAATCAGGACGGCGTAGTTTTGGGAAAGAGACCTTATATAAGAAACATTTATTCTTGTAAGACAAAAAAATTTACAGTTTTTTATTTTAAGAAATCTTCACTCTCCTTATCGGTGTATTCTCTATCTTTATCAGGATGACTCAAAGAATAACAAAATGGTGAATTGGTGATACACCTTACTGTTCCTTCATTTATCCAACAAGTCAGAAAATTAACAGAGAGAAGTCAAAATCTCTAGGTGCAGAAAGCCTTCTACCAGCACAGATACAACAGATTCTCCAAAAAAAGTAACAGGAATTCATAAAATCTTTAAAGCTTAAGCCTCTCCAATTCTGGATATCCTTATCAGCCACACCCACACACCACATGAAAGCTTTAGCTTTAAGGATCCAGTTACAAGATAAGTAAGGGAGAATCCTTTCTCCTAAAACACTTGGAAGATCTTTGATATGAAATTTAAAAGGTGCAAGTTCACTGGCTTCTATGTATTTACGATTTAAAAGAAGACAAGAAGTCCAAGAGAAAGTACTGTTTGGTTGCTAACAGAAATTTAGAAACAAAGAGCCCCATTGTATTTCAGTATTTACTAACAAACTAAGTGCATATGTGAGGCTTTCAGGGACAATGTTCTAAAAATCCCTGCCTAGGCGCTAGGCCCCCCTTGACGCCCCACCTAGGCGCTAGGCCTCACCTAGGCCCAAGGCGGCAAAAAACCCCCTCCAAAAAATGAGGCGGGGTCTAGGCGAAAATATTTCTTTTTAATTTTAATAACTATCCAAACCAGATCTTGATATATTTATTTTTCTAATGATTTACCATATTCATAATACAGGTTGTAGCATATCAAATCACAACAAGAAGTGAACAATATCAAGTCAAAATGGATAATTTTATTATAGTTATAATTTTTTGAACTTCTACCAACTTCAAATTATATAAATGATAATACATTTGTAATATTTAGTTTAATTCAATATAATTCTTAAATTTATGTTTAGTTTCTTAAGTTTTAATATTGAATTAAATTCTTGAAATTTTAAATTTTATTATTTAATAGCAATCTTGTTTATGAATAAAACTAATACGTTAAAAATATGTTTGAACTTTGAACAATTGCATGTTTGTGTTTGAACTTTGACATTAACAATATGGATATGTGTTTGAACTTTAAGCAAAGACCTATATTATATTTATTATAAATTATTTTGTTTTATATTATTGTTTTGTTTGGATAAATATAAAATAAAATATTAAAATTGGCTTAAAATAAAAAATTCCGCCTACACCCCCTGGGCGCTAGGCCCCCCGGGCCGCCCACCTCCCGTTTAGCGCCTTTTAGAACATTGTCAAGGGAAAATGATTTTCTAGAAATATATTATGATTCATTCCACAAATTAATTCAGTACATGAAGAAAGTCGTATTATGAAAGTGAGATTACTTCCCAAGTACAATAGTGCAAGTTGTTTGGGTAGAGAAATGGATTGAGATTATATTTCTTCTCTTAAATATGAAACAACATTGATTTAGAAATTATCTATATCGAGGAAAAATAGGAGTTGTATTTTGAATGTCGGAACGTTTTGAATTAGTTGGATGGCAACTTTACAAAAGCTTCAAACCCTTGATCGCATTGCAAAATATTATCATATTGTGGATCCTAGATGTTGTCTTTACACTCTTTACAATGAAAATCATGCTCATCTTTTCTTTGAATGTGAGTATTCCCGCTCCATCCTTTTGTCTTCTCTCAATTATGGAGTTTGTGCCTACCAACTGGCATGCTTTGCTTATTTGGGCTATTAGTAATTTAAAAAAAGGAGTTCACAAGCTTATTTTGAAATTACTTATTGCAACGACAATTTACTTCATTTGTGCTGAGCGCAATTCTAGACTTCACACCAACCTAAGGCTACCATCCGAGATCCTCTCTTCTATTATTCTTAATAGAGTCAAAAGCAGATTAGTTTCTTTTGTTAAATTTCAGAAAGCTAAGATTGTTAATAATTCTCTTCTTGTTTGGGATGTATAGTTTGCTATTGATTTCTAGTTGGCATCTCATATGAGTTGTATATGAGGCTCCCACTATTTTTATCTGGGGTATGTCCCTTTGCTATTTTGAATATTTTCTTTTTAATACAGTCTTAAATTTAGCAACAAAGAAAAAGAAAAAGTTAGGCACACATGTTATATATTCATGGAGTTGAGCTTGGAATATAAAACACGCATTCAGTGCTGCGTAAGACTCTAGACAAGATTTTCTAGAGGCCATTCTTCTTCTTTTTATACATTTCTTCTATTCAATTACAATTTTGGGGATACTATACAAACTTCCTGAGAAGCCCCTAGAACTCTACCTAACAACCTATTTAACTTGAGTCCGTTTCCCTGGCCTTTTAATTTAAAACTAAAATCCAGAATACGTGCCGTCCAGAAATCTGAGCAACTTTTCTGGTTTTTCATTGATCTACATTTATACAACCAAGCCAACTGTAGCTCATCTCAATCCATAAACCCTACAACATTTCAACTACCTCAAAACTTGGACATTTTCTCATATTCAAAACCACCAGAAAAAACCACTTGTACTTTACTTATCATAGCTTGTAGGGAAGTGTTTTTCTGCACTTGTCTCAAATTTAAGTGCAAAAAGATGGGAAACATTTCTTCGAAGACTATAATAATTACTTGATAGTTGAGAAAGTTAAGAGTTGAGAGTATAAAATATGAAAATACTAAAAGTTGAAATCCACCGGGCATCTGTTTGATACTTATCTACAGGGATAAATAAGGTTTTGGTCACTGTACTGGAGTCCGGTTTTCATTGTGGTTACCGAAACTTTTTTTGTTACAATCGAATAACTGTACTTTCAAAAACTTACAAAATGGTCACTCCGTTAGATTTTCCGTCCAAAAAACGGACGGAATGCTGACTAGGCATAAATGGGTTAGTTTTGCTGATGTGGCAGCTTTCTTTGACCTTTGACCCTTGACCCATATCTATCATTCTTTCCATTTTCAGTTTTCACATACAATAATAATAATTGAATACGAAAAATAAATACTTTATAATTTTATTTATTTATAATAATACTTTATTATTTATAATTATTCATATAAAAATATTTTTATAATTTATATAATTTTTTAAAAAAATTTAAATTTTAAAATTATTATTATTAGTAGTATTTTATTATTAGTAGTAGTAGTATTTTATTTATTATTATTAAATAACGTTTAGTTAACGTTTTTTAAAAAATTAGTTCAGTTTAAAAAAAAAATTAGTTCAGTTTAAAAAAAATTATCGTTTTTTAAAAAATTAAAAAATTCTGTTTTTATAAAAAAAGTAGCGCTTTTTTAAAAAATTAACGTTTTTTAAAATTAAAAATTCTATTATTATGTTTTTGTTATTTTAAATTATTATTACAAAATAATAATAATAATTTCACAATAAAATGCAGACTTTTTTAAAAAATAGAATTTTAAAAAACATAAAATTTTTAACATAATTTCTTTTAAAAAATTAGTTCATTTTAAAAAAATTCTTAAACTAATTAGTTCAGTTTAAGAAATATTTAATTAATTTCTTAAAAAACGTTAACTAATTCTTAAAAATTAGTTAACATTAATTAACGCTTTTTAACATTAAAAACGTTAAAAACTAATTAATTAATCGTTAACTAAATTTTCATTTATTTAACGTTTTTAACATTAAAAAAGCGTTAAAAACTAATTAATTAAATAAATGAAAAATTAGTTATTACAAAAAACTTTATTAAAAAAACTTTTTTTTTTATTATTACAAAAAAATTGCGTTTTTTTTATTATAAAAAATTGTGTAGTTTAGGATAGTAAATCATATTTAAGCCTTATTATTATTATTATTATTATTATTATTATTGAAATACTACAGTGTATTATCCCTTTTTGGTCACTGTATTATTACAATAATAATTATTATTATTACAGTTATTACAATTATTATTATTATTACAATTCCTAGAAACGATGCTACTTAGTTTAAATATTAGTATTATGTAAATTTAAGCATGGTAGATAGTTGGCACAATGGTTTTTATTGGAATATAAGGTTTCTAATTTGAAGAGGTCTAGAGTTCGAGACTTGTGAGTAACATTTTCTTTAAGAAAATTTTTAACCTCCACATCAGCAAAAATAACGGGCCACGTCAGCAAAAAAATGGAGTCAACTTGCACAGTCAGCATTCCGTCCGTTTTTTGGACGGAAAATCTAACGGAGTGACCATTTTGTAAGTTTTTGAAAGTACAGTTATTCGATTGTAACAAAAAAAGTTTCGGTAACCACAATGAAAACCGGACTCCAGTACAGTGACCAAAACCTTATTTATCCCCTTATCTATAGTATTGGTTTTATCTACACTAATTCAATGTAGCTGATGGTGTAAGCTTGCACACTACAAGACCTATGCAACCTGAATATTGCATTCAGTAGTTGCATCTGACTTCTAGTTCAGGACATATAAGCGAGCCACCCCCTAGGTGGGAAGACAAGCGCACTTGGGGCAAGTATATTTAGTCAGACTACATGTCAAAAGGTAAAGATAATTATTTGTGTTTCCCTGAAATGCTGACAAGAAGACAAACTGCAATTATACAGGAACAGAATCAAACAGCCTAATTTGGAATGAGATCCTACGTGTTAAACTGAACAAAAAGTTTAAGTTAATAGGTGTTGGACTCAACCTTGTATACTAAGCCTTCAATTTCACACCCTCTTATCAATTTGGGAATTTGAGCAACTCACGTGTTACCTTACGGTCCATAAATATACCAAATAAAGAATAGGATAAAGTATTGTTGGTGAACAAGTTTGGTACATAATCTTAAAAGCACTCCTGGAGATAACTAGATATATTTTGGTATTTTTTTTCAAGCTTAAATATAAACATAGTATGAAGGGAAAAAAAAACAAATTTTGTCTTCTCACTAAAGTGTTTTTGCACCCAAAAAACTACAGCAATAAGAATTTTTATCATAATCCACATTTTTTTGAGTTAAAAATACTTTTAACCCACCAGCCAACTCTGCCGCAAGGGCACTAAGCAGCTATATTTACATTCAAGTGAAAACGTCCATTCGTCTTAATTATTTTGGTTAAAAACGTTTGCTTCTCGTGCTACATAAACTTAGTGGAACTCTGAAGCTTTTTAGATCATAATGAACATAACTAATTTCTGTTCTAATTAAATTAATCCACCCGCAATATTTATAAATGCCATTAGATAAGATGAAGCAGTAATTATGAAAAATGTACAGATAAAAAGGCATGCTTACCTCGACTAGATTGGAAAATTGTCCACCTAGGGTGGATGAATTCATGTTTATTTCGAGCCTGGCAAGTTCAGCTTCAAGCTCTGCCTCAATTTTTCTCATAGATTCCTCTTGTGTCTTCTCATCACGATCTTCTTTTTGATCTTTTTTGTTTGATTCATCAAAATTATTTTCAGTGGAAAACACAAGTAGTGCTTCTTTGCTGTAGGTATCTTCATGTGTATCCTGTGATTCAAAGTCATCACGTACAAGCTCTTTAACGGTTAATGAATCTTTCAACTCAAGTTCCTCTTGTAGATCTTGAACCAAGTCCTCTGTTTGTTTCAGCAAATTATTCAATTTGTCTACCTCTCGCTTATTTGACAATGAAGAGGACATTATGCCGACAGATATCCCAAAACAGAAAAGAAGTGCTCCATGAGATGATCCTGATCCACGTGACGATGTTAGAGTATGAGATACATCAAAATTACTAAAACTCGTATCATAACCACATCAAGCCAAAAAAGTATGCTAGCCAAACCCTGTAGCACCCAATTGAATTGCACCAACCTTTCCTTCTATGCGTAAATTAGCTAAATATAAAATTGACAAAAATTCTATCATTCAGCTCATTAGACAACACTAACACTATATTATTTCTTAAATACATTCAAGAAGGCTCTTGTATAATTTGAATTGTTTATCATATTCCTTTGTGCTTCTGCTTCTTTTTTTCTAGCAAGAGCATATGTGGATTGAACAATGTATGACTTAAGAGTATTGTACTTTTAATATATAGAAAGAAACAATAATCTGAAACCTTGATTTGCCTTGCTGTAAGGGCTTCTTGTACTACCTTTTCTTTGTACTTCCCTTCTAATATTCTTCTTTTATCCTTTTCAAGGAAAAAAAGGGACTCAAGATTACAGGAAAAGAAAACTGAATGAAAGCAATACGATTGTTTACCTTCCCCTATCAGTTTAACTGGTGCAAACAGGGGAGAAAAAGAGTCAGTCTGCACCATGGTAATAGTTGTTTTTATCCTCACCAATCTTCATTCAACTATTTCTTTTGAGGCATGTGACCTTTAATAAAGATAAAAAAGCAATAAGAAGGGCAAGAGTTCTCTCAGACAACTGATGAAGCGGCTACTGCTTCATTCACTTTTGTGATGATTAAAGCCAAGTGTCATATGCATAAGTTACTTTAAAGTCAAACATAGATGATAATTATCTCAATGATTGAATAATAAGATTTTAATAGTTATGGCTATTTAAAAGTTTTATATTTTATTAAAAAAGCATTTATGCATGTGATAAACAAAAATTATTCAGACAATGAGATATCACCTTTTGAATTGGAGTATTTTGTACCAATCACTTTGGTGGAATTGCTCAATTTTCTACTCCAATCCCTTCTTGTCTTAAATTCCCTATTCCTCCCAGGAATCAGTAGTGGAGGAACTCCAAAGACAGCCCCTTTCTCTTTTGATCCAGTTTTGTTGTCCAACTTACCTTCCCCGGGTCTTGCTCTCACATTTTTTGATAGACCACTTGCTCTGCTGATTATTCTACTTCCGTCAGTCACAAGAAGCGGCCTCACAGTTGGTGCAGACGGTGAAGGAATGGAACTAAGCATATACTCTTCCATTTCAGCATGTTTCTTGTATAACTGAGCCATGAGGCAACTTTGTAGAGAATTTAGTGGTTTAATGACTTGCGCATTAGTTCGTTTACTTCTAAGAATCCTTCTATTATAAGAAGAGCCCATTTCTCTGGAAGAAGGTGTAAGCGGTAAATCAGAAGAACACTCACTAAAGTCACCAAGGTTGTCATTGCTCAAGAACCTAGGAGATAAACATGTTTGAGAAATTACATTGCAATCCTCATAATTATCCATTATTACCACTTTTTCTCCATCAATCCCATTAGAAGAAGACACTTCTGCCGTAGAAGCATTTTGAGAAACGGGATCTCTTTCAGAAACATCATTACCAAGGTTTTTACAATGGCCCAACCTGTGTAAATGACAGCTCTTGTCCTGAAACTGCTGCATAGATGACGACAATTCGGGATTGGCAAAACTAGAACTGCCAGAGGATGAGTCAGATATACTTTGCCCACCCTTCATAAGATTCTTCCAGTGCTGGGCTATGTACCCAGCTCCAGCAGCTGCTGCAACAACCCAAACATCCATTTTATTTCTGTCCCTTGTTCAAAAACCACCAACCAAATTTTCAATAAAAAAATTCCACTTTCTTTCAATTCTCAGCATTGGAAGCCCAAAGAACAAAATTTTCATCAATCTGAATAAAACCAATCCAGAACCCAAGAACCACAAACCTTGGAATCAATACAACAAATACAGAAAGAAATAGAGCAACTGCTTCACAGGAATGGGCAACACAAGTTTTCCCCTGTTTAATTTCTTAGCATAAAATTTTTAAAGAATAAAGAAGCACAGCTCAAAACCAAGAACAATACCTCAACCTCAATAAAGAACCAATTATCACAAGTAGCAAAACCCTCACACCCAGAAAACAAAATTAAGCTACAACTAATCCCTCAGAGCTACTGTTTTCTATTTCCCTCTTCTCCAAAATCAAAATACAAATCCCTAACTCGGAAAACCTTTATATAAATCAAACCAGAAAAGCAACAAACCAAATACCAATCTGAGAAAAAATTACAAAAATCTAACAGACACCCATTTGATAGCAATCTCTATACTTCAAAACCCATGATCCAAACTAACCCATTTCTCCCAAAAATACCCAATAAACAAATTTCCATGAACTCAAAACAGAAATTCTGAACAAAACTCAGTTGAATGCAACCCATAAACTGAACAACCCATCAATGAAAATGACCAATTTCTCAGGAAGAAAAAAAACTACCACTCAATTTGAATAGCTAATGAAGTGTGAAAGGGGACGAGAAATTAGGAGTAGCTCACCAGCTAACACAAGTTGTGGTGGGATTTGCGGCTAATGGAATGGACCCAAATATTCTAAGACGATTGGTGTGACCTTTTGCAGGTTCGGTTTCATTGGAATCATCCACACCCACTGCCCCATTATCTGCACACACAATATACAAGCTTCTCTAATTAATAATTCTGTCATCTTATACACTATTTAATATATTCTTCTTATGGAGTAACATTTATTTTAATGTTTATTAATAAGGTTTCATTTTTGGTATGGTATTTAATATAGTGTTATTTAAAATTAATAGTTTAATATTATATAGTGTTATATTATTTTAGAATTAAATATATAGTAAAAATATAATTAATATTTTTTAAAATTAATTATATTGGATATATTTCATTGAAAATAAAAGAGAGAAAGAGAAATTTAATTTTATTAGCGTAAATTGGTAGAAAAGATGATAGAGAAATAAAATTATAGTTAATGTTAATAATATGAGAAATTAAGTAATTAATTTTTTAAATTTTTTACAGTGATACATACAAAATAATAAAAACTTATCTTAAAAGGCATTTAATAAGGAAGGAGGGAGTATTAAATTGTGACAATCCAGTTATTTCAATTAATTTATTACTCTATTCATAAAGAGATATAATTGATTTTGAAATTAACATATTAATGTGAATTTATTTAATTTTAATTGATACACTTATAATAGTTGAATAATATATAACAAAAGTTATTAATTATAAAATTTATTTCAGATCGATATGTCATTGTTTGAAATTTGAAAAGTCAAATTATATCTCTAATTTTGAAATTAATAAAATAATTAATAATAAATAAGGTCACATATTTTATCGCTAGAATTATCATATTATGATAGTAAAATAATTTAAAACATTTATTACAAATATTATAATGCTCCACTTATCTATAAAGATTATAAGAACTCAATCTTAACTATTAGACTAAGATCTTACTATTTAAAATACAGTATCACTTTTTACAAATTATAAGATTGTAGGCTAAACAATCATTTTAGTCCTTGTACTCTAAAGTTGGTTTCAATTTAATCCATGTATATTTTTTTTTCTTTTATAATAGTCCTTGTACTATAAAATAGATGAATAATTTATGTAAGACCCCAACTTATTATAAATAAAAATTGAATTTCCTCTATTTATTATTGTGAATAATAAGGTGATAATTTGATATAATACTTTGATTATGGGTGAAATATGCAAATTTTGCAAAATAAGCAAGTGGTTATAAAATATTCAATTGTCGGGGAATATTCGTTTGGTCGCGAAATATTCTTTCCGTTTTAAATATTCGCATGCGACCAGTGCCTTTGACCATTTATTAGGCCCTATAACTGATAACTATCGGATGAAGAAAACGCATATTGAATAACGACGTAGTTATTCTGAATAAAGATCATTGGAATACCCTTGGTTAAAATACAAATGTCTGGCGTGGTTGCAGAAGACACACGATGTTACACAATATTGTTGAATTATTGATCCTTACGTAAGAAGCACTACTCAATAATTGTCACAATAGTTACTTATTCAATATTTTATTTTATTGATTCAATAATTCTTTGCGTTGATATTTTATGTGACGCCTCTAAAATTAGGTATACATCACCCATCTTGGTAGTCGAGATACATAGATACGTAATTTAAATACAACTTACTAATATAACTGCGTAGGTATGCAATAATGACATAAATCGTGAGTTTGAATACAAATATTATCTACTAGATATTATACAAACTCAAAAGGAGTCCTCATTACAATTATTATCACACTATTTCACGAATAGTGATGACTATTACTAATCTTATCCTCTCGGACAATTACTCCGTTCCGGCTCTCAAATGCTATGTTCTCATTTCAAAGATAACGAAGAAAAGAAAGGGTGAGCTCAATAGCCCAATAAAAATATTATGACTAAGATAATGCAGAATAAATTATCATTAGCCTTGGCAATGTTAAAGCGATAAAATATAATAAACATCAAGTTTAAGCTGCGGTAGAACAAGCGAATCCATTAAAAGAGTCAAGTAGAAAATAAAATCTACTATCTTTAATGATTTAAAAGGTTTTTCATCATCATTATAAATTTGAGACTCGAACTTTAATAAATAATCCACATCATCGAATCACCCCGCACTACTACGGCGAGATATATTCTTTAGTATCGCGTACCACAATTATTCACGCACTACGGGCCAAGAATAGTTGTGTATTCATTAATGGTCATGATCATGCCAACAATCGTCCATCAATGCACTACTACCAATCGAGGATTTTTACCACATCATCTCGTAACATTACGGTCATGATTACACCGAATAGTCTCTCGTTATAATCATACCAAGTCCATCTATGCACTACTGAGCCACGTATGACTTTAAAAAAATATAAACATGAGGATGATGACAATGATATAAGAATTCAATAAAATAAGTTCAAGAATTATTTTATCCAGAATTATTAACATCCAAATTGTCAACATGATCTTGTTTTGTAGAGTAAAATTCAAGAATGATCGTAATAATATTTCCATGAAAAGATCTTCGGATGAAACGCAAATATCAAGGATATTCTACTAATTTCATGGAGTATAAGTCAAAGTTTTAACCAACCGGGTATAATAAAGAATGGAATAACAAAAAGAAATCACCACGCATGCGGTACTTGATGTATGAAAAGTTATTCCAATGAATAATAATAACTTTAACCAGTCGTGAAATTCACAATCAAGCGATGTTCCAACGTAAATAATAAAGATGGAACTGCATCATCGTAAAAACACATGTATAGGATATTCCAACAGAATGATAAAGACGGAACCAGTCCTGTAAAAACACACAAAACCTGAGGATGTTCCAACGAGAATAATAAAGACGGAACCAGTCCGGTGTAAAACACATGAACAGGATGTTCCAATGTAATAATAATAAAGATTTAACCAGTCCCGTGTAAAAACATGAGACATGGATGTTCCAATGAATAATAGAAGAATGTCACCAAGTATAGGGTAAACCACGTATACAAAGTTATTCCAATGTAATAATAATAAGCAATGGAATAACAACAATTTCTCTTCATGAATAAGAAAGAATAACACCCTTACGAGTACAACAAATAATATTCCCTACCTTAAAGAACCGAATATTGGCAAAGTGAAGTAGCGAGAATACTTTTTCTTTCTCTATAGTTTCTCTCTAGTTTCAAAGAATTCGTAAGAAAATAATGAAGGAATGAGCTTCTATTTATAGGAAAATAGAATGCGTAGTAATTAATCCATGAAACATTCAGATTGATTTACTTTAATCGACGGTCCATATTTAAAGCAAAATCTTTTAAATAAAATATAATATATTCTATTTATATAAAAACATTTTACTATGCAAACACTATCTGACACTACGCAAAACACTATATATCAACACTATGCATAATAAAATATAATATATTTTATTTATAGAATAACTTTAATAAAGTATTACGCTTTATATAAAAAGATGTTTTGCTTTTATTACGTTAATAATACGAATAAAACAAAACGTCATTATCGCTTATAATAATTCATATTATTAATCGACAATAATGGAATCAAACCGAGTGACTTCTCACATAAGATCAATAATCAATACCGTGTCTTCTTACGCACAACCACACGTATCGCATTTTTTTTACTCCGAAGTAGTTCAACAAGATCAACGGAAAACTTCCGCCGTTATTTTAATAAAATATTTTTGTCGTTTTTTCAATCCGACAATAATTACATTAATGGGGTCCACCAATGATTGAGCCGTTGTATAATATTTCTGCTAAACCTAATATTCCCCACCAATCGAATAATATAACCACTTGCATATTTTGCAAAAATTTATAAATATTACCCACAACTATAACATTATATCAAATTTATTCTATAATATTCAAAAATAATATTTATAGAAAATTCATCTTTATTTATAAAAGTTGGGGTCTTACATTTTATATTATTGTTGTTCAATAATTGTCACTGCACAGTATCTCCATTATCATATCAATAATTCATATTACTTGAATAATATTATTAGATAGCATTATTGGCAATGTCTAGAAAGTTCTGTCAAGGAGAGGTTTGGTCACCTAATTGCACGCCAGTAAGGAGAAATCCTTATCGGAAAGCCCCCTCTTTCCTGGGAACAGTCTAGTTGTCATAAATGTGATTCTGTTATATTATTTATGAATAATTAATTATTGATTCATATGATAAGAAAATATTTATTTTATGTGGATATAAATGATGGATTTATTTATGTGGTTATTAATGAAGGAATTAATGTTGAGATATTTTATCAGTATTTTGTTGGATTTGAAGTATTTAAAAATCATCCGTTTGTAGATTTCGGGTATTTTTTTGTTTGGAATTTGGAAAAACTCAAAGCTACAAAGTTGTAGAGAATTCGATTTCATGTGGAATGGATATAAAATTCGTATTTTTTTGATAAACGGGCTATTTTCTATGAATTATTAAAGTTTCTGATTATTGTTTAAATGATAAAATATTTTGGAAAATTCTAGAATTAGTTGGTGAGAAATGTGCTCAATTGAATTTCAAATGTGATGGCTGACAATAATAATGAATGTAAAGCCATCAGTAAGCGAGTTAGTCTTCTATGGCGTTCTAAGCATTTTCTTATAAATAGGGTGCTTAGTTAGAATTGAAAATCACACCATAATTCATAAGTTTTCTCTCTTTCTTTCTCTATATTATCGAGCGTATTCTTGTGATTATTTTGATACTTTGAGTGTTGCTATACGGTGCAAGTTCCTTCAGCACTATATCTAGTATTCCAGCTAGAAATATTATCTTTTTGAGGTAAGGGGTGTTATATTCTTCTTAAAATGATATTTTCTTCAATATCATTATACCGAAATATTGGTATGAACTTTTTATTAAATTTAAAACTTTTCATGTCGGGGTTACTATTCACAAGTTACTATTCATGAGTTACTATTCACGAGTTACTATTCACGAGTACTATTCACGAAGCATGATGATTTTTCTTGTGGAATTTCTATCTTTTGGTGTCGAGATTACTATTCACGTATACGACACTATTCACCGAAAAATGAAATTTTCTTCTTTTTGTCCAAGTTATCTATTATGGTTATTATATTTGATTGTATCCATGTTTTGATCATTATTTTTGAATTATGCTTCAAAATGGGTTATTCTGGAGTATTATTGAACTTGGATAAAACTGTAATACGAATCCCTAATATTTGTTCTTTTTATCTCACCGGATTCGTTTCTCAAAATATTTTCATCATCCTCAAATCCTTAATGATGATATTGATGAATATCTTTGGCCGTATGCAGAGAGATGAATGATTAATCGATGAATATCTTTGGCACCTAGTCAGTGCAAAGATGAATGATTACCTAATGAATATCTTTGACCAGTAAGAAAAGATGAGCAAAGTGTGAGACCCAGTTTTATCAATAAAGATTTAAATTTTGTCGAAATAATTTTTAATATTATGGTGTGAATTTGAGATAAATATTATAGTTGTGGGTAGTATTTATAAATTTTGCAAAAGTATGCAGTGGTTTATATTATATTATTCGATTGGTCGGAAATATTCTGTTTAGCAGGGAATATTCGTATAACTGGCTCAATCATTGGTGGACCCCATAATGTAATTATTGTCGGATTGAGAAAACGACAAAAATATTTTATTGAAATAACGGCGGAAGTTTTACCGTGTAGTTCTTGTTGAACTACTTTCGGTAGTAAAAATGCGATGTCGTGTGGTTGCGTAAGTAGCATCACGGTATTGATTATCACGCTTTGCATGAGAAGTCAACTCACCGGTTTGATTCCATTATCATTGATTAATAATATGAATTATTATAATGATAATGACGTTTTGTTTTATTCAGTATTATTAACGTAATAAAATGTAAACATCTTTTATATAAAATAGAATCTTTTATTAAAGTTATTACATAAATAGAATATATTATATTTTATTATGATAGTGTTGCGTAGTGTTTTTGCGTAGTGTTGCGTAGTGTTTGCATAGTAAAATATTTTTATATAAATAGAATATATTATATTTTATTTAAAAGATTTTTCTTTAAATATGTAATCACGATTAAAGTAAATCAATCTGACCGTTCATGGATTAATTACTATGCATTCCATTTTCCTATAAATAGAAGCTCATTCCTTCATTATTTTCTTACTTAATTCATTGAAACTCTGAGAGAGAAATTATAGAGAGAAACTATAGAGAGAAAATTATAGAAAGAAGAAGAGTATTCTCGCTACTTCACTACTTCTATATTCAGGTTCTTTTACGGTAATGGGTGTTATTCTTTCTTCTTGAAGAGAACTTACATTATTCCATTCATTATTATTCTGTTGAATAACTTTGTAAAAGTGGCATACCCTATACATAACTTTACGCTCTGGCGTACCTATACTTGGTGAAATCCTTATGTTATTCCATTGCTTATTATTCATTGGAATAACTCGTATACGCTGATTTACCTATACTTGGTGACATTCTTCTATTATTACATTGGAACATCCTCGTCATGTGTTTTACACCGGACTGGTTCCGCTTTTTATTATTCTGTTGGAACATCCATCTTACAGGTGTTTTACAGGACCGGTTCCGCTCTTTATCATTCTCATTGGAATATCCTATCATGTGTTTTACACCGGATCCGGTTCCATCTTTATTATTCTGTTGGAACATCCCGCTTGTGTGAATTTCACCCGACCGTTCCGTTATTATTATTATGTTGGAATAACTTTGCCTATGCGCAATCTGCATGCATGGTGATTTCTTTTTGTTATTCCATTCTTTATTATACCCAAATGGTTAAAACTTTGACTTATACTCCATGAAATTAGTAGAATATCCTTGATATTTGCGTTTTCATCCAAATATCTTTCATGGAAATATTCTTCCGATCATTCTTGAATTTTACTCTCTGAAAGCGATGTCGTGTTGACAATTTTGACGTTAATAATTCATGGATTAAATAATTCTTGAACTTGTTTTATTGAATTATTATGTCATTGTCATCATCCTCATGTTATATTATGTTATTTTTTGGCTTACGTGCATAGATGAACTTAGTATGATTATGACCAGGGATCATTCGGTATAATCACGACTTGATATAAATGATGTGACTAAAGTCCTCGGTGGCACAGAATGCGATGATGGATAGTTTTGGTATGATTATGACCAGGGTGATTCGGTATAGTCATGACCATTGATAATTTGATGAAAATCCTTGACCGTAGTATGGGGATGATTAGATGTGGTGGTTTATTTATTAAAAGTCGAGTCTCAAATGATAAAAATTGATGAAAACCTTTTAAAACCTAAAAGATAGTAGACTTTATTCTCTACTTGACTCTTTTAATGGATTGCTTATTCCACCGCAGCTTAAACTGGTTGTCTATTGTATTTTATCGGTTTAACATCGTTGAAGGCTAATGATAATTTATTCTCGCATTATCTTAGTCATAATATTTCTTCTTGGGCTAGTTGAGCTCACCCTTTTCTTTCACCGTTTCTCTTGTGAAATGAGAACATATTTGGAGACGAGCTCGAGGAACGTAAGTAATGGTCCGGAGGATAAGCATTAGTAGTCCTCACTATTCGTGAAATAGTGTGATAATAGTTGTAATGAGGACTCCTTTTGAGTTTGT
The DNA here is from genome assembly GCA_020205615.1 of Panax quinquefolius. Lineage (NCBI taxonomy): Eukaryota > Viridiplantae > Streptophyta > Magnoliopsida > Apiales > Araliaceae > Panax > Panax quinquefolius. The sequence goes on along the minus strand of CM035169.1, from coordinate 146,335,697 downwards.
ATAATATCTAGTAGACAATATTTGTATTCAAACTCACGCTTTATGTCGTATTGTATACTTACATGCTATATTAGTAAGTTGTATTTGAATTTATGTACCATGTAAGTGGCGACCCAAGATGGGTGACGTATACCTAATTTTGGGGGCGTCACGGTTGGTATCGAGCTTAGGGATATGATCCCACAGCTAAGAGGTGAGAATAATACTAGGAGGGGAGAGAGGGGAATACCTTCGCTAGAATGACCTACCTAAGTTTATGTGCTATTTTATTGGTCAATGTAATATAGGGATAATTTGTTACATGTCAATTAACCCTTGTTTTGTGACAATGTTTGAGAATGGCATCCGAAAATGCCGAGATAAGCAATGAAGCACATGAGAGTGTTGATTCACTCAAACAAAAGGTAACGACCAACAACACGATAATAATCATCTTCGGTGGCAACGGCTATCGAACAATGATAACCATCGTGGGGGAAATTATCATGCTAAGAATGGTAACCACTTGATGGGTAATCATGGCAAAGATAATAGAAGTGGAAATTACAAGAAGAGAAGGTAATTTAGCTCAATTTTGTTGTGCAATCAAATCAAGTCCAAATTTGGAATAGTGGCACCAAAGGCGGATCTGAACAAAACAAAGTCGGTGGTTTTTAGGAAGAAGCGTTTTTCGTGACTTCTCAAAAGTGGGTAACCCGAACGAAGTTAGCAAGGGTTAGTTAATTATAAATTCTTGCTAAGTCTATACCTTATTAGAATCTGGTTCTACCCATTCTTTTATCTCTCTTCTTTGCGTTCAACATTTAAATTTGACTCGGGAGAAATTAGACTTTGATTTATCTATTGAAACTTCGTTGGGAGAAACCTTCACATTACCTCCAATCATTTATTAATCTTGTTGTTTCAAATAAACACTTTCACGTTACTTCGTCGATCTTATCTCTTTGAAAATACTTGCCTTTGAGGTAATTTTAAAAACGATTGATTAACTACTCATTATTCTTTTTGTAAGGTTGTTAGCTTTCATATTCCTAACCAACTCATATACTGAATTCAAAGTAACCAAATCCTAAAGTTAATCAACGTGATATCAAGCCATAAGTAAAGAGTCCCGAACCTTTCGTTGTCAACTTCCTTGTGTGTGGAATGCACCGAAGCGGACTTTTCTTCGTAGGCGACATCGTGAATGAAGATGGCAAGTTTATAGGTATCATTGTGAGGTCTTATCTAGGTTAAGGGATGAAGTCACAGTTGGTATCAATGTGACGTCTTATCCAAGTCTTGGAGGAGAGTCACAGCTTTGAATGATATTTCTATTATTAATAAATTTCCTGGCGTATTCTTGAAGACTTCCTAGCCTACCCTAGAACATGAAATCGAATTTTGTATTGACCCCAGTACAAAAACCCATTTCTTAAACCCTCAAATATTTCTTCAACTAAAAGGATCTGTTTACGAGGATTATGATGAAAGTCATAATAAAAGCATTGGAATAATGAAAATCATGGGTATTCGTGGTATTAATAAGTTTTATGATGAGTTATGTTGGTTAGTATGTAAAAACATGAAAGTTTCTTAGAAATCACAAAGAGTGGAAAATCAGATTTTGATGAAAAACGTAACATAAAATTCAATTGACCATATCTCTTATTATATTTTGAATTTTTGAATGTGGTCAAGTCCTAGAGTTATATCTATGAGTTACCTAACTAATCCAAGTGGAATTACTGGAAAAGGTGTTGTAGATTTTTGTGTGGACTGATTTTAGCAAAGGAGTGCAAAGCTGTAAAAATCGAAAAAGCTTCTGCCATGATTTTAGAGAGGCTGTTTCGGCCACTTAAATTATGAGAAAAATTCTGGCCTTTTGGGACATGAAGGTATATGGTATAAAGTACCTCCTGTCCAAAATGAGCTCATTCGACTTAAAATGAGCAAGTTATGACTATTTCAATATTTAAGTTTTTCCGATTTAAAACGCTATAACCTGAGTTCTATAACTCAGATGACCATGAAATTTAAACTGGAAGCTCACGTTAACATGTGTAAGGTCCTGCCAAGATTTGGGATTTTTGGAGTTAAACTTGAGGTAGCTAATTTCTTAAGGAATTAAGTGAAATTGATTTTTAAAAATAGTAAATGAATTTAAAAAATTCCGAGAAAATATATTTTCATTATGGGACTATATTATGCTAAATTCCAGAAAAGAAATATTTTTGGGGCTGATTTGGTATTTTTCATGAAAATAGTTTAATTCTGAACATATATGAGTTAAATATCTTATGTGAAGTATGAAAGTTGAAAATAGGATTTTATGGCTAGAGAATCCTATATAGAGTATATGCATATTTTTTGATGAGGATTTGATAATTGGTGATGATATTTTATGAGTATGACATTTTGAATGATTAAATGCATTATATGGTAAAAGCGTAAACAATTAAGATAAATTGTTTATAAATTTAAAAGTGATTAAAATATTGTTATAATATTAATGATATTAGATTATGAGATTATTAAGTGATTGATAACATGGGGATATTCTTGAATCCTGGATAAATTATATTATAAATGTTTAATATTTATCCTTTATCTCATTTGATTGATTCTTTATATCATTATCCTCACGTTTATATTATGTTAAAAGTCATCTCGTGGCAGAAGTAGTGCATAGATGGACTTGGTATGATTATGACCGGGATTGTTCGCATATATCATAACCAGAATTGAAAACACAATTATCTTTGGCCGTAGTGCATGGATAATTTGTGGTCGTGATACTAATGAATATCCTTGGCCTGTAGTGCAGGGATGATTCGATGATGTGGATTAATTATTGAGCTGAGTCTCAGCAATGAAATATTAATTCATGGATGTGTTCAAAGTCATCTGTGGCTTACATGCATAGATGGACTTGGTATGATTATGACCATGGATTGTTCTTTATAAATCATAACCAGTAATTGAAAACACAATTATCTTTGGTAGTAGTATGGATAATTTGTGGTCGCGATACTAATGAATACACGATTATCTTTGGTAGTAGTCATGGATAATTATGGTCGTGATATTAATGAATACATAATTATCTTTGGTAGTAGTGCATGGATAATTTAATGTCGTGATACTAATGAATACACAATTATCTTTGGTAGTAGTGCATGGATAATTCGTGGTCGTGATACTTAATGAATATCCTTGGCCCGTAGTGCGGGGATGATTCGATGATATGGATTAATTATTGAAATGAGTCTCAAAGAATGAAATATTAATTCATGGATGTGGTAAAAGTCATCTTTGGTCAGTAGTGCATTGATAGACTTGGTATGATTATGACCACGGATTATTCGGTATAATCACGATCAGATTGAAAACACGAATATCCTTTGCCAAGAAGGTAAATGGATAATTCGTGGTCGTGATACTATTAAGCTAAGTCTCGATATTATTGGTTTTATAGATTATATATCTTTGGCACCAGTAGTGCAAAGATGAATTGTTAATGAATATCTTTGGTAGGATTGCAAAGATGAATTTAATATTTTAAACGATAAAGGTATTCAAGGTATCCTCATCTCTTATCATACCAGTATCGCACTTAATTTCGAGGGCTAAATTCCATAAGGAGGGAGATTGTGAGACCCAGGATTTTATCAATAAAGATTTAAATTTTGTCGAAATAATTTTTAATATTATGGTGTGAATTTGAGATAAATATTATAGTTGTGGGTAGTATTTATAAATTTTGCAAAGTATGCAAGTGGTTATATTATATTCGATTGGTTTGGAATATTCGATTTAGCGAGGAATATTCGTGATAAACTACTCAATCATTGGTGGACCCTACAATGTAATTATTGTTTGATTGAGAAAACGACAAAATATTTTATTGAAATAACGGCGGAAGTTTTACCGTAGTTCTTGTTGAACTACTCGGTAGTAAAGTAAAAATAATACGTCGTGTGGTTGCGTAATACACAAGGTATTGATTATTGATGCTTATGTGAAGTCACCGGTTTGATTCCATTATCATTTATTAATAATATGAATTATTATAATGATAATGACGTTTTGTTTTATTCAGTATTATTAACGTAATAAAATGAAACATCTTTTATATAAAATAGAATACTTTATTAAAGTTATTACATAAATAGAATATATTATATTTTATTATGCGTAGTGTTGCATAGTGTTTTTGCGTAGTGTTGCGTAGTGTTTGCATAGTAAAATATTTTTATATAAATAGAATATATTATATTTTATTTAAAAGATTTTTCTTTAAATATGTAATCAGTCAGATTAAAGTAAATCAATCTGACCGCTCATGGATTAATTCTTATGCATTCCATTTTCCTATAAATAGAAGCTCATTCCTTCATTATTTTCTTACGAATTCATTGAAACTCTGTAGAGAGAAAATAGAGAGAAACTATAGAGAAAATTATAGAAAGAAGAAGAGTATTACTTACTTCACTACTTATATTCAGTTCTTTTTACGGTAATGGGTGTTATTCTTTCTTCTTGAAGAGAACTTACATTATTCCATTCATTATTATTACATTGGAATAACTTTTGTAAAAGTGGCATACCCTATACATAACTTTGTATCATGTGATATACCCTATACTTGGTGAAATCCTTATGTTATTCCATTGCTTATTATTCTACATTGGAATAACTCAGTATCGCCATTTACCTATACTTGGTGACATTCTTCTATTATTCATTTGGAACATCCGTCATGTGTTTTTTACACCGACTGGTTCCTTTTTTATTATTCTGTTGGAACATCCTCATGCATGTGTTTTACACCGGACCGGTTCCGCTTTATCATTCTGTTGGAATATCCTATCTCGCATGTGTTTTACACCGGATCCGGTTCCATCTTTATTATTACATTGTGGAACATCCTCGTCGGTGTGAATTTCACCGACCGGTTCCGTTATTATTATTATGTTGGAATAACTTTGCCTGCGCGGGTCTGCATGCGTGGTGATTTCTTTTGTTATTCCATTCTTTATTATACCCAGGTTGGTTAAAACTTTGACTTATATACTCCATGAAATTAGTAGAATATCCTTGATATTTGCGTTTCATCCAAAGATCTTTCATGGAAATATTCTTCCGATCATTCTTGAATTTTACTCTACGAAAGCAATGATCATGTTGACAATTTGGACGTTAGTAATTCATGGATTAAATAATTCTTGAACTTGTTTTATTGAATTATTATGTCATTGTCATCATCCTCATGTTATATTATGTTATTTTTGGCTTACGTGCATAGATGAACTTAGTATGATTATGACCAGGATCATTCGGTATAATCACGACTTGATATAAATGATGTGACTAAAGTCCTCAAAGTGGCACATGCACGGTGATGGATAGTTTTGGTATGATTATGACCGGGGTGATTCGGTATAGTCATGACCATTGATAATTTGATGAAAATCCTCATGGCCGTGGTATGCGGGGATGATTAGATGTGGTGGTTTATTTATTAAGTGAGTCTCGTGATAAAATTGATGAAAACCTTTAAAACCTAAAAGATAGTAGACTTTATTCTCTCTTGACTCTTTTAATGGATTGCTTATTCACCGCAGATTAAACCGGTTGTCTATTGTATTTTATCGGTTTAACATCATTGAAGGCTAATGATAATTTATTCTCAGCATTATCTTAGTCATAATATTTCTTCTTGAAGCTAGTTGAGCTCACCTTTCTTTCACCTGTTCTCTTGTGAAATGAGAACATAATTTGGACGACAGTCGGGAACGAAGTAATGGTCCGGAGGATAGCATTAGTAGTCCTCACTATTCTGTGAAATAGTGTGATAATAGTTGTAATGAGGACTCCTTTTGAGTTTGTATAATATCTAGTAGACAATATTTGTATTCAAACTCACGGTTTATGTCGTATTGTACAACGCACGCTTATATTAGTAAGTTGTATTTGAATTTATGTACCATGTAAGTGGCGACCCAAGATGGGTGGCGATATACCTAATTTTGAGGCGTCCACAACAGTGAGATGATGAACATGACCAACCATGTGATATGAAATGAATATCTTTGGCTGTGTAATGCAAAGATGAATATTTGATTCAAGATGTATATTGATTGATGTTACTGAGGGATAAAATATTGATGATGAACTTTTAAATCATAGAAGATAGTAGAATTCTTTCTCTACTGATTTCTTCTAATGGATTGTTTATTCACCGCAGCATTGTTGATCTAAAACTTGTTGTCTATTATATTTTATCGATTTTTCCTCGTTGAAGACTAACGATAATTTGTTGTATGTTATCTTAGTCATAATATTCTTTACTTGGCTAGTTGAGCTCACCTTTTTTCTTTTGTTCCATTTTTCTCGTGGAGGTGAGAAATATACAGAACTAGTCGAAGTGGAGTGATGGTTCTAGAAAGATGTTTTAGCGATCCTCACTATTTACGTAAAAATAGTGTTTGAATAATTGTAATGAGGACTCATTTTGAGTTTGTATACTCTCTAAAGATACAATATTTGTATTCAAACTTACATAAGATATGCGTTGTCGTTCTCGCATTTACACAATTATATTACTGAAGTTGTATTTGTTTTTGTACTATGTATTTGGCGACTCATAATGGATTGGATGGAATGAACCTATTTTGGGGTCGTTACAATTTAGTCCCTTTTTCAATTTAAATAATAACGTGGCTTTTTTAAATAAAAAATATGCCAACATTTATTTTAATAATCTAAGTAGGCATTAATAAGGGAGAAATTAGTAATTTGACAAATTGGGTAGAATTCTTTCTGCATACAATTTATTGGGGGAAAAAAATTATGCTCCAAGAAGATTATCAAGGCTTGTGAAAAGACAACTAATAGTGCACATATGATAGTAATTCTTGCTGAATCTCAAGTTTTAAATTTAATAAGTGGTATTTTTTGGAGATTTAGTACCAAGACTTTGAATTTATTTATTAGGATATTTAATATAATAAATATAAAATTTAGTAGTAATTCTTGTTGAATCAATTTTTTTAAAAATTTAAACTTACATTTATATTGCTCTTTATTGAATAAATTATGTTCCTTAATTTACTCTTGTGCATGTAATCTTATGTTTATTGTTTTATTTTTGGATATGCATGTTTATTGTTTAAAATATCAATTTTATGGGTATTTATCGTTTATAACGTCATTTTTTTGTCTTGTCATTGGGTGTTATGATCACTGAATCATTAGAAGCAAAATAAATTGAAGTTTTATACTTATTATTTTGTACAAATGCAAATTTTCAAGGAATCTAAAATGGTGTGAGAATGTAAAAAATAATTAACATCATTTATGTACATATTAGAGAATTTGAATGTCATATAAAAATATAAATAAAGAGAAACAAAGACATGACTAAGTTGCGGAAGAAAATGAATACGAATTTATAAAAACATTATTTGGAAAAAAGAATAAAAGTTTGAAACATCACTTAATAATAATAATAAGTGATAAAAATACTTGTTTATCCTTACTAAATCATGTTGACACTTATTTATATTTTTAAAATGTCACATCATCATTATTTTTAAGAAAAATGACTAAATTGTTTCTCTTTATTTTTTAAAATGTCACATCATCAATACAATGATTACTGTAAACTACTATTTAAAAAATATTACACATTATAAATTTTATTGTTTCTACTATTTTTAACACGAGTCGTCTTAATTATATAATTAATAATAATCATATAATTTGAAACGGATAAAGAATATAACTATTATTCATTTCTCACTCTTTCTCTTTTTATTTTGCCTGTATTTATTTGTTTAAATTTTTTACTGTCTTTCCTTTATATATTGTGAAAGAAAATCAAATGCACCATTCTGTAGACCTTGAACAAGTCAAGCGTTTTTATGGGATTTAAATTTTGTTTTGTGTAATATAAAAGGTGTAAAAAATATAGAGATAAATTATCCTTTTTAATATTAAATTTTAAGATTGAATATATTTTACTGTTAGCGACGGTAAAAATTGTTTTATAAAAATAATTTTCACGTGAAAATATCAGTTTCTTATAATTAAGGGGGGAGAAAAACATCATAATCACTTGTATGAATTCCACAAGCATGAACTTTTAAGAAGAGTAGTGCTAGCAAGAAAAAGTTAGGTTGCACATGGGCTGCCCTGCTTTGCTAGTCCCAGTTCTCATGCATGGCCACATGAACTGAGCCAAAGAATAGGTATGTGATATGATTTGATTTATGTCCCAATCCCAAAGAAGAAAACTATGAAATATATTAGTATTATTTTCTCTTAGTTGTTTACAACTAATAAAACTATGAAAAAACAAAGTGGAAGATGCTTGAGATTTCTCTTTTCTTCATAATGTAGAAATAAATCCCCAACCCCATTGATGATGCTTGATAATTGAGTATGCCCATATGCATGGCAAATCTAGTCTAGTCTAGTCTACTATGCAGACGTGAAAATTAGACTCGAGTGTATGTGAAATTTAAATACACTCGAGTCTAATTTTTATGTTCACGTAGAGTTTTTGTTATCAACTTCATCGTAGTAAATCAAGTAATTTTGCTTTCTCATTTGCTGTAAATAATTTTACTTTCTGGTTTGCTTTGGGTTAATAAATTTAACTCTGAACGGATAATTTTAGATCCGATTATTATGAAGAAGTTAATTTCATAGTAAGTTGGTCAATTGACTAATACAATACTGACACGTAGAAAGAAATATCGCCTCCCGAACTGCGTGTTGATACTGTATTAATTAAATGATCAAAATTAACTTCATGCTAACTACTCCCGTTAATATTACTTTCTGATTTGGTGTAGCCGTGTAGTTCTCAAGATATTTTATCATCCTTCTAGTAGGTGACTAGAATTGTAAATAATGTTCACACACTTAAAACACGAAAGACTATTAATAATTCTTTAATAAAATATACAGTTGATAATATCGAAATAATAATTATGTTATTAGAATAAATATTTATTTAACAATAATTTTATATATATTTTAAATTTTTAGCGACATTTATTACTCAGACATATACCATAAAATATCAGTTATTTAACTTTCATTTTGATAAATATTTATGTAGTACTTATAAAATAAATCTTCTCAAAAAACGCACTATTTATAAAACATGAACAAAGTCAGTTCTTAAGAAATAGATAGATTATTATGTTATGGTACTAATTACATTTAAATGTTGCTTTAATATTTTCTCAAAAAAAAAAAATCAAATCCTTTTTTAAGAAAGGATTGGTCCCAAACACCCCGTTACATTAATTCAGTAATTTTCAGTTTTCCAAACGCCCCCTTAAGTCTCAACCGATCATTTTAATTCACCATCTTCCATAAAACAATCTTTCTGCTCCCGGCAATTCAAAACCCTAACCCAAGCTCACTACAATGGCGGCATCGCCGGAGAAACGATGCCTCTACGAGATCCTCGGACTCCAGCTAGACTGCACAGCCGACGAGATTCGCTCGGCTTACAAAAAGCTCGCTCTTCAACGCCATCCGGACAAGCTGATGAGGTCCGGCTTATCTCAAGCCGAAGCCACAGCTTCATTCCAAGAACTCGTTAACGCCTATGAAGTCCTCTCCGACCCCCGCGAACGCGCCTGGTACGATTCTCACCGTTCCCAAATCCTTTTCTCCAATTTGAATCCTTCAAATTCCTCCACTTCGATCCCTAATCTCTTTTCTTTTTTCTCGAATTCCGTTTTCTCCGGTTTTTCTGATACTGGAAAGGGATTTTATAAAGTATATGGTGATATATTCGATAAAATTTATCAAAACGATTTGAATTTTGCAAATAAATTAGGGTTAGGTGCAATTAAAGAAGCGCCCGTTATGGGGAATTTGAATAGTCCGTATTCGCAAGTGAATGCGTTTTATGGTTATTGGATGGGATTTGCTACAGTAATGGATTTTGTTTGGGTTGATGAGTATGATACAATGGCGGGGCCGGACCGGAGATCAAGACGAAAGATGGAGGAGGAGAATAAGAAACTGAGGAAAAAGGCGAAGAGGGAGTATAATGAGACTGTCCGTGGATTGGCCGCATTTGCAAAGAAGAGAGATAAGAGGGTGATTGATATGCAGGTGAAGAGGAATGAGGAGATGGAGAGGAAAAAGGAAGAGGAGAGAAAGAGGAAGAAGGAATTGGAGAGAGAGAAAGCAGAGAGGGCTAGGGCTTATAAGGAGCAGGAATGGGCGAAAGTTGAGGAAATGGAGGATGAATTTGAGGAGGAAGTGGTAGAGGGTGAGAAGAAGGAATTTTATTGTGTGGCGTGTGGGAAGAAGTTTAAGAGTGAGAAGCAATGGAGGAATCACGAGCAATCGAAGAAGCATAAAGAGAAGGTGGCTGAGTTGAGAGAAGCATTTGAAGATGAGGAGATGGAAAATGAGGATGGGAACGAAGAAGGGGAGGAAAATGAGGTGGAAGGAAATGGGTTTGTGTCGGCCGAAGAAGGGATGGACGAGTTAATGGAGAAATTTGAGAATGGTGTTGAAATTCAAGAACAAGACAATGGTAGTGATGATGATGACGATGAGGAAGCACAAGATGAGTCTAGCGAGGAGGAAGTGTTTGCTGATATTGATGATGGTGGCGAGTTGAAAGGGGTTGCTGAGAAGTTGGGACTGGATGATGATGAAGCAAGTATGCTTGAAGCAATGTTGTCAGGCCACAAGAGTAGGAAAAATAAAAAGGGGAAGACTAAGGCTTCATCCATGGAAGTTCCTGTTGAGGTTGATGGTGACGAGATGGAATTTATGGAATATAATGATCGGAAGGGTACCAGAAGAAATAGAGGAAGTAGAAGACAGAAGGGCAGAAGAGCTGATGATGAAGCAATGAGAGGTGATGCTACTGAAATCATTAGTCAAGCTGAGGAGAATAGAGCAGATGAAGGAGCAATAAAAGGTGATGCTGTTAAAGTCAGTAGTCTATCTGAAGAGAAAAATGGGCATGTGGACAGTTCACTTGCAGAGGAGACAACATCTTCTCATTCTTTTGTAGAAAATGAAACTAAAGGTAAAGATGAGGATCTGTCAGTAAAGAGTCGCAAGGTTTCGAAACCAGCAGTTGATAAGAAAGGTACCACCAAGAAGGACATAGATACCAAATCAATGACTGCATCCAAGGGAAGGAAACAAAAGGTATGAATCCTCTTAAACTTAAAAGCTCAGTTCTCTGCCTTTTAATTTAGATGTATTATGAGCCTATGTTAGGCTACTGTTGTTACTCTAGAGTATGTTGTCATACAAATAAACCAGTTTGCTGAACAGTGAACACATTTTGCCATTTTCAAATGTTTGTGTTATTTTGCATATGGTTCATTTTATTTATTTTTTTGGTGCAAAGTAGATAGTTGGGATAGGGCATTTTGATTCTTCTGGTAAATATGTTGCTTCCATTGACCATTGTTTACCTCGACATTTGCAATTATTATTTTATTGATTTCACAAGCAGACAGCAAGTTTGCTTTTCACTTTAGGTAGCTGAATCTTTGTATCAAATGGAGCACTGTGAGAGTTGTTGGATTTTTTTTCCATGTAATTTCTTATATTCGTTTTACTTGTAGAATTTGGATTCAAGTTTTCTATTCTGAAAATGTGCTGGACTCTTGTACTATACTACTATTTCATGTCTAATCTCAAACATTTATCTATTTGAAACTCAGGCATCCTCGAAAACTTCTAGCGACAATATTTGTGAGAAATGTGGAGCGGACTTCACATCAAGGTATCATGAAACACCTCTTTAATTTTCTATTTTTGTGCAGTTTCTCTATTGCATATACTTCCTCTTTGCTTTAATTGTTCATTCATGGATTTCATTGTTTTTCAATACAGGACTAAACTACATAAGCATTTGAAAGATACTGGTCATGCTACACTGAAATCATCACGAGCACTGTTGATATCTGAGCATTATTGATGCTGTACCCTCATATAAGCCATTGTTCCAATCAGTCTAAATGAATACTTATGGCACAGGGGTTTATTCTTTTCCGAATTCTATTCAACTTGATCATCATTGCTTATATTGGGGAAATGATGGAGTACATGCAAGGAATTTGCCTTGTTGTCATGTATGTACTTTCCATTTGTTTGAAGCAAACTTTAATTTCATATAGTAAGCCGTTAGAAAACAAAGAAAGTTTTGCCTTTAGTAAGTAGAGCTTGAGAGCAGTGTATATCTAGGTGCATTTATTTTAACTTCAACCAACCAAGGGTTTGGACTGGATGCCTTCTGAATTCAAGGAGAGGAAGTAGCAAAAATTTCAGGTGTAGGTGGTTGTTTATTGTATCTCTAGACAATTTTGATGAAGGGTAATAAATTATTTTTACTTGCAAGTGGATTTTGAAGTTTGAACAATATTTCATTTTTTTTTCACTCTTTGGATGATGTTTTTTTTCTATGAATGATCAGGGATCTCAAACCGAAGGCCCACTCGCATTTGCAAAAGAAAAATGACTAAGATGGAACTGTATGCAACAAAATAGAGTTAATAATAGGGAACGGTTAAATCTACAACATACCTTGCTCAGTTTTGATTTTTTTAAGTCAAATTGACTATTTTTAGAATTAATAATTAAGCATATATAAATATATTTCTAAAATTATAAAAATTGGGATTAATAATAAATTGTATATACTTTCTTTTGGTTATAATCTTTTCACTTATATTTTAGCAAAAATAATAAAAAGATTAGTTTTAAAAATGGTCAATTTAATTTTAAAAAATCAAAACTGAGCAATTAATTTGGGAGGGAGAGAGTATTTCTACAACAAAAGTATCGCTGTAGATGTATAGTAACGGTGAAAACCATCGCTATAAGATCTATAGCGACATTTTTGTTGTAAAAATAATATTTTATGTTATGGATTTAACAATTTCCTTAATAATATGCTACTCATTTCTTAAAACCCTCCCATCTCATGTGTATTTAATATCAACAGAAATTTGTCGTTATACACACTATAACATTAAATATAGTATCAATTGTCTATAATACCCTTTATCATACTTGTTTCATACTCTTTCATGAGGTGTAATTTTGGAAAGATTGTGGCTAAATGACTCGGTGTTAACTTGTGTGGAGACCTGACCTGCTTCAGGTCCAGTAATTTTTAAACCAGGAATGCATTATGCAATTAATATCTTGACACAAACTAGGGGCCATTGTCCGGTAAAAATATAAAAACTACAGAGAATTAACTTCTGATTTTCACTACCAGACTAGTTTCTGCACATTCATATAATCCGAATTATTAATTCTTCTATACAAACCATGAAAACCTGGTTCCTCCGAATGGTCATTCGGTGAGCCAATAATTAAGTTTCTGCTACCAGCTATAAGGGGTTTCCACATAAATAATGGGCCTATATATAGTAATAATATAAATAATTTATATTTTACAAGATCCAAGGATAGGATTTTATAACTTGTGATCACAATGCTTTAGCAGAAGCTTCCTCTATATAAGAAATGGCTTCCTCTTGAGTAAGCTGCTTTCCTTCTACCAATCCTTTAATCAATGTATTGGCATATTCTTTGCTCGGAGCACATATGGGAAGTTTACCGGTTTTGAAGCTCTCAATATCTGAAAAGGGGCACCTGAATTGAAAGCATTAAAAATTAGTCGACATATAAATTATTTTCGGATCCGGTTATCATGAAGTTAACTTCATGTTAAGTTGGTTAATTGATCAATACAGTGCTGACACGTAGAGAGATTACCTCCCGGCATGCGTGTCGACATTGTATTGCTCAATTGACCAAAGTTAACTTCATGATAACCACTCTCATCATTTTCCTTCTTATATACGATAGCAAAACATTGGTTGCAATCCATTTTCGTCGTAAAATTAGTCGACGTATAAATCATTTTCCTTCTTTTATACGACAGCAAATGCTAGAACTATTTGTATAGCTTAATTACGGATAATGGAAAGAGGTATGAAAGAAAATGTGCTTACGTCATTGTCAGGATTGGAATATCATTTTCCTTCCCCAAGTAAACTACATTATGGTACCAGCCTGCCTGTGTAGAAGTCAAACAGCATTCACAGTCAAGGAAACAACTGAAATGTAAAATTTTACACAAAATGTCTGCCCACAAAACAAACTAAGCCACGCAAGTAACCCTGACTTCCTCCTATATTAGCGTATTGAGAAATTAGTGTTTGGACTTTGGATTGATTTTTTGGTATCTTAATGCCAGACATAGTGAGTTTACTCTATATCCATATTGGTGTTTATCAAGTTACTAGTTGTTTAAAAGCTTTAAGTTGTTAGAGAAAAGGCTAAACAATATATACATGTAATGCTGATTAGCACGTGAATTGACAAATAACAATGCATCATAATACACAAATAGAACTAAGTGCCAACTTTAGGAAGATGGTATGACTAGATGCATGCAGTAAAAAGACATTGCAAAACCAGCACTTAAAACCAAATTAAGTAACCAGTTGCATTAAATTTTGAAGCTAGAAGTGTTAGAGAATGAGTCCAACAGAGTATGACATGCTTTAACGGTGCCATTGTTGCTTACCACATGCAAAGCATTTAGTCACGTCGAATTTTTAACTGCTAACTTAAAGTGACCTCATCACTAAAACCTATAACTTATTTAACCACAAAGTTACTCGTCAAAAATATCTGAAACCCTACTCTCAAATTAATCTTACAAGAAAACATCCTTTGAATCTTCAACAAGGAAGGAATATGGACCCACCCATGCATGCATATAACTCATGACACCCGTCGCCGTCACACCCAGTAATTGTGATCTAGGCATTTCTTTTCTTGGGTGATATAGATTTTTTTTCCATAGATAACATAAACATTTTAATTTTCTCACGTAAACTAGGCGTCTGTATATCCTGATGATCAGGTGGGTAATATAATAGGTATTTATGATGTATAATGCATCAAAACTATTTTAAAAAAGTTCAGTTATTGACTGTTAATTCTGACAAGATAACTGTTATTATAAGAAATTGTGCCGAGGTTATGACAAGTTTCTGCATTATATTTTCATATATTCAAGAATTTTTTGTTGCAAATCATCTCTCATGAGTCTGGCAGTGTATGTTAAACATAAAGAGTATCACTACCAGTCTACAAGGCATACCTTTAGAGCTTCCACAGAAATGTACTGTTTGTTTGCAATAGCATGTAAAGCAGTCAAATCAAATAAAGGAGAGCCTGTGTCACAGCTTGAACGGTTCTCTTGAAGCAAAACATCATTGAACTGCTCAAGTCTGTAAAGAAGACGCCAGCATAAGAAACCAACTTTGATATATTGAAGAAGATAAACATATAAGAAAGTCCGGATGAACCACATCTCATTGGTTGAGCTTTCATTTCTTTCAAAAATATTTCAGCCAGTAAAGCTGTATATTTGAGGATTCAATGAAGTTTGCTTGCTTGCTAAATGATGTAGATGAAAATTTCTAGGGAGAAACAAGAAGTCACAAGAATCACATACGTAATTCGATAGAGGAGCATGTGAGCAATATACTGGCTATTGCTTTCAGGATGAAGAAAAGCAACTCCTCCGGAACCCCAGGTACTTGAAAAATCACGACCGAAGAATAAACGGTGAGGGAAAGTCTTCCACAAAGTATCTTTTGGCTGGCTTTTGTCCATTGAACCAGAACATGGCTTTCGCATGCCTTCTGTCTACATTTAGAAATGTGCAATAGTGCAAGGGATTAGCAAAATATAAAAAGTAAATAAAGAATTATTGTGTTACAGAACGTGGGAGACTGAATCACGTCATGAATATGAAATTATGTACTCCTTGAACATAAAGTTCTCTCTAAAGAATTAATAGAGGTGTTCAAAACAAAATGGACAAAGAATAATATTTCTTGCATGTTTTATAGGAAACTAGTTACCTGCACACACATTGTGCGTGATTTAAAATAAAAGTGACAAGAGAGTAGACAGAAAATATAGGAATGAAAAACAAAAATAATGCGGTTGAAACAACCCGGGTCAAATTCCGAGTCCGGAATAAATCTCGGGTCAAATCCCAAGACCGAATCGAATCAAATCCATCAAAATAAGGCATCAAACTACTAGCCAAATAGTATCTTCTTGGGTCATCTTAGCCTACCACAGGCTCCCAAAAGGTCATGACTTGAAGGTACTATTGGTAGTTACTTAATTCCTTATATGCAGACAAATTTTCCCTTATCTTTCGATATGGGACTGGAGTGTTACAGCGGTAAAAGACCTAATCATTGTAAAATTATGGTACCTGAGAGAATTAATAGGGAAAGTAAAAAGGCTTCAAAAATGTGTTAACACCAAAATAACAGCCTATTTTGTCTCTCACTTTATAATATACATTCATTCCTGTTAAGTATCCAACTCATCTAAAAGCTTAAGCTGTTAGATGAAAGGCCCAACAATGTATATCATTCTAATACTCCCCCTCAAATGCAACTTTTTTTATAGAGAAGGGAGAAATTAAAGTTCATTTACACTATTTAATTAATATAAAGACAATTGTGCAGCCGAAAAGATTTAAACCCAAGACCTTGCACACCCAGAGCTCTAATACCATGTTCAGTAACCAACTAAAAGCTTAAACTGTTAGATGGAGGGCCCAACAATGTATATCATTCTAACAATTCCTAAAACATGAACCAAACTCATCACTCACACAAGCTATTAGTTGAGCAAGGAATGATGAGTGGTGAGATAATTGTGCCAACAGATAATTGTGTTCCAGGAAATATGATCAAATTTTGTTTTCTTCTCTACAAGTTAGATCGACCAATATGTAGATCCTATATTAAAGGAAGAACATAAAGGAAAGAAGCCTATATTGTACTCCTTCCCAAACTTAGTGACATCTTACAAAACAATGTATGTAGTTGGTTTTTAAGACATGCCAAAAGGCATGCTTGGATAACATACTTTCTTTTTCTTTTCAAAAACTAAACTTTAGACGCTAAAAGACAACTTTGAACATCAAAAGTTAAATATACTTCGTCCACTAGGAAAAAAGAGTCACGGCTTTCTTCGTAATTTTCATTGGCATTAATACTCTATTTTCCGCATAGTAAGAGTATAATGCCTAAATATGGCAATTGTTAAATGTTGTTTATACGTCTTGGAATGTGTATGAATAGCATTCTTTCCAAAATGACACTCAATATGTGATAGAGGGAGTAGATTGAAATATTTGTACACCCACCTTAAGAACAGTTGCTTAATACTACCTTTTTTTAAGTAATACTATTACTATATTGAAAGGGGCACCATGGGGGTGCCACCCATGTACAAGAGTCGAGAAAAAATATCTTTAAGAAGTGACTCAAATTACAGTAAAATCTCTATTTATGAATAGACTTGGGACCAAACTATTTGTATTCTAATTGAGAGGTTATTACTGAATAGAGGTATTGATACAAAATATTTTCCGAACACCCAAAAATATCCATTTTAACAAAAATATCAATAACAAAAATAATTCAAAAATATTTATGCAAAATAGTCTTTTATAGAAAAATCTTTGTCTTTTATAGGAAATTAGTCTTTTATAAGAAAATGTAGTCCTTTATAGGAAATGTAGTCTTTTATAGGAAAATATAGTTCTTTATAGGAAATGTAGTCTTTTATAGAAAATGTAATCTTTTAAAAATAATATTGTCTCTCTCTCATATATATATATATATATATATATATATATATATGAAATTATTACTATATAGAGGTATAATTTTTAATACGGGACTTAAAAAATATATAACATATTACAATTTAGAGGTTATTCCTATTTATAACTGGCCCAAATTGGGACCAATTTTTTTTATAATATTATAGAGGTTATTCTTATATAGAGTATTCCTAAATAGAGGTTTTACTATAGTAGGAAGACTTCTTATAGAATGATTTTGAGACTAATTGAGGTATGCAGCATAGCTTCTTTACCAGTCCACTTTCAATATAGCAGCGGAATCTTGATTTGCTCATATTTGACCCAAAAGCAGCATACCATACATCAACCTTCGAAAGCTCTGATCTCCATGGGGGGCTAACAGAGGTTAAATCATCTGCTACGATTAAATATCATTAGAAGACACTAAATAGTGAAAGATTCATTTAGCAAAAAAAAATAGTGAATGATTCATCTGGGAAGATAATTAACGACTTCATTTGTTCACCATGATTATCTTCATCAACTTTGAGCTTCAAAAGTGGTTGTATAACATCCCGAACAGCCTCCTCGAGATCCTCTGATAATGTATGTGGACCATTATCATACTCGCCGTCTGAGTCGGAACTTAGAATCTATGAAAAAGGATAGCATTATAAGGAAACATACTTAAGAGTAGAGCTAGGGGACCTATTTGTAGCAGAAGTGTGGAATACAAATATACTAAAACAATGATCACGGTCGATACGTATCAGCCGATACTGTTACGTCGGTGCATGCCAATACTCTGAACCATGGTCAAAGGTACCATAAATTTCCAGCTTCAGATTTGCCAAAGATGTTAACATATAAAAAAGAGTGAATATTATCACCTGAATTTGAGGTGTTTTCCTACTGGTCAACTTCTCAGGTAATTTCGTCGCAAGTATCGGCCAGTATGCACTCAATTCTTCACGGACCTGAAGATATTATTTGTGCCTCAAATGTTAAAAGATGTAGCCAGAAAGAAATGCCTTAGGTGGCAGATTATAATCCCTTAATACAATAAGAGAAAATTGTACATGAAAATTAGTTCCTGTGGCACTACCAAAATAGCTACAACAAGCAAATAAAGATAATAAATAATGAATTGGACAAGCTATAAAAAGTTAATATACCGCTTGTATTACTCGCCATGTTGACTCAAATGGATAAACCTCTGAAGATTCAGCAATATTTTTATCCTCTAGCAACACCTCCACACAAGCAAGTACAGAATTTGCTATAGAATCAAGGTTGTATCCTCCTTCTAGTGCCATAACAATCCTTCCCCCAGCAAACTCCATCAACTAGATAAAGCATCCAAAAAAGTATAGTACTTGTCAATAAATATAAATATTTCTTAAAATGCAACAAGAAAGTTATCAAATGAAGAGAAAAGGTTACCAAACTGAAAAGACTACGATATACCCACAAATGAAAATAGTAGAGAAAAAGGGAATTCCTACATGAAAGTAGCACAAATAGAACTATTGAACTACCATGTGGCTTACTATTTGAGAGACGACTTCAGAGCATTATTTAGGAAACCAAATAATGAAAATTACAAAGTCAAAACTATTTTAATGCTGACCTTTTTCAACATGACAGAATAACCGTATGGTGTAAGACAACAACCACCAAGAGGATCATTGATAGCTGCTCCAAAAATAATATCCACAAAGGTTAGAATAATGATTAAACCTTGATACCTCTCAAAAATGAAGAGAAAGAAAAATGAACTTCTTAATATCTCTCAATTAAACAAGGTTGTTGATTCCAAATTCCATACCTGGGGTCAAACTTACCTATCAAAAAATATATCTTTCTATTAAACAAAACTATTGAAGAAGTTAGTCA
This sequence comes from Panax quinquefolius, assembly GCA_020205615.1. NCBI lineage: Eukaryota > Viridiplantae > Streptophyta > Magnoliopsida > Apiales > Araliaceae > Panax > Panax quinquefolius. Next base: position 146,316,106 of record CM035169.1, on the reverse strand, counting down.
CCGTTAAAGGTGGTATGAAAAAGTGACGTGCTGCAAGATATTGAACCATTTTGAAGGTAAGGAAGTGTTCAAGCAAGGTGAAAACTTGAGCTCACAACTTGTGTTTAATGATGACAATCTTGTGGTTGTGGTCGGTGGTGTCAACATGTTAATTAAGAAATCAAAACAAGATACGAAAACCACTACTTGAAAGAAAAGAAAGAAATTCAGCGTATGCAAGTCACAATGATACTGAAGAACTATGCTTTTCATACAATACCCAGTGCTTAAATATGCGCACATCCATCCTATCAAGGCACCTAGATTTGATCAATTAATTAGACTGTGAATCTCATTGTGACCACCATTTCTAACAAAATGCTTCTCAAAACTTTGCATGCAACTAACTAATGACTTATCCGAGGGAAAATCTATCCTTCTCCCCTTCTATCTCTCTCTACATGTGTGTGTGTGTATGCACACAGATTTGACGGTATTATCAAGATTACTATAGTACATATAATGAGAACAGATTATATTCAACCAATCACAGGACAAAGTGACAAGCAGTCAAGACTTCTGTAGTTCAAAATTCAAAATGAAATTCACATTCAAAACAAAAATTGTCTTTGACAAAAACACAAGTTTTTTTTTGTATCCTCTGTAAGCATAGTCAATATCATATAACCAAGAGTAACATATTAATTAGTGCTAATATTTGCATGTATATGTCCACTTACGTGCTATGCTAATTGCTTGTTTTTGCAATTTTGCCCTAAAAATTATTCATACTAATAGAGTCGCTTTTATGGTTTCATAAACAGCTGTAAAATGGTAGGAGTCAAACTTCTTAGCTGTCAAATCAACATCGCACCATCAATCTAAGGTTCATAGTGATGGTGCTACTGTTACTTCTATCTATGCAATATTGCAATGGTGTTAATGCTAACAGCTAAGAAGGTATGCAAACACAAAAGACCATAAATTGTATAACTCATATCACCTCCTACATAGATACCCTATAGGACCATTGATAAGGTGTGATCAAGTTATGTGTAAAAGCTTAGATACTCATGTAGTATCCAACAAAAATGCATATGATATAAGTTGATTAACAAAAACATGGAAACAACTTTAACAATTGACTAAAAATTTGATAGAAATTTGTACTAAAGCTAACCTGCATCAAATCCTGCAGAGATTATAATCAAGTCAGGATTATATTCCTTAGCAACAGGAATCAATACATGTTCCCAAACTGCGAGATAGTCTGCATCCCCACACCGATCATTCTCCCAAGGAACATTTATATTATATCCTGCACCTTGTCCTTCTCCAGTCATAGTATGAGAGCCATCATCACCAGCTGGATAAAAGCTTCCAAACTCATGCCTAAACAAGACAAAATATTCAATACCATTAACAGGACAAAAGACCAAATGCGTAATACACTTAAAAGGAAAAGTTGCTTACCTTTTCACTATTAGTTAAGGCACGTAAAAATATAAAATAATTCAACCAAAACAAAAAGACTAATAACAAAAATGAACATTTAAAGATGATGAAAACTTTCAAGAATCTAATCTATAAATTTTCTATAAGCAAGTACCTGTGCACTGAGAAAAATAGAACTCGAGGATCCTTCCAGAACATTTTTTGAGTTCCATTTCCATGATGAACATCCCAATCAACAATCAAGATTTTCTTAATTCCTAATTCCAACTACAACATTTAACAATAAATAAAAATCTTAGGTTAATATACAGATGAATGTATTAAGTTTAGGTTCATAATAACTATCCTAATTTCTGACTGATGATGCACTGGAACAAACACAAATTAAATAATAGTTCGAACTAGATCTCACTCTTTCATTCAAGAGGTAGCTTGTTGCTATTCCAACATTATTGAACAAACAAAATCCCATTGGTTGATGTTCTTCTGCATGATGTCCAGGAGGCCGAACAATAGCAAAGGCAGAACTCAATTCCCCCTTGGCAACTTTCTCAGCAACCTACTGAGCAAATATTTAAAATCACACTATTACATCGAACTCATTACACCAAAATAAGGCACTAGACAAAATAATAGTAATTTAAGGCAGCTGAAACATTTCAGTATGGAATCTTCTGCAGCAAAAAGAACCCATATATTTAAACCGAAGAAGTTGAACCAATGATTGTTTCTTGTTTGCTTGAGTTGTAAATATGTAAATACTAAGCCAAACTCTCATTCAGGCAGCGTAGAGAAACCAATTAAAATAGATCGAAAAAGTACATATCCAGCCATTTCAATCTAAACTAAAACATTCGCCAACATTATCTAAATAGTTTCTAAATAGTTTCTAAAGTTCAGATGATCATTTGATTCATGTAAAAATAAAATTGACAATACTAATAGTTGATTCTGTTAAATCTCAAATTATATTCTAATCTATATAATATATTCAGAAACATATGATCCTACAAGCTTTCCCAACAAAACATAATAAGCTAATAAAATACAAAATGTTCTTAGGGCATCGAAGTGGTGGAAATCAAGTATGGACTCATCGGTAGATAATTGAGGGACAAAATCAAAATCATGCAGTAATATCTTCATTCCACCAAATGAAAACTGAACTATACAGACCTCGATGACAGAGCCGGCGGCAAGATAAGCAGCTTCCGATGAGCCCTCATTGAAATAGATTGAATTAAATTTTGCAGCCATTCTGCTTCTTCGAGAATCCATTTTTTCGGAACTTATATTCTTAATCAAATCAATGTGTTTTTTGGTGTGAACCAAAGCTATATATTTATCTTCAGCTTCTTTGGCATTTACAATCACGCATCTGAAAGATAGCACACAATCAACATCAAGAAATAACACTCAAACTAAGTAAAAAAAACATTAACCAAAAACGGAAGCATCACACTGAACTTTTTTCTTTTTCTTTTCTTTTTTTGATAAGTAAAGCACCCCAGTAAACACTGGTATCATTTCAACACATGAAAAAAAAAACACACAAAAAAAAAATTTAACACAATCTATTTAGGCAAAGCTTGAGAATGTAAATTGAAATGCCAACAATAACAGCAATAACTCTTTTCTCTTTTGGTTATATACTAGGAAACGAACACATCTCAATATTAACAGAAGAAAATATAGATGATCATATAAATCTTCATCAAATTCTATACGCAGGACAACAGGTATATAATACTTTCTGTTTTTTCTTCTTCTAATTCATGTTAAAACTATTATCACATTTCTTGCCACCACACCTTTTGGGTTTCTGACTGCAACAAATGCTTTCACGCACACAAACAGGCATACATTATGTACTCTTTTCCATATACAATGTATTTATGACTCATCTCTTTTAGTTTCGCAATATAGACATATATTTTCTATGTTACTCTATTTACTTTCCTTGTGTATCTTCCAATTTTTATCTATACACTCCATCCCAAAAGATAATCTTAACTTTAAAAAGACAACATTTTAAATGGAAAATGTTTAACTTGAACATAATTACTGACCAAGATCACAAATTTAATAAGATTAAGCAAGTAACATTACGGCGTACTCACATTCAGGATGTCTAAAAGGACTAACTGCACTCCAAATTCGAGTATGAGGAAGTAACAAGAACTTAAAGTATCTCTCAAAATTAAATAATCAAACTAGTTATAAGTTTTCACACAACATATTAGCTAGTTCATCTTTAAAGAACCACAAAACAGCTAAATTAGAAAAAAATTATACAGTTATATACTCTAATAAAACACATATATACATATAGACAGAGAAAAGAGAGCAGAGTAAACAACCTCTGATGAATACCGGCGGATTGCAGCTTGTTCCATACAGAGAGAATTCGATATGGGTTTTCGGGATGGTACTCACCCTGAGGAACGAAATGCTTACACATCCTCTCATCGTATATCAATCCAACACGGCGTTGATTTGGAATCGGACCATTTTCACTGTTACTTTTGTTGCTGCTGCTGCTATCGGATTCTGAAAACTCCATAGAATTTGAGAATTTCTCCTAATAATCTACACTATTTCGGATGGATTTTGGAAGTTTGGATCAAATTGGGAGGGATTTGAATCTTAAAGAGGAAAGATAAAAAGGGAGTGCAGTAAAGTGAGAAAAAAGTATTCTTTACATATCTGCAGGGGGGAATCGAGGGAAATATATTTGATTTTGGGAATTCTCTTTAGTCCTTGTTGCTTATTGGACAAACACAGAGTCCATTCACACTACTACTTCTAATTTTGTCTTTTTTTCTTTTTTTCTTTTTCACTTTTCTGTTTAGATATTACTATTATCATAATAATTATGTTCTTCTTCATACTTCAGTTTTTCTTAGAATTTGTGCAATATATACTTTTGGGATCAGAGCTTCTCAAAATGTTTGTTTAGAACTGAATGTAGTTGAATCTAAATAGTTGAATCGGTCAAATTTTTTGTTTTTATGCTGAATTACCGAATCCAGTAAGATCGACGATCCTAATTGATTTTTTAATCGAATTAAGTAAAAAAAAATAAAAAAAATATTAACTATTATATTAAGTAATATTAAATAAATTTATAACAATTTTGATTTTTTTTTTAGAGGGGTGAAATAATAAAGTTTTGTCATTCATATGTTTCAGACATGTCAAAATTATCAAACAGCTTTTTCATTCAGATTCAGATTCAACTCATTCAGATTCATTCAATTTTTATCAAACACCCCCTTAGTCTCAAAACTTTATGAGTAGTTGTTTTATGATTCAATCAGGAGGAACTTGTGCCCCCAATTAAGTTCGGAAACAACTTATAAGTTGGTCAAACTAACTTATAAGTTGTTTTTCACTGTTGAGGTATTTGGTAACTACTTATTTTTTGGCTTAATATGAGTTTTTAAGTCAAAAAAAATAAATAATTACTTGTGACTTATTTAAAAATGACTTATAAGTCATTTTAAAATAAGTAAGTTTGATTTAATGTAATGTCTATTTTAACCCTCTTTTTATTAATATCTTTTTTAATAATTTTTACATTTAATTTTAACTTATAATTTATTATGAGTTGAACACCTTCCGAACTTACTTTAACTTAATTTCCAACCTGACACAGCTACTTAGTTGTAGCTTCGGTCGATCCTTCGTCATATGATTAGTCAAACTTTTGCTACGAAGAGAATGAGTCCCTTTTTTAGGGATAGGCAAGATATCTTGTACCAAGATCCAAAACCCAAACGACATCCCCTCTCGATTTTTTTCGGTTGTGAGACATAGCAAAATTTATGGATAGATCCCCAGGTTCGGGTTCATAAACAGTGACAAACTCGCTTTTGCTACGGCTCCGGTGGATTCCTTAACTAAGCTATTGCCTATGAGTCGTCGGCTCATTCTTCAACGTCAAATTAATATCAAATACTTTTACTTATAAGTCATAATTTAAAAATCAACTTATATTTTAAGTTACAAATTATTTTAAAACAAATCATTCCCGAACAAGCCTTAAATGCATCCCACTTTTTTCAAGGCATGTCAATTTCCCTGTCGGACCTGTCAAATTTAAACCCTAATGAGATCCAAATTTTAGAATCGTATAGGGTAAAGGTGCGTAATTGTCGAATTTTATTTATTTTAAAAAAAAATATCCCTGACTGACATGGTAAAACTTAATGCTCAACCACACACTTTTCATTAAATATAGTGGCAATTTGACATAACTTGGTGCGACATGACATGAAAAGAAGGAAGTTAGATCTGCTTATGTGGCTAACAATTGTAAATATGGAATATGAGAATTTATTACTTGAAAATTAATAACAAAAAGAAAAGAAAATCATGCACTTTTTATCTCCTCTCATTGCCGGCAGTGGCCAGCTTTCAGTTTTCAAGAAACGGACATATTCCTGCCGAACCATCCACATTCCAACAATTACAAGATCAGTAGTGCTCTGAGATCCAAATGCTTCTGCTAAAATATTTTGGCAAGACACCTGTACAAGTTTCACCAACAAGAATTTGAGACCAGAAGTATAGTACAACACTTAGATATTAAATAATCAGAAACACACAATGGTAAACTAGCTGTTGATCAATTAGACAACTAAATTAACGAGCAAAGGTATAATATCCTTAATGATCAAATCCCCATCTTCCCCATAACCATCTTTCAAAAAAACAACCCAATTCATCTCAGTGCCACCCAAATAAAACGTCTGAGGCGGCTTCAAAAGCATCTGATAATTAAGTATGCACATGATACTGTGACAAATTGACAATAATTGAATCAATAATATGAGATACTACGCAAAGAATTCATCGTGATGATAATTGAATAAAATTGAGTGACTTCTTAAGTAAGATCAATAATCGGAGATATTAGACAATACCGCACAGTAACTACGAGCGCGTATTCTTATCTTTTATCACCTAGATTTCAATGCGAATTGTAAAAGTTTTGTCGTTATTTTTATAAAAAGTTATTTCATCGCTACTTTCTATATCCGATGAAGAATTACATTTGTGGCCTACTATGATTATTATGTCGTCGTCATTTAATATTCTCCAATAAAAGAATATTTCCACTAAACTAATATTTTATAATTAAAACTGCTTACTTTGCAAAAAATCGCATATATCACCCATAACTATAACATTATATCAAATCACACCTTATTATTTAAAATAATAATTAGAGAAAATTAAATTTTTATTCATAAAAAAGTTAGAATCTTACAACTAATTTATTTGGTTATATCAATTATGGATAACTATTACTATTAATTCTTTTAATTAAATATGCAATACGGTGGGATCGATCTTATAATCGTATTTAATCTCATGTATTGTTGTAGTCAAAATCGTAATTGACAAAAACATTAGCACTGCGTAACATAAATATAATAATAGCATACACACCCTGTGCGAAGCACGCGATTTTACTATATATAAAGATATGATATTGTAAAAAAGAATATTATAAATATATATTAGAGAAAATAGTTCTAATAACTAAATACTCCCTCCGTCCCAAATTAACTGCTCAGTTTTGACTTTTTTAAGTCAAATTGACTATTCTTAGAATTAATAATTAAGCATATATAAATATATTTTTAAAATTATAAAAATTAAGATTACTTTCTTTTGGTTATAATCTCTTCACCTATATTTTAGCAAAAATAGTAAAAAGATTAGTTTTAAAAATGGTCAATTTAACTTTTAAAAGTCAAAACTGAGCAATTAATTTGAGACAGAGGGAGTACTTTCTTTCTAAAATTATATTATTTATACTTGAATATAATTACACTTATATTTAATCTAGAGTAACAAATTCAAGTTAAATAAAACGATCTATGTGCAAATTATTTTTTCTCAAACTGTATTATCTTAAGTTGTAATAAAATTTTATCTAATAATGGTCACGAATTAAAATTAAGTAAGATGATCTTATAATTATTTCCTTGTAAATTATATTACTAATTTTATTTTTTGAATTGTTTGAATACAATGAAATGGTCTTTTTGAAAAATTATAATATTATTGTCGTTTTAAATTTTATTTTATAATTCTTAATGGATAGAGTAATTAATTTTTTAATTTAATAATTGAATTTGTATTTTAATAACGTCAACAATTATATCATCTAAACAATGATTGTATCTTTTATATTCAAAACTATTATTATATTTATTTTAAATAATAATAACAAATTTAAGTTATGCATATTATTTTGATGATACTTTTTTCTTGTCATTCTATTTTATCAAAATGGAAATATAATTTTACTCAAACTTGTATTATTGTGTGTGTATATATATTATAATCAAAGAAATCAATTAATATTAGGTAAAATGATCTTATTTTGATTGTTTTTTATACAACTGTAATTATAAAACTACGATACTAATTCTAATTTTTAAATAAACTCGTATTATTATATATACATTTTAATAAAAACAACAAATTAATATTAGGTAAGATGATGTTATTTTGATTATTTCCTTATAAATCTTTTTTTAATAACTTTTGTTTCCTTATAAAACTATAATACTAATTCCAATTTGTAATTAAAATTGATAAATAATAAAAGTTGACTAGATGTAAGAAAATCAAAGGACAAAAAAAAAAGGACGAATCAAATTGTTTATTTAAATATAACATAGATATAGGTGGTATTTGTTACCTATTATTACTACATTTTAACAGCTTCACATCTAATTCGATAAGATAATAAAGTTGTTTGGTAAATTTTTCTTTGACTCTTATCATTTTTTAATCGATAAGACGAATATATAATCATTAAGAGTTGCATCTTCATGAAAAATTTAAATCTATAAACCCTCTATAAAAATAATACTTCCTCAATTCCAAATTTTAAGATTATTATTGATTTTTGAAACGTTAATTTGTGTTATTTTTTAAATTTAAAATTAATATTTTAAATTTAAAAGTCATTCATATGTTTTATAAATACTTTTTAGTTGCAAACATCTTTTAAGTTCAGATATTATAATTCACTCAAATAATTTAATTTATTAACATATAACATATACTAACAATTTAAATATTTAGTTTTATCAAATACCACCCTCTATTTAATTATGATATTATATGGTAAGAAGTAATAGGAGGTGGTTTTATAAAAGAATCCTATCTTGTCCCACAATCATGGGGAGTTTTAACTTTATCAAATTCATCATCATCATAATCAACTCCTAAATTTTAGGATTTTGTTTATTACTCCATTAGTTCTTCTAAGACGACATAAAAATTTGACACGAGTATATTTGAATTTAAGTCAAAATATAAATAAGTGAAATTTAAATATACTCGTGTCCAATTTTTATATCCACATAAAAAAATTTTTGTTACTCCATTTATAGATAGATGCCCTTACTTTTCAAATATATATTTAGAGATAATTAATATAAATTTACTAAGTTATCCTTATTAATAATTTAAAAACTTTATTTACTTAAGCACTATAATTAACTTATAAAAATATGTAGTAATAACACACATCTCTTCCTCTTTTACTCCTCCCATATCTACTCCACATTTATTGGCTTAATCAAGGATTACTCCTAAATCATCTCTTATTCTCCTTCTTAGTTATGCTAGTAAATAAGATATAAGCTTTTAATGTTTAAATTCAAAGTAGATGTTGATTATTATTTCTCTATATTTTCATATATATCAATGTATTAAAAATATTAATATGTAGAGAGAGAGCGTGTATGTGAAATTAGGAATAGAGATATATTTTTTATTTTTAAAAAAGAAAAAAATATATAATACTACATTCAAGATAATGCAAGGGACATATTGAAAAAAATATTCCCCCCACCCTCTTCCCCTCTTCTCTTAAAAGTCGGCATTTTAGAAATGTATTATTAGTTTTGAAATGAAAATAGTATTATTTTTAGGTAAACATGATTTTTCGTTATTCTGAATAATCACCCCGCTTTAAATTACAAGATTATTATTATTTTTATAAAAATAAACAATTTTTAAACTCAAAATTGATATAAATTCATTCAATATGATAACAAATGTCGCAAGCTATTTAAAATATACTTTTAATTATAAATATATTATCCTATCAATTTAATTATAATCCCGAAATTATAATTTTAGGATGCAAACAAACATAACCTTAGATCCATGATATAATAATCCAAGACTATTAATTTTATGATTATAATATCGTGATTATAATACGTGTTTGAAGATGATATTAAATAGTCCCTATATTAAGTTATTTTATAATCTATAGTCAAACATTTTGTTTTAAATTATGTTTGTTTGCGAGGATTATAATACTAAGATTATAGAATTATAATACCAAGACTATTAATCTTAAGGCTGTTAATTCCAAGTGTTTTGTTTGTTTTCAAATTTAAACTTGAGACTATTAATTTAAGGATTATAAAATGACTTGATGATATTGAATTATAATCCCAGGATTGTAATTATAAGACTAATAGTATTACGATTATATAATACTTGTAAACAAACATAGTCTAAGATTATAATTATGATATAATATCAACACTATTAAACCATTTTATAAACCCTAAACTAATTAATAGTGTCACGTTTAAATTTAAAAATACACTTTGAATTTCCTATATCAAGTATAATTCTTGCAACCCTGCATTAATAGTCCTACCAAACAAATATAGCCAAACATAGCCTTAATTAAACACACTCCTCCCCTATAAATTCAATGCACGCCAACTGGCCTTTGCAGCTTTGCTCATGCTCAGTTCTCTCCATCTGCTCTGCCCAGGTATGTGTCGTTCATTTTTTTTGTGATTATATATCTGCTATACATATTTATACTTTTGTTGGGAGTGACACAATGTAACTGAATACATATGTATATAGATCGATAGATATATATAATTACGTACGGATACGGGATACTTTTTCTCTTCCAAAAATAAGAGGTACTTTCAAAAAAATTAAGTCAATTTGAAATATGGGTAAACTAATATATATCAAAATTTTCATTTTTTGAGTATTATTTACACAAATATAAAATTTGATGATATCTTTTTACTCCACTTTGTGTGTTATAAAACGCTCATATTTGCTACTATCTAAAAAAAATCTTAGAAAGTATAAACTTGTTAATAATATTTGGACTGAGTAGGGGTGTAAGCCGAGCCTAGTAGCTCGGTACTCGATTTGAGATCAGCTCGAAAATATGATCCAAAGCTCGAATTCGAAGTTGATTCGAGTCGAATCTAATTCATATTCATTTTCTGTTTAATGATACACGAGTCGAATTCGAGCATACCAGTGTTTGCTCAAATTAGGGTTCGAGTATTTTATTTTTTCTCGAACAATACTCGTTACCTGCTCGATGGATCATATTCGAATATTGGTCTGATCCATGCTAGTAAGCTAAATATGTGATATTTGTATCAATCTTTATAATTTATAAAGTGTAGTATGAAATTGTGTAAACTTGTACTTGAATAAATTAATGAATTGAATGTCAATTTATATTACATTATTTATAATTTCTATACATAAATAAAAGTGAAAAAGTTTTATATATAAATATTAGTTAAGTAACAAATTTAGTATGTAGTGGTTCAGTTTTAAGTGAAAGGGTTCATATTCGAAAATCGATTTGAAGGCTCATGAATAACTCGCTTTGTAAACGAGTCGAGTACGTACAAGCCGAGTAGGTCCGAGTCGAATTGGCGCAAAAATAGAAATCCTTAATTGAATTTGAGTCGAATTTGAGCTTAATTTTTTCAAGTCGAGCCGAATTTGAGCATTAAGGTGTTCGCTGAGATTCGACTCGTTTACACCCCTAACCCTAGAACCGAGCGTGTTGTCCTGGGTGTAACATCCCCTTCCCGAATAGGAAAGAGAGGTCACATGCAAAGCACAACAAACCTCAAAATAATAAAACAAAGCACTAATAATTTTGAAATATTAATTAGTTGATAATCCATAAATATCTAATTAAATACAATTCTCCAAAAAAATCAAAACCTAAAATTACATAAACCTAGGTTGTCAAATGTAGTTTGCTTCACACGAAACCCTAAACTGCTCCTGAAAACCTGTCGGAAGAAAAACACAGCACGAGTCAAATGCCTAGTACGAGTATAGATTACAAAAAATAATGAATTGAAATAACCAACTCAATTAATTGAATTGAACAAGACTAACACAACGAAATGATAGGTTGAATCAAAAGGGTTGGATGTTATTTCATACCCACACAATATACCTTAAAATATAAAAACTGATTTTCAGATTTTAACGTTTACATTCAATCAAATTATATTCCTTAATATAATTTTATATCATCTTTTTGATTATGACTTCTAATTTCATGTCCATATTTGGATAAAAAATAATCTCTAATTTAAAAACCTTTATAACTAACCATTAAATCAAAATATAAAATAAAATTTACCTTTCTTGTTCGTCTTTTTTCAATACAAACGGTAAAGAATCTGATTTTCGGGTCTTTTAGAGTCTTCAAAATCTCTTAATGTCTTCACAAAAATTGTAGCTCTTGAAAAGATACACGAAATAGGCTTAAGAATTACTCGATTCAGAGTTAATATGATTGATTTATGAATTTTCAAGTCTAGGGCTAAAAATAGTGACGGGAATCAAGACATGTTGCGATTTTCAGCAATTTAAGGCATGAAGATGACGTCAAATAACTTCTCCTCCCCTTTTTAATTGTAGAGAATGAAAAATTAAAGAAATAGGTTTTGGATTCACTCAATTCTGACATCGGGTGAATTAATTATAATTTTTCTAATAGGCTGCAGTGCATATAAGTATTCTACTCGGGAATTCAACTAACCAACTTAGAATAAGAATATGATTTCATCTCCAGTCTTTAAATAAAAATGGGAAACAATATAGGAGTTACCAAAACCCTAATGGATTCTTCAATTTTAATTTAATCAATTATTTAATTATCTATTAAAAGAATTTAACTTTACAAACGAAATAAGGAAGAAAAAATAAATTAGTAACTTACTTTTTCCAATTTAATTATGCTTTCATAAAATAAAATCAGTTAATATTTAATTATTAAAAAAATTCGGGTTGTTACATTATGTAATAAACCTCGGGTAAAATCTCGAGTGCAGAACAAATTTCAGGTAAAATTTCAAGTTCGAATCAAATTAAATATATTCGAACAAAGCGTTAAACCACTAGCCCAATAGTATATTCTTGGGTCATATTAGCCCACCACAAGGTCATAACTGAAGATACTATTGTTAGTAACTTAATTCCTTATATGCATACAATTTTTTTTCATATCTTTTGATGTGCGACTGGTTTGTTACAAACTCTCTCACTTAAATTTTTGACATCCCCGTCAGAACCGATCACACACACACACGTTCCACAGATCTTTGCCTCTCTAGCCATTGGGGGATAATACCGGCTGACTTCGTGCCCCCACCTTCGGACCTCCCTCTCGATCTGAGCTTTCGAGAGTCGGCTTTGATGCCATATGTAACAACCTGGGTCAATTCCCGAGTCCGGAACAAATCTCGGGTCAAATCTCAAGTCCGAATTGAATTAAATCCATCCAAACAAGGCCTTAAATCACTAGCCCAATAATATCTTCTTGGGTCATCTTAGCCTCACTAAATTATTCTTGACTTTACATTATTATATTCTAGCCCCTCAAAAAAAAAATTCTGGTTTCGTCACTGATTGTAAGTACAATTTATGTTGTGGATCAGTTAAGATAAAATAAAGTGTAAGTATGTCATTTAGTGAGGTTTAGTTAGTATAAAAAAATAAAGGGACTTGTCACTTTATGTAATCTTTGGGGGCTACAAAGGATAAATTTTTGAACTTTTTTTAATTTTCTTTCTTCCACTTTACTTTTTTTAACTTGTGTGAAATATGTACTCAACTTTTTTTTTCCCCTTCTCTTAAAAAGGCGTGAAACCGATCAAAAGTTATGACAAAAACAAGATTAAGACTCAAGAGCATCAACTTAGGTCATCTTGGCCTACATCAAACCCACCCAACAGGTTAAGACTGTTGGTACTATTACTAGTATAGTCAATCCTTCACATACATTAATCTAACCATATGTTTTAATGTGGGAATGAACTATTACAAAAATCATACATAATAATTATTATCTCTCGCATCATAGAGCGAACTGATTTTACTGGATAATAAAGTATATTAGCTTAAGTGTAATGTGAAAGCAATCAAATGAACCTATAAACAAATTTGAAATATTAAAATTATAGTTTAAACTAGAGGTTTTATTAGTAATTTTAAGTAATATTTATTGAGGATCTAGAGAAAAAAGAATAGCTTATTTTACCTTTAAGTATAAACTCGATGCAAAATTAAGCCCAAAAATAAAAATTGGAAAAAATACAATTCCAAAACTATGTATATGTCTCTATGTAATTATGAAACATGAAAAAAAGTTCTTTTGCAAAAGATAAGAAATCCTAGAAAGCTATTTTAAGAATTATGGTACAGATCGAGTAAATGTATCTGCTAATGAGAAAAAAGGCTTTAATGTGTTATTTTAATTCTTATTAGGTTCACTTCTAACTTAATGTATTGAACGTATCCTATCGCATCGTAGGATACGTGCGACCATGCGTGACTATGCGATGTATGTTAAAATACGGCTCATTTTTTTATTTGTTAGTGATTCTGTATCGAATTGCTCTCGTATCATATCGTACGATAGGTATTATGTATCGTATGGTTCTGAGAACTATGATCCCATGTGATTAATTTTTATATTTAAAATAATAGTGAAAATATAAAGTACTATCGCTTAGAAGACAAGTTTGAAGAAAATGGCAAAAAATAAAGATGATAAGTATAGTCATATTTTACTAGTATGAGTTAGTGTATTGATGTCTGATATTGGATTTTGGATTTTCACATTCGAGGCTATTGTGAAAAAACTGGCAAAAATCTGCTGCAAAGAGAATATATATATATATATATATATGTGTGTGTGTGTGTGTGTGTGTGTGTGTGTGTGTGTGTTTATAAGTTATATTTTATCTTGATCTTTTAATAAAATTTAACTTTATGGATGAGAAGATTATACAAAAATATAAGATATTGTAAATTTTATTTAATTTGAGGTTATGTAGCACCTTATTACAACCTTGTAAAATAAGTACTATATGTTTTGACGAGTTAGATCTGTTGAACTTTCACTAATATAAAGTCATTGATAGGTATCACCCAATTATATGAAAATTCATATGTTCAAATATTTTTGTATGTATTTTATATCCTTATAGTTGGGTTTCTCTAAAAAACCCTACAGATTGATGTATTAATCCCATAGGTATACTAGTTAGATACTCTTGGATATCTCCCGTTTTAACTATATATATTTTATTCAAGTGGGGATTGCTTGGCTGTGGCAATGTCCAAATAGACATAGTTTTGGAATTTGGACATTCTATTAATGACAATTTTGTCAATAAACTAATTTCATTAATAGTAATTTTTACATTTCGCAGGCCAACTAGTTGTGGTCACCACAACCACGCTTTTCCCAGAACTTAGTTGGTCAATTAGTTCTTGCTTTTGTTTTCACATAGTCATTGTAAGTGGTGGGGTGGGTATGGGAGGGAAGAAAGAATTGTACCATGAGTGGAGTTAATAAATATTCTTTTTATGTGTTAATATTTTTTTAATTTCTGCAGAATCTGATATTGGGATAAACTAATGGATGCACAAGATACTGCTCTTGTTGATGGTGGAGGATTCAAAACTCAAAAAAATCATGATGTGCAACTGTCAGGACATTCTGATAAATCTCTGATCAATGGCAATAATGGATTTCAACTGTCCAAAAGAATTGGGTGTCAAGCTCAAAAGATGGTATCTGAGAAAAGGAGATTCAGCCCACGACTATTAGAGATACCAGAAAGTAAAAGGCCTTATTACGGCACTTCTAGAATGTCAGGGCATTCTGATAAATCTTTGAGCAATGACAATAATGAATTTCAAGTGTCCAAAAGAATTGGGTGTCAAGCTCAAAAGACGGTATCTGAGAAAAGGAGATTCAGCCCACGACTAATAGAGATACCAGAAAGTAAAAGGCCTTATTACGGCACTTCTAGAATGTCAGGGCATTCTGATAAATCTTTGAGCAATGGCAATAATGGATTTCAAGTGTCCAAAAGAATTGGGTGTCAATCTCAAAAGATGGTATCTGAGAAAAGGAGATTCAGCCCTCGACTAATAAAGATACCAGAAAGTAAAAGGCCTTATTACGGCACTTCTAGAAAGGAGTCGCAGCATTGCCCAATTGACAAAATCTGTAAAGGAAACGACAATGGTGATTGCTCAAAGAAAATTAGTGCATCATACGTGGGTGTAAAATCTGAAGGTCATACATATTATGATTATAGACAAAAATGTTCAATGGCTGGAGATGAAGTTTCTAAGAGTGACTCAACAATTTTAGATGCTGATACCTCTTCTCCTAGTAGTTATGAGGGAGGGAACAATGTATTCTTTGATTCACAAGTGGATGACATGAAATGGTTGGTTTCTTCAACCAATGCTGATGGTAAAAGTGCCCATGCAAAGGTGAAAGAGACACTGAGAATCTATAATATGTTTTATCTTCAAGCTGTTCAGGTGATTACAGTTTTTGACATTTTTTGGTTGAAATATATACATGTCTTTTTGCTGCTGCCAGCTTCTTCATTCTGATATACCAATTTCCTTTTCCCTCTTCTCTGTTAGATGTGTTTACTTGCAGTTTTATGGTAACTAGTAATCTAGTATTCTTGCCCACACAGCGTGTGGTCTAAAAATATAGAGAGTTGTATGATGGAAATAAATAAGTGAGAAAAGATAGGAGAGAAATTAGGGGCTGATAACGGAGTGGAGAGAGAAGAGAAGTTATGGAGTAAAATAAGAGACAGTTGAAAATATTTTAACTGCTTTTGCTTTAGGATTTTGATA
Source organism: Panax quinquefolius (assembly GCA_020205615.1). Classification (NCBI taxonomy): domain Eukaryota; kingdom Viridiplantae; phylum Streptophyta; class Magnoliopsida; order Apiales; family Araliaceae; genus Panax; species Panax quinquefolius. The sequence goes on along the minus strand of CM035169.1, from coordinate 146,299,651 downwards.
GTAATTTTTTTTAATCATATGGTTTCCTCGTGAGTGGTTAAACTCCTGCTCTAGAGAAAATATATATGTAGGTGTATATTTAAGAGATACTTTCTAGTGTAATTTTGGTTTTTAGTATATTTACAAATTACAGTTTGTTTATTGTTGTACTGTGCTTCCTTTATTTGGATTCCAACTTTAGTGAATCAAGGAAATAGTGAAAGATTGAATGTGGAGATATAAGAATTTACATATTGTTATATCTTGAATGTCGACCTTGAAAAAATTGGTTTAGAGTATGATTTCTGTACATGTCTCTGAGAGAGAGTTTTTAAGAACATGAATCTGTGATTTCCTATTCCTTGTATGGTTTTTGTTTTCTAATTGTTCTAAATGCTCACAATGTAGCATGATAAAAAGTTGAGAAAAATGCTCATATTTTTATTGAACTCTTCCCAGTGGCGAAGCCAGAAAAATTTAGCAGTGGGGTCAAAATTAGTAATAAGTTATAAAAAATTTGGCGGGGGTTCGGGGACAGCGCCCCCGAGCCAATTTGTTTTAATAATTTATACTTTCGGGTTAGACAAATGCATCCAATTTAATAATACTAACAAAAGGGGGAAATCACAATTGATTTATGAAAAACAAAACTGAGGTTGGAGAAATTGAAGAGAGAGTAATTTCTGTTATCTGCAAGGGCACAAGGCTGCAAGAGAGTCACAGTAGAATAGAGTCGCACTCCAGTCTCCACACTCGCGGCTCGCTAGTCACGAGTACTAACTCCGACCACTCGCAAAAGGCTTTGATGGTTCACGGTTTACCTTTTGAGTGGGGTCAAAAATTGAGTCGGGGTCAAAAATTAAGTATGGTAAAAAAAAAATTCAAGTGATCTCAAAAATTGAGTGGGGTCAATTGACCCCACGTTTGGACCTTAGCTTCGCCCCTGACTCTTCCTATCCTTTGAATATATTCTTGGGAAATGTTCACATTTTTGCCTCGCTTTGGACTTCTGCAATGGGTTCTTTTGGGAAGATGCTGTTTCAGATTTACGTAGGGATTGGATGGTGAGCCTGCTTTAAGGGATTTCTAACTTTTTATTTTATCTGTTTCAAAATATTTTTTGTCCTCTTCTTTTGTATGTTCCCTGTTTCTTTTATCCTTAGAAAAGGACACGAAACGATTACTAGGAATGAGTTCATTCAAAAGAGAGTAAATAAGACAATATTTACTAAGGTGGTCGTGAATTATAACGACCAAGTATGGTTTGGTTGTCCTAAAGTATTACTTGAATACTCATTGTTGGCAGTTATGATTGCTGAGCTATGTTTATTATTATGTACCATGATAGTTTAACTCTGTTTTACCTATATAGGACCAAATTTCATTTGGATTAGAATCTACTTTGCAATTATTATTTTGTTTTATATTCAAATGATATGGCATATTTATAATTACAGCGATTGTTACAACTAGAAAACTGATGATTTTGTAGGAGGAGGACAACAGATGCTCGATGGGTGCTGAAAAGTTAAACGATAAAGTGCGAATCTTGATCTTGACTATCATGATTTTATTTGGCTTTTTATACTCAGCAGTGTCATCATTAACTTCACATCATTCGACTTTTTCCACATCCACCTACACTCTATTCACCTCATCTCATACTTTACAAATTCAATTATTTTAAATGACTCGTTTCTTTTGTTTTGATTTTTATGATATCTTGATTTTATTTGTAGTAATCATGCAAGTGACCTTAGTTTAGAGGTTTACCAAAAAAATTTGAATATGTTAAAATAAAACATAGGTTTGAATTTTAGCATAAGTACGAATCTCTAATTTGTCAGCTCTATGTAAGTAGGTGGAAAATTCATTTTTTTGTGGGTGGAACATTTGAAAAGTAGAGGACTAATCTATGAGAAAGTAAAGGTACAACTTGCATAAAAGAATGAAATTGGGATATAAACTGCGCGCACAATGTCTTAGTTCAAAACTCAGAATTAAATTCTCTCAAATCTTTGAATTTGCTTCCGCAGAGGCTCATTGGAAGGGAATAGATTGGTTTGCATATAGGTTGGAGGAATAGAGTGATCTATACTTCATTTATAACGCTAGCATACCTTGCAACAGTAAGATGAGGAAAGTTCAGTCTAACCAACAAAAGAAGTGGCCTGCAAATTAGTTTTAGAATGATTGAGCCCAACTTATGTGGGGTCTAAGAAAAGCAGGTGTCTGAGGACTTGCTTTCACAAATGTAACACCTAGTTTGTCAAGGTTTCCTAATGAACTACAGATTGTTATTTCCTTATGTTGGGAAGCGAAAACTAGGATGAAGATTGAGCAGACTCACTAAGAAAATGATTAAACTAAGGGTTTGTTAGGTAACTGTTTTTGCTTTCTATTTCTGATGTCATATGTTTTTGCTTTTATTTACTTTCGCTAGTGAAAACAAAAGTCAGACAGTGTTGTTTGATAATTTTATTTAAGTGTTAATTTATTTTATGAAGAGGTAGAGTTTGAAATTTTGTTGTTGACAAGATTTGATGTATGGACCTCATTAGAGTTGAAATGGCCCCTTGTGTTGCCAAAATTGAAGAAGCAACTTTTGTGTGTTTTTACTTTTTTGCTGCCAAAGTTGATTTTACTTCCACTTTTTTCAAAGCAGAAACAGTTCGAAACACTATTTTCTGCTTTTGATTTCAAAAAAGTGAAAGTAGAAACAAAAATTGGAAAGCAAAAACAGATACCAAATGGACCCTAAATGTTCGTGCATTCATGGTTTCTACTTATTAAAGATGCACATTTGTTTGTCAACTTTTTAACAACTGAACTTACGGGCTGTTACTGCCTAATAATAATTGGCTCCGAACTTGTTCAAGTCATATATACAGTAGTGCCACCAACAGTTGTTTAGTTCCTATCTTGATTCATTGCATCTTCTTATTACAAATGCACATTTATTACTTTACAATTATTCAATGGAGCTTACTTTATCCGTTTCTACAGATTTGGTTGTTATTGGTTCTGGTATTGTCTCGTTACAGTGTTACACTAGTTATATATGATTGATTTATTTTTTCATAACAGCACATTGTACTTTTTTGTTGTATTTAATGAAAAGGGAGGAGGTAGTATGGTATACTGGGGATTATTCTAAGTTTCTATGTTCTGCTGCTGTTGTTCACTCTCTCTATACATATATATATATATATATATATATATATACATATATATTCTTTATTATGTTGTTAGACTCACATAAATGCTTCAACCATCTGCAGGAAACAGGTGCCTGTACTGAGGATGTAAAAGCATCTCACAAGCGACCTGATTTGAAGGCAACATCGAAGGTAAAGCTGTCAGCCCACATGAAACCTTTCTATGAGAAGTCTTAGACTGGGTAATTGATCATGCATTCGACAGTATTCCTTTGCGTTATGATATAGGGCTTTAGGGAACCAGTAGTCCAGGACTTGTGCCATCCGATGGTTAGAGTTGTGGTAAGTTAAGGTTGGGAAAAGCATATAGAGTTTGGTCTTTGGTATGTGCCGGGAAGGTGATAAATTTTTTGGAAGGTAAATGTTGTTTTCTGGCCATGTCCTCAGATGTTTGGTTGCAGAACTTTCAGTAAGAAGTTACAGGAACTTTCAGGCCTTTTTAGGGTTTTTGGTGTAAGAAAGAGGGAGTCGCGGTAGCCGGTAGAAGGGTGGGAAGGTGATAAAATTAGGACTTTGGTTTGGAAATGTATGGTAGTTGGTTGTGCTATTAACAATACCATCAACTTGAACTATGATGCAGGGAACTTTAATAAAGTTCAGGCATATCAAATCTATGAATCTCAGAAGTAAACATAAATTAAGACAAATAAAGATGGCTGGCAGAATTAATTAATTAGCTAGTGTTGATGTAACTTGAAAGAAACATAAAAAAATTCCAACAAAGGCACTCTCTAGTCAACCAAGAAGGCTTCTTATGGGTTCACAATATTCACTTTAGGCTTCTGAATCTTATGATAAATCTTGTTATTGGTTTTGAATTCCTTCTCACAAGAGGCAAAATGAAGAAAGAAAATGAGAGGTTCACATCAAATATTCATCCTAGGACATCAAGGAAAGCAGAAATAGTGCATCAACTTGTAATTATTTAAATCTCTAGTTTCTTTGGGTCTTTCTTTTCAACCATAACAACAGAAAGATAGGGAACTAGAAATAATGATAACTGGAATCATGACAAAACCTTAGGCTGACTAGTTTTATTTATGGATAGATTTCAAGTGCTTTGGGTGTTCCGAATAGGACAAAAGCTATTCTGCTGACTTTGTTATTGCAGCATAGAGACTTTCTGCTGGCTGGTAATGAGGCTGAATAAACTTCAAAAGTATTGATGATCTCTTCTTTTACATAAATATGAATCTGGAAGTTTGTTTAGGCCTTTGTTGATATTATGAAGATACATTGGTTATCTATGTCTTATAATTGAAGGGAAGGGAATGCGATACATTCGTTCTGATACCACACCAATATATCATAGGCTTATGAAACTAATAAATATTGGTAACATTTTATTAGTCTATGGTTTAACTTGTAGAAAAAGGGTTAAATATGTGGAAGAAACGTTGTAAGCTTTATCTGTGGAAATTACCAACATTCTTTTGTGAGATAAATGACCAACATTAAGCTCTAAGTAAGAATAAATCTCTTAAAATTTTATTAATCTAACATAAATTCGAAAAAAAAGATTTGTAGGTAGATAATTATGGCAGTAAATTAATGTTTCTGAACTTATAATCTTGAGATCTAGATAGCAAGTTCTCTGAAGGTCCTATGACAATATGGTATTAGGCTAAGCTTCAGACTTATCACCTGCTACGAGATATGGTTTCTTTCTAACCATCTCTTTGGGCCTCAGGATGAGAGCTTTTAGCATAGTTTCTTTCTATGTTGGATCTATATTGGGATTGTTGGGGGCCGGGGGTGGGGTGGGGTGGGGTGGGGTGGGGTGGGCGGAGGGGAGCTTCCATTGGGAATATTGTATTTTCATTCCACTTTTGGTCAAAGAGACTTTATGTCCTGGTGTATCTAGTAAAATCTTCTTTATCTGTAAAAAAATATTTAGAGCCTAAATGTATAGGAGTATTTAGTTTTAATTTAGTTATTGTTATTGTTGTTCTTGTGTTACTTTTATGATACTAATATGTTAAAATTGTTAATATTCTATGATAATAGGATACAACGATTATTTGTTGTACATAAAGATGGACAATAGATAACTAATCTATAGCTGGTTAGAACCTTCAATGGGACTCGAAATATATTTGGAATGATGGAAGATGTTTAACAAAATGTTTTTAAATTTTGATTTGGTAGTCACATTTGCATACCAACCTGGAGTGTCATATACATATTAATTTTGATTCTCCTAGGCTAATCAAACAATCTCCAAATCTAAGGGAGAAATGGTGTATTACATCGTCAACTGGGAGTCTAATAAAATGGCAAAGATTTTTCCAAAATTTTAGAAAAGGCCACCCCCCTCCCCCTCTTCATCATCTGCTTTTGATAGAGCTGACATCCCTTTGAAACAGCAAAGAGGTAGTTGAATCATATACTGAAGGAATACATTCTTTACCATCCCGGTTCATCTTAGAAACACTTCTTATTCGCAGCCCTGCTAATCTTGTAGAGTATGATATATATAATGTCTGATGATTTCTTCTATCTCCCTCACAATATACTAATATTGTGTTTCCTTTTTTGCTTTTGAACACATGGCAGATGAAAGACAAAGAAGTGGTTTTGTACCCCAGAAAAAGATTTGGCCACCTACCAGGTTTGTGAATTCTTGTTGTCTTATTTTTAGTTTATATCTAATTCACACTGTTAAAATATTTAGTTGAACCTATCTTGAAGTTAAGTTGCTTCCTGACCTTCCACATGTTACGTAGCTTCTTCTTTTTCTGTGTTTATGGCTGCGACAGTGGTGCAGAATAGGTTTGAAATCTAAAAGGAAGAGCGGGTACAGGGTTTGATAAGTTCTGTAAATTAAAAAAAGGAAAAATAACTTATCACCATTTAATGGTGGATACCGCCATTACTTTATTGTTACTGCAGATCTAACTTTGCTCTTATGATGCAGGTATTGATGTTGGATATCAGTTTTATTCACGAGCTGAAATGGTAGCTCTAGGTTTCCATAGCCACTGGCTTAGTGGAATAGACTATATTGGAAAATCTTCAGGTGCACAGGTAATATATTTAGGATTACTTTCACGAGGATAGATTGAAAAAACTTATTTTAATTTGGGACATTGTGTCAATTATTATCTTGAATGTTCATAAAAAAAAGTCCATTCTAATTTGGAACTGTTGTTGTTGGTTTTAATGTTCCTAATAAGCATAGGGGATCTTATGTCAAACTCTTAACATTCTTGAGGGCCAAGGGATTGACATGGGTGTTAGAGATAAAATAGATGTATTGAATATTGTTGTTATGTTATTACAAAGAGTATTGAAGCCTTATATATAAGCTAATAGTTGAGTACTTGGGTAGTGGCCAAGTATGTGTGGGCACAAAGCATACAATCCTACAATCCCCTTAGCACTCCCCTTCAAGGTGAACACTCGACCTCTCTCTCATTCAAAAACAACTATAAAGGACTTCTTGCCTTCCTTAACAACGGAGGACATCTAGCCTCCCACAAAAATCGAAGGATACACGCCTTCAATCTCGGTCTCATGCAATCCTTACTTTCCAATCAACCATTTACATATTTCAACCCGAGAATTTAACTGCGCTGGACATATCACCCTTTCGGTTTGACGGTTTGTCAATAACACTAATCCCTACAGTTGCATGTGGCAACCTGCAAGCCACGTGCATCAGGTTAGATTGGTAGAGTTGAATTTTAGACGTTTTACTTTAACCATTTCCTTGGCTAAGATGGGTATCCATGAGGTGGCTAAGAAGCAGCTTCTCTTTGATCCATTTGTTGCATTCACGATCTGTATTTGAGCTTTCAAAAAGTCTCATTAACTTATTAATATCTATACATCTATACAATCAAACAATTGGGACTCCTATCTATCTGCTGGTTGAATTATATCCAAAGCTGGGTTTCCTAGTGGAATTTCAACAGCTGTTGATATTAAAGAATACAAGATTCAACCCATGGTTCCTACAATGTCAGTTTTACTGTTTAATTTACTTTAGCATGA
>CM035169.1:146204747-146292358 GCA_020205615.1 Panax quinquefolius | reverse complement strand
ATGCAGATGGATCTTCTACCACAGACGTCGAGTGGAGCGGTGTTATTCTAACGAGTCCCGGAGGATTCAAGGTACAACGAGCCATCGATTTGATTCAAAGCGACAAACAACGAAGCTGAGTATGAAGCGGTACTTGCAGGGTTACGCTTGGCAAAAAGTCTTGAAGTGCAACGCATAATTATCTTTAGTGATTCTCAGTTAATCGTTAAGCAAATTTCTGGGGAATATGTAGCTCGAGGCCCAAAAATGATCAAATACCTAATGAAATTGAAGGAAGCGACTTGATTTTCCAATCCTATGAGTTTCAAGGGATCGGCGTAATAACAATTCAATTGCCGATGCATTCTCCAAATTAGCCACTACGGATGTTAACGTTTTTGATGGGTCGGTTTATTTACAAACTTTGCAACATCCCAGTGTCTATTATGAATCGGTGATGTGTATTGACCGAACCAACTGCTGGTTGACTCCATATATAGAGTATCTGGCAGATGGCGTCTTACCTTCGGATCGGATGCTCGCCAAAAAAGTTAAGTATAAAAGTGCTAATTTTGTTCTGATTGATGGAGATCTGTTCCGAAGAGCTTTCTCATCTCCACTATTGAAATGCTTGACTCCATCTGAAGCTGACTATGCTCTTCGGGAAGTACATGAAGGTATTTGTGGTGACCATATGGCGGCTAAGTCCTTAGCCTATAAAGTACTTCGCCAGGGATACTATTGGCCTACCATCTTTAAAGAAGCAACTGAGTACGTCAAGAAGTGCGAGAAATGTCAACTCAATAGTCCAATCCCACATCAGCCACCAGAAGAGTTATACTCGATCCTATCTCCTATACCCTTTGCTGTCTGGGGGGTTGATATCCTGGGTCCACTACCGAAAGCTAAAGGACAGGTCAGCTTCGTCATAGTTGCTATTGATTATATGACTAAGTGGGTGGAGGCAAAACCACTTGATCGAATAACGAACAGAACGCCTAAAAGTTTATAAAGGAGTCTGTGGTATTTCGCTTCGGGATTCCTAAGGTGCTGATATCGGATAACGGACGCCAGTTTGTGGGATCGAAATTTGAGGCTTTCTTGAAAGAACTGGGGATTCAGCACAGAAAGACTTCAGTGGCTCATCCACAGTCAAATGGACAAGTTGAAGTGACTAATGAGCGTTGTTGAATCAGGATCAAGCTTGATTGAATGAAGCCAAGCGGATGGCGGAGGAGCTACTTAGCGTGTTGTGGGCTTATCGAACTACTCAGAGGACTACAACGAGGATTCACCTTTTAGATCGCCTATGCATGATGCCTTAGTCCCAGTTGAAATTGGGTCTCCCAGTCTTCGGGTTAGCCAATTCAAAGAAATTTACAATGAGCAAGGGCTTAAGGCCAACCTTGATTTATTTGAAAAAGAAAGAGAAACAGCCTTAATCAGGTTGGCAGCCTATCAGCGAAGAGTGGCTAAACATTATAATAAGGGAGTAAAATGTCGAAGGTTCGAAGTTGGAGATTTTGTCCTCAGAGAAGCCGAAGCATCTACACCTCAGAATATAGGAAAGCTGATGCCAAACTGGGAAGGACCGTATGAAATAATCAAGTAGCGGAGCCGGGAACTTATCGATTGAAAGCATTAGATGGGTCGTTGAATTAAGAATACTTGCACGCTTTGGCGAGCTTAGAAAGTACTTTCAAATAAAAATGATGTATGTACATGGGAAGGTCAGTAAATATTTATGTCATCATCAATAAAAGTTCCCTTTTTCTCGAACAAATTTTGTCTTCATTCTTGATTAGACCATCGAAGTTAGGAGGTTCGGGTGGACTCATTTGGCCATTCGATGGCGACCTTTTCGGCGGTGGTCCTCATGAGTTTGTCGGGCCCTTCGTGGTGGTAAATGAGCGTCATTGGTGTTAGGAGGTTCGGGTGGACTCATGGCCCATTCGATGGCGACCTTTTCGCTAGTGGTGGTCCTTATGAGTTTGTCGAGCCCTTCGTGGTAGGCAAACGTCATTGAATGTTAGGAGGTTCGGGAGGTTCGGTGGACTCACCGGCCATTCGATGGCGACTTTTCTTTGCGGTGGTCCTTATGAGTTTGTCGAATTACTTCGTGGTAGGCAAACGTCATTGGTGTTAGGAGGTTCGGGTGGACTCACCGGCCATTCGATGGCGACCTTTTCTAAGCGGTGGTCCTTATGAGTTTGTCGGGCCCTTCGTGGTAGGCAAACGTCATTGGTGTTGGGAGGTTCGGTGGACTCATTTGGCCATTTGATGGCGACCTCTTGGCGAGTGGTTACTTAGACCTTATCGGGCCCTTCGTGGTAGGCAAGTGTCATCCTTCGACTTTGTCGAGTCCTTGGGGTAGGCAAATGTCATCTTTTGGTTTTATTAGGCCTTTAGGGGTAAACAAATTCTAACGCAAGCAGATATGTCTCACTTCTTGATAACTAATAAGTATTCCTTTACTTTATTACCTAAAATTTTTCTAAGTGTTGAGTTCAGAAAGCTTCATTCTTACACTTCATCTGTTATATGGCATGTTTAGTTGTTATCTAACAGTTCAGGTTCAGCCCATGAAGGGGTTGGTGAATTTTTTCACTTAATGAAATATTGGAGTATTGGCAGATAATAAACCGAAGTCATAAGGAATAAAGCCATTTTTCATTCAATATTTAATTTAATTACACTATTGACCATTTTTACAGATGTTGTAAATTAAAGACAGAAAAGACATAAACAATGAACATCGACTTCAGACTCCATCTTCGTCTCAAAGAATCGAGTGAGATGGGTCCAGATTGGCTGCAGACGACTTTCTCCTTGCCACGACTTGGCCAAAGCTCATAACTCTCGAGTATATCTTCATTATTTCTCCATTAATCTCGTCCAGAAGTTCCGGTGACTCTTCGGCGTATTTGTTTGCGAAGGTCGTGATTAATGGAGGCCCAAGGTCCCGAAGAGCCTTGAGTTCTCGAATTTCTCCTCAAGTTTGAGCCGCTACTACCGTGTGACAATTTTCTGCGCCTCCAACTTATGGATGGTCTTGGTCAAGATCTTTGCATCGACCTTTAGCTCCTCGATCTTTCCATCCTTATCTCGCTCCTGCCGAACCAAGTCAACGCTTCATTTTCACGATTTCCTCGTCTTTGAGCTTTGGTTGACTTCAATTCTTCCTTGAGGCCTTCACATCTCCTTTGGCTTGGGCTAACTCTTTTGAAGACCTTCATTTGTATGGATGGAGAAGGCATTCACGTTGAGTTTTCTCCTTCGCCAAAGCGCAGACTTGACGTAGGCATTCTCCTTCCTCAAGATCTCTTCTTCTGCTTGACCGAGACCTTGACGAAGACGTCCGAACACTTGCATTGGCTTTGTATTTTCAATACTATTTGATCAGGTTTTCAAATATACAAGTATGCAGATAAATTCGAAATAAAAGAAGATACTCGTTTACCTTCGCTGATAGCTTTCATGCCTTCACTAAGTAGATCTCCATTCGAACTATTCCGAAACCGATGATCGTCGGTTTCACGAACAAAGGTGTTGAATAGTTGGAATGGAAAATGAGCATTGAGTCGGGGCCCACATTGTTGGAGAAGCCATGGCTTCCGATCAATCTCGGTGGTTTGTTCTCTTGGTGGGAAGGTGGAGGTTCTTCAGCGAAGAGTGTGAGGGTCTACGTGTATGGTTTCGGAGAAGGAGATCAGGCGGTGTGCGTTCGAGGAGTTGGCGAGGAACAGGAGATGCACCGTGGTGAATGTCGATGGTACATTTTCTTTTTCGGGAAGGCGTGTGGGTTGGTTCGATTGGTTCATTATCAGGAACAGGGGTTTCTGTGGATATGGTTGGAGGAGTGACAACCGAAGAGGTAGGGACTCGAAGCTCTTCGGCAGTCAAAGGAGTTATTTTAGTTCTTATTTTCTTTACACGAAGAACCTTGGCCCGATCGTGCAAAGGAATATCGAGAAGGCTTCTTCTCACCGGGATAGGTTCGGAGGTTGGAGGATTGAGATTAGTTGAGGAGGTTGTTTGGGGGGTTGCTTCAGGGATTGTTTCAGGATCACTGTCAGGGTTTGTTTCTAGTTGGGTGGTTTTAGTTCGTTTGGCGGATCTTTTTCTTGGCGAGGTCGAAGGTTTTCTTGAGGAATATTGGGTTAAATGCTTACGAGGTTAAATCGGTTTGAAGGGAAGAAGTTGGAGGATCGACGTGATAGGAGGGTTAACTTGGGAAGATCCTTGGTAGGGTGCTCTTCATTTGCATCGACATTTTCCTCGCCAAAAATCTTCCGTGTCTCTCACCTCCGGGGAGTCGGTTTGATCGGAGATCTGCGAAATAACCACACATCGAACATGTATCACTCATACATTTCGAAATTATATTGCGAAATTAATCAAACTTACATTTGTGGTTATATAACCAAGCTTGTTTGGTCGAAGTGTAAAACTCCATTCTTTTGGAGGAATTTTCCTCAAGAAGTCCGCCATCTCCTCACCCGTTCTTGGATATATCTCAAAGTCAGAGACTTAGTCGAGTGGTCCAATCTGGAAGGAAGAAATTTCAGTCTCCGTGATGAAAAACCACTTCTCATGCCAACCTTTGTTCTTTGGAAGGAGTGTTCATCAAAGGTCTCCTCTCGAACCTAGTGTTGGGTCGAGGAGATTGCTTACTCGACTTTGAAGCCCCGTTCTCGAGACCTACCAAAGAGAAGAAGAGGGTGAAGAAGATGTCAATGCAGAGAGTAATCCCAAGTTCGTGGCGGGCGGCAATGAATGCCAAGATGTGGATGTAGGAGTTGGGCACTTAGTTGGTGAAGCCCACTCTATAAACCCCTAAAAGGGTAATGATGAAGACATGAAGAGGAGGCGAACCCCTTTCCGGAAGAGTAACCGCAAGCGTGGCGACCAACCGTCCAGGTCATTTGGTACATACGCTCTTGGGAGAGCGGGGGTTTTTATTGCATACATGTCGGGAATCGATAACGACTCTGAGCGTCGCATATTTCCGATTCGATGACAGAGGAACGAATGTTGGCATTAGGAAATTGTTCCGTCTTTGAAGAAATCGAAGTAGAGGAAGTCGAAGAAAGGTTTCTCCCATAGTAGATGATTGAGGTTGGAGCTTGAACCCTCTTGGTTAGGGTTTGGGTTGGGGAAGCGATCTTTATGGGAGTTGCACGAAGAGAGAGTCTTGGTTAGAGGTTTGATCACCATTGTTTTGATTTTGTGAAGCGAGAGAAAGAAATTTGCGGAGAAGAAGAAAGCTCTAAGGTTCAAATTTTGAATTAGCGAGTAAAAAATCGAAATTGGTAAAGTTTACCTTTTATCTTGTGATTACAGACATCGTAATTAAGGGCGACACATTTAATTCAACGCAAATGATGATGAATGGGAAGGGTTTCAATCGTTTTAGACCTAAATATCTTCACTTTCGTGGGCTTGCATCTATTGGGATTCTCACTTAGATGTCGATGACAATTTGGGCTTTGACAAGTTTCACTGGGATCTCTTATGATTTTTATAGATGGTTATGCCTCGGGCTATCATTTGTTTATAGTCTTTCATTAAACACTCTGTTTAATATAAGACTAGGGGGTAATGTCATTATAATCCTTTTCTTTATTGAAATAAAATAATTGGGCTCCTCCTCGGATCATGTTATGTTAAGTCGTGGTTGGATCTGTCACTTGGGTCATTCTTATTATTTGGGCTTAGTCATTATATTGGCCATTATACAAATTATCACTTAATCCCAATTTTGACCAAGAATCATTATGCCAAATGACGTTTGACTATTATGTCGCCACTTTCTTTGCATGGCATTAATGAGGATGGGACTCGGATGATGATGGCCGGTGGCAAGCGATGTGAGAGGGGTGAAAGTGGATCGCTTACTTTTCTAATTTGAAGGCCAAAGTAAGGGAAAAAAGTGTCGGGAAGGTGGTGGGTGGCACAGAACCCGGATAGTGGAGTATGCATGGGGCTAAGATCACATAAGAGGGTAAGTAACACATACATTTTTTATTAGAATTCTTATTCTATCTATCTCAGACACTAGATAATATTTTTCTCTCCATTGTTGACCTTGTGATCGCAGATCTTGACTCTCACGCAGGATATCATCCTCTCGACCAGTCGGTAGTCAAGCTTTTAGTGTTGATTTTGTTGAATCATGCGGAGATATTAGATGCGTCTTGATGATTGGGATGTGTGGAAAAATCTTGACGTTAACAATAACCATTCAATTCAAAGGTATAATTTTTGTTATATGGCAAAATGTATTAGATTTAATTTATATTATTTTCCAACGTATCTCAAGAGACTTGGTGAGCATAAGAAAACATGATGATCTAGAATCAACATCAATTATCAGATGTAACCCCTCCATTACACATTATCTCTAATTTCATCCCATACACCATAATTTTATAATTGTGTTAAAATTGATATTGGTTAACTAATTTATTATATTAAATAGCATAATTCTTTTAAAAATTAAAGTATATGACATTTTTTTATCATTTGATGAACATAAAAAATTTCATCAAAATTTCAATTCTTTTAGACTTTTAAGGGTAAAAATAATTTTTATGATTCTAATTTTTTTGTAAGATTGATCTTAATATTATCAAACATCTATTAACATATTTTAATAATTATTAATAAAATTATTAAGATCAAATAATTGATATATTAGATAAAATTAAAAAAAAAATGTGTAATAGAAGGGAATCAAATCCTCCATTATCAGAAAACATGGAACACCTTCAAAAATGCAATTTAAACATGACCCCTCAAAGCACCGAGTGTGCACTTGGAACACCAAACGACAACACTCGCCTCTTAATACGACAAGCAAAATAGAATCCTGAAACTGGCCACTGAACCGAACCCACAAACATACATCTCTCATCTCTGACGATAATATTCTTTTTCCCTCGTCATCGCCGGACAAGAAAACACTGTAATCTCATGACACTTACCTGAACCACAACGTCTCTCAACCGTACACGTGTCAAACACTCACATCATCTGCTGATGCCCTTCCCTCCCTTCAATGCAAATTATACTACTAACTCCGTTCCGAAAAGATTGTCGTTTAAAGTTTTGACACATGGATTAAGAAAGTCATTTAATACTACTCCATCTGTTCTTTAATATAAGTTGTTTTAGACATGTGCACAAGAATTAAAGAAATAATTGAAAAATATTAACTATATTATCAATTGTCTATAATACCCTTCATCTCACATTATCTCATGAATATGGATCAAAAAATTAGGTGGAGTAATAAGGGATAATTTGGGAAAAATAGTGATCAATTCTCCTAGATAATCACAAACGACAAATAATTAGGAATAATAAAAAAAGTCTAAAACGACTTGCATATAGGAATGGAGGGAGTATCATTTAACAATTAAAATTTGTTTGAAATTCTATCACTACCCCTTTATGAGAAAATAAAAACTATTAATACAAGGGAGAGAATTTCTTAGAACGATGAGAGAATGTAGGGGTAATATAGGAAAATTTAATAGTTAAAATATGTGTAAAATTTCATCACTATCCCTTTATAGGAAGTTGAAAACTATTAATACTAAAGGTGAGAATTTCTTGGGACAGTGAGAGAAGGTAAGGGTGATATAGGAAAGTAAATAATTTATTCTCCTAGAAAGTTGTAAACGACGGATAATTTAGAACAAATTTTTTCTTCCAAAACGTCACTTATTTAGGAATGGATGGAGTACCAAGTTTGTAGCATTTACATTTTTTTAAAATATTTGTCACATGTAACTTTATTAGTAATAAAATTAATAAATGTTCCTTTTAATAATTGAGATGCAAGCATGCAAATTCTACAATTTATAGTCTTCGCACACTTAAGATGTGAGTTGAAGTTCTAACCATTTTTATTTAGAGAACACATTAATTTTATGTCATTTTCTAATTTATTTCTATGATTTGTTACATTAAGTAATAATATTTATTTATCTATAAGTGCTTGGTAATTCAAGAAAAGTTACCGAAATAACAGGATGAAACAACAAATTTAAATTCATCGCCTAATAGAAAATAGAATAGAATGTATACAATAAATTAAAACATATTGTTTTGTTGAAAATATTTCAATAGCATGTAAAACCCTTCTAGTTTTTGTCCATTAATTTCTATATTTTCCATCTCATCTGGCTCTCTCTCTCTCTCACACACACACACAAAATAGCCATAACTCCCAAGTCCAATCAATCAGTTCACCAGTATTAATTTCTGGGTCCAAAAGTTTAGAATTTGGACAAGATTCTAAATCTACGATGAAGTTGAAATTCTAGAGAGAGAGAAACAAATAGAGGAGAGAGAGAAAAAGAAACAAATAGATATATGGATGCAAGAAAAGTAGTGGTAATAGTCGAAGACATGGACATATCAAGAACAGCACTTAAATGGGCACTACATAATCTTATTCGTTATGGGGATCTAATAACTCTCCTTCATGTATTCCCAATTTCAAGATCCAGAAGCAAGAAAAAATTCAGGCTCCTCAGGTTAAAGGGCTATCAATTAGCTCTATCTTTCAGAGAAATCTGCAACTCCTTCCCCAACGTAAGAGTACCATTTTTCCCATTATTTTGAAGAATAATTGTGGCAGGTATTGAAGTATATATAGGGTTGTGTTATAACTTTCAGAGCAAAACGGAGATTGTGGTGACAGAAGGTGATCAAGAAGGTGGGAAAATTGTTGATTTGGTGAGAGAAATTGGAGCTTCCACTCTTGTTGTTGGACTTCATGATCGGAGTTTTCTATATAGGTATGTATGTATGTATGTTTGTTTCTTCAGTTTTTAATGATTAATATCAAAATTTATAAATTGTTAGTTGAGTTGAATAATTTGTCAGTCATGTATCAAAAGATTAAGCTCATCTTTAAGACTTGAAGTTAGGGATGAGTGACCTATTTTTTGCCCTACAAACTGCGGCCTTAATTTCTTGCCCCCACGTAGGGTAGGGTCGAGACGAGGTTATTTATTTATGTTTTTAACCGTATACGGGTCCGGTTATCATAAAGTTAAGTTGATCAATTGATCAATATAGTGATAATACGTATATAACGAGAGATTACCTTTTGACCTGCGTATCGACATTATATTAATTAAAATTAACTTCATACTAATCATTCTCATATTATACATTTTTGAAGATTATAAGGTACGCAGTCTTCAAAAATGATGTGATATTTTATCATATATGAGTGATTAATATGGTTATAAATAATAACTACCGTCCACATCATTTTGTATTATTTTCTTGAGATTAGGATAATCTCTATTACACATCGTATTCATTAAACAATTTTCTCTCAAAAAATCTTTTATTTTTGAAAAAGCAATCTCTTTATATTTCCAAATTTGTTGACAAATTGTTAGTTTTTAATTCTAAAGGGAAAATCACCTCTCCTTGTATTGTTGTCTTTATTTTGATGTGATGTTTATATAAATGTTTTCGTTTTCATAAAATAAAGTATTAAAAAAAATGATACAAAATTTTTATCAATACAGCATGCATTTTAATCAACTCTATATTTACAAGATTAAATTTGAGGTTATTCTATTTTTTTAATTTAGCGAGCCTAATCTAGTTAATTCATAACTTGACACTCCAATTGAAAATCAAAGCTTTTGAAGATTAAAATTGTACATTTGTTCAGGGCCGGATCCAAGATATCAGTAGGACGGATTTTTTTAGGCTGAAAATTGAAGTGAATGGTTGAAGCTTAGCGAGTTAGAGTTTGAATACATTAAAGTTTATTAAGTTTTATTTTTTGTCCCTATCCGCAGCTACATGAGTCTAATACCAAACTTTACTTAAATATCATAAAATTTGGGTACCTAAATTGCAAATTAAGATCAATTATTAATTTAATTAGTCTTCTGTTTTTGGGTGGTATATATAGGTTGGCAATGTCCCACAGAAATATTGAAACAAATTTGAATTGCAAAATTATTGCCATCAAGCAACCAACACCATTGACCACTAGAAGGACCACCACCATTTCAATAGCAAACACTTCACCCAGCATGGACTTCTCTCAAATTGAACTTGCTGGATTAAGGTGAGATTCAATTCCCCTATTAAGTGAATCATATATATGTTCTTACCCACTCAATGGTCCCTCCTTTGGAATATAAAACTATATATATTTCCCTCATTGTTTTAAAGTTTAAACTACCTAACTTCTTATTTTTGGCATAATTAATGCATGTGTTATTATTAAGTGTTCAAATTTTTGTGACCGTTAATGCAGTTTCCCTGATATTCCTCCACCAAAAATCCCATACAGAATCTGTCCAAACCCTACTGCCATTATATGGAGAAGATCAGCAACAAGAAGAAGAAGAAGAAGAAGAAGGACTTCTTGAAATCATGCATGCATTCTCACATTCAATATCTCAAAACAATTAATATTAAAGGACTTAGCTACATTTGTATTTTGGGTCTGGCCTTTAGCTTTCAATTATATTTCTTACGTAACACATTTACATATAGAAAAATAAAGAATACATTAATTTATTACTTAAAAAGAAAAAAAAAAAAGAAAAAAAAAAAAGAGAAAAAAGTGCAATTGACATGATATATTGCCATAAAACTCTCAATGATTGAAACAAGAACTCTAGAATCAAATAGAGGTGTTTGCTTTGTGAGACGGGAGAAATATTAATTAGTCTAGCAATCTTCTCAATCAATTAATCCCTTCATGCATGCACTAAATCTCGCATTCATTTTTCCACTCTTTCAAATTTCAATGTATATTATAATCCCTTATGTTAAGCATTAATTATCTCCTTGTAATTAGGTCTGCAAACGAATCAAATCGATTTAAACTTTGTCTAACTCTAATTGAACTCGAATATGTTCGAATAACATGATCGAACCAACATTAATGTACGAGTTCGATTGTTAGCTGTGTTCGCGAATTGTAAGCGAACATAATCGAGTTCGTGAACAGCTTAGTTGAACATGATCGAGTTCGCGAACATTCACAAACACATGCTCGTTCGCGAACGTGTTCAAGTTTGCGAATATTTTGACGAATCACGCCGCTTGATTATATTTCCAACTTCCAAGTTGGTTAATAATTTTCACATGTAAAAAATCGAATCACTCAGAGTCATGTTAGAAATCGAACTACTAGAACCGATCTCGAACCGAACTCGAACTTCTCGAGCCGAACTATTCAGGAACACAGACGAACTGAACCACATGGTTTGCAAACATGTTTGATTGAGCAATATTGAGCATGAAAATATGTATGAACTCTACTCGACAAGACATTAAATTTAAACTTGAGCTCAAACCGAACCAAACTCGAACAGAACCAAACCGACTTCATTTGTAGTCCTAGTTTTTTTTAGTATAAATATAGAACATCCTCATCACATTAGTAGAATTGGTATTCCATACTCTCTAGTATTATGGTCTAATATGCTTTCTTTCATGTAAACAGTAAAATTGATGAGAAACCTAAGCTATAATTCTTGGTGTAAGATCTCATACATTACAATTTTATCTCAAATTTATAAATATTATTTTTGACAGTGATGCTAATGACATAAATTTTCTATGACGAATAAATTAAATTGCTTAAATAAATTTAATATTTTGTAACCGAATATATATTGTAACGGAATTTATATTGCCATAAAACTCTCAATGATTGAAACAAGACCTCTAGAATCAAATAGAGGATAAATATTAATTAGTCTAGCAATCTTCTCAATCAATCCCTTCATGCATGCACAATCTCACATTCATGCACAATCAGACCAATAAAATCTATGACTATGTTTGGTGGTAAAAATTATACAGGGGATATGATTATTAATCACAAGAGTCTTATTTATTTTTAAATTTGAACTTGAGACTATTAATCTTACATTATAAAATAGCTTAAAATGAGAGATTATATATTTAATACCATATTCTACCTGATATTATAATTCCTAGCATTTGGGAGTAAAAATTGCTAGACAAAATTAACTTCAATCTTTCTTAAAATGACCATCATATCTTGCATTTTTTGTTATTATTACTGACAACTTAAAATTTATTAGTATAAAGATTAAATATTATTATTTTTTTAGGGGGGTGGGGTTTGGGGGTGGACAGGGTGAGAGGTGAGATGTATATATAATCACTAAATATTATTTTTTTGGGAAGGAGGAGGGGAGGGGGAGAGGGAGAGGGAGAGGGAGGGGGGGGAGGTGTATATAATCATTAAATAATGAAAATTGTTCTTTTATCTATGGACTTGAAACCATTAATTTTACAGAAATCTTATGAATAACCTTCAAAATGATAATCTTATAAATCTAAGCAATGAACTTTCATTATTTAGTAGACTTCGGCTTTGGCCATAGTTAATTACCCCACTTAAAAAGTGGTTTTTCTTTAAATTATTAAAAAATAATATATTATGAATGTTTACGTCGATTTTTTGATTGTTAATTACGTTGATAAATATTATTGATGATTTTTTTAAAAATATGTTATAAGTAGGGTTTATTTATAATTCTTATTAATTATATTCATAAATTTCTCAATTACTATTCGATATAAATTTAGCACAATAAATTTCAAGATTCTAAATTATTTAAACAAAAAAAAGAAAAGAAAAAGTCATCATTCCAAATCACACGTGTGCTCTTGCATGTCTAACACTTCACACGTGTCAACCAATCCTCACCCTTCTCCCCTCTTCTACAACCCTCCTCCCACTCTCACTCACTCACTCACTCACTCAAATTCTCTCTCCACAAAATACCTCCTACTCTTTCTCCGATGGCTGATCGGGACTCCGGCACCTTCGAACCCCAAAGACCAGCCAGAACCACCACCCCAGGCGGCGGATTCTTCCGTAAACTCCACGAGCACGCACCTAACTCCAGTCAGCTTGCCGGGTTCTTAGCCTTAGTGATTTCCGGAGCCATTTTACTAATTCTCACCGGTTTAACCATCACCATCACTGTTTTGGGTCTTCTTTTCTTCACACCGTTGATCCTTATTTCGAGCCCGATTTGGATCCCTGTTGGAACCGTCCTTTTTATCGCCATATCCGGTTTTCTATTGGTTTGCGGGTTCGGTGTGGGGACCGTGACTGCTGTGTCCTGGCTGTACAAGTACTTTAGGGGGCTTCACCCGGTCGGTTCGGACCGGGTTGATTATGCGAGGAGTCGGATTGTCGATACGGCGAGTCATGTGAAGGATTATGCGAGGGAGTATGGTGGGTATTTGCATGGCAGAGTGAAGGATGCTGCTCCTGGTGCGTGAGCCGGTCGAGTTGGATGTGAACCGGGTTTTGTTAATTTTGATTATTTCTTTTGGTACTTAGCATTATAGATTATAGTTTGGCCTTTGTTCGCCCTTGTTCTTATATTTTGAATTTTTTATATGATATTTTTCTGCTTGTAAGAGAGATTGTTTTTTATTTAATTGTTTTTATTAAGTCTTCTTTTTATCATTTTTATATAGTTTAAATTGGTTACACTGATACTCCATACACACCAGTATATGTACTGGATCATGACATGTTAATAAAATAATGGTAATGTTGTCCCCGTATGTTCTTCATTCAGTATACATTAAGAATGTGTCAGTCCTCGATAAACCGAGTAAATCTATAGATACATCTTATTTACTCCCTCCTCCTCACTCACCTCCGAGTAAATCTATAGGTACATCCTATTTAATTTCCAAGTCTGAATTTTTTGTTAAATTGTTATGGGATTCTGTTTATTGGTTTCTGCATTTTAGTTTGAATTAGGCAAATCACATACAGAAGTAGTGACGACATGACCTGCATTGGCAAATATTAATTCGATGTTTAGAAATTTTAGTAAGTTCACACATGGGTAATCTGCCTTGTAAACTCTTGAATTTTCAAACGTGCACTTGATATTATATATATATATATATATATATATATAGAACCCCAGCAAGGCTCAGTTGTTCAAATGACGTACTCCGCCCTGGGAGTCGGACGTCTTGGGACGTGGGTATAAGCTCGTATGAAAAAGTTGACTCGAGTTTGTGGAGATTAATTCGACTGCGGTCCGGAAACTCTTGGTTATCAAAAAAAAAAGTTATAACCTTGCTCAGTATAAAGGTTTTTGAAGAAGATGAAGGAAAAATGAGAAAGTGTCCTGCTTTCAATTGTAGTGGCAGTAGAATGAATTTTTCAACTTTATTGAGAATGAGAAGGTGCCCTGGTTGCAATTATGAGAATGGGTTAATTTCCTTGACTGATAAAAGGTGCAACATTTGGAGAGTTTAGTTCACATGTTTTTGCAGTTGGATACAGGTAATAATATAAACCCACTTTATTGCTTATCATATTCACACAGTCAGTCTGATGTTGTGTTTTTGATAAAAATTAGTCAAACCCAGTAATTGAAGCATTCGGCCGGCCATGCAAAGACTGTCAGGAACAACAACTCAAGGTATGTATTCTTCTGCTACTTTTGTGTACATGTAAACTGCAGTTTATTAATTGCTTTAATATGAAACTGGTACTTACATTTATTATACATGATAATAAAATGGAAATGGAAGGTCCGTCAGCTTTACTTCTTTATGTGACCAGATACTTGCATGAATTTCAGGACTTGACAGGTACAGCAGGGGAGCTTATGCTGGAGCTACACAAAAATCTATAGATACATCAACTCTGTTCTTAAAAGATTGTCATTTAAGGTTTTGGCACATGGATTAAGAAAGTACTCCCTCCGTCCTTAATACAAGTGGTTTTAGAGAAATATTTTTATTTCTAAATATAAGTCGTTTGAGAATTTCAAGTAAGCATTAATTGTTTAGTTTCCAATATTACCCCAAGTAATAAATATAACTTTGATTCTCTTACTATTTTTTGCCCAATAAATAACACTATCTTTTTTCAATACAAGGACAATATAGACAATTGATAGTATATTTAATGCTTTACAATCATTACCTTAATACTTGTGCATAACTCTAAAACGACCTATATTAAGGAACGGAGGGAGTATCATTTACCAAGTAAATTTTGTTTGAAATTCCATCACTACTTTTTTATGGGAAGTTGAAAATTATTAATACAAGAGAGATAATTTTTTGGGACAATGAGAGAAAGTAGGAGTAATATAGGAAAGTAAATAATTTATTCTCCTTGAAAGTTGTAAACGACAAATTTTTTAGAACAAATTTTTTCTTCTAAAATGATAATTTTTTAGAAACGGAGAGAGTATTATTTGTAGTTGCTTGAGCTATTAAGCTATTGTATCATCTTTTTTTAATTACTTGGGGTATATCCTTGTAAACATGTAAATGGTAATTAGTGTTTATGAAACGAATTCTAATTATTGTTCATCAAACATTGAAATATGGAAAACTAAAGATGGAAACAGATTATCAGAATTAAAATATTTTTGGTACATTTGGACAGTAATGATGAAATATAACACGAGATTAACGAACACAATAATTGAATTTCTTTTCATAAACACTATAATCATGATTTACATATTTATGTTTATAAGTGTTGGTTTATATTTTTTGTGATTTTAATAATAACAATATATTTGGGTTTGTATAATGGTCTTATTTAATTTATTTGGGCTATATATTTTTAATATGTTTATACATGAACATATATGCTTTGCATGGAAATATTATATTTTGCATGGAGTAATTTTTTAGCCGGTTTGGACTTGAAGGAAAAACTATTCATATATGGTGTAGTGATTTTAATGTTGACAAAATATTTTGTAATACCTTTTACTTTATTCTGAGTGTAAGCCTTGTTTGGTTTGGTCTATCTAGAAGTAGATATGGTATGTTCATAGAGTGCTTTCAAGGTTGCAGTAGTGTAAAAGTTTCAGTGGTGAAAAATGTTACAGAAGTGCAAATGAGGTGGTGGTGTCCATAAGTGTGAAGCTACTTTGAACAAGGAATTCTTTTTATTGTATTTAATTGAGTATTAAATTTAATAAAAAGAGTCTCCAATGCCATTTGGTATTAGATGTGGATGTAGGTCACTAGACTAGAGGTTAATAACTGAACCACGTACAAATTTTGGTGTGATTTTGGTTCTGTTCTCTTCTTCAATATGCATTTATATTCTGCATACTTATCTTGAAGATACACTAAAATCGACATGTATTACCTGTTCTATTATAACTGATGAAGAACATATACTCCCTCCTATTCAGATTAAATGACGTTTTAGAAAGTTTAATTTTATTCTATATAAGTGTCGTTTTGGAATCTCTATGCAATATTGAACTATTTTTTCCTAATTTACCCATCTATTTAATATGCTTAGTAAATACAATTGTGGAGAAAGAAATAATTAATTAGGGACAATTGTGGAGAATGAGAAGAGACAATTGTGGAGAGAGAAATAATTAATTAGGGACACAAAAGACATTTTGTGTAAGGCCCCAACTTTTTATAAATGAAGATTTAATTTTCTCTATTTATTATTTTGAAATAGTAAGGGGTTGATTTGATTAATGTGGTTAGTTATGGGTAAAATCGTAAATATTTCAAATAAGCAAGTGGTTAATAAAATACTCATTGTTGTCGGAGAATATTCGTTTGGTCGTGGAATATTCTTTAACGGCATAGAATATTAAATGACCACCTGCCATTGACCTTGTGACCTCATAACTGAAAGCGATTGGATGAAGAAAGCACAAGTATAAGTTGTTTATAAATAACTGGCGTAGTTATTCTCAGTTAATATTGTTGGAATACTCGGTGGTTAAAATACATGTCTGGCGTTGTTGCATGCAAAGATACACCAGTATTGCACCAATTATCGATTCTTACATAAGAAGGCACTACTCAATAATTGTTATAATAATTACTGTTCAATATTTTATTTTATTGATTCAATAATTGCTGCGTTGATTTTTATATTATTGTTGTTTCAATAATTGTCACTACACGATTTTTCCATTATCGAAAGCATAATTCATATTATCCGAATAATATTATTAGAAAATATTATTGGCAATGTCTAGAAAGTTACGTCTAAGGAGAGGTTTGGTCACCTAATCATAGGCCAAGAAAGAGAAATTCTTATTGAAAGCCCCTCTTTCCTGAACAGTGCGGTTGCAAGATCTTGATTCTGTAATATTATTTGTGAATAATTAATTATTGATTTATATGATGAGAAAAATATTAATTTTATGTGGATATATATGGAGAAAATTTTTAAAGTGACAATTGTTAAAAAAATTGATATTTTATCTTTTCTGATAAAATAATATTTTATTATATTATATAATAATGGTGATAGTTTTACAATGAATGTGGGATATATGAGTATATAAGGAGGAAGAGTATTTTTGTTGCATTAAATGATTAACACATATTTTGTGTGTCGGTGGACCCCATTTCTTGACTGAAATTTGATTATAGCTTGTAAAATCGTCCGTTTATGGATTTTGGTCAATTTCTGTTTGGAATTTGGAAAATCTTTCTTCTGCAAAGTTGTAGAGAATTGAATTTCCTATAAAAAATTGCAAGATTCGAATTTTCTGATAAAAGGGCTATTTATTATGAATTATTGAAGTTCCGAAGTTCCGAAATAATTGATTTTTGGAAATTTTAATTATTTTTATTAAGAAAAACGTTTTTATTGTTTTGGTTGGCCCCCATGTGTTGTAAACATGCTGATTTCAGGAGTTTTAGTGGGCGTAGGAAAATTTTTATAATATATTATTATTATTATATTCAATTTTCTGCTTTGGTGTTCTAAGCAATTTCCTATAAGTAGGGTGCTTAGGTTAGAATTGAAAATCACACCAGAAACTAAAGATTTCTCTCTTTCTCTCTCTATATTATCGAGCGTATTCTTATGAGTATTTTAGTACTTTGAGTATTGTTATACGGTGCAAGTTCTTTCAACACTATATCCAGTATTCCAGTCAGAAGTACTATTCTTTCTGAGGTAAGGGATGTTATTTTCTTCGTAAGTAATATTATTTCTTCAATATGATTATACCGAAATATTGGTGTGAATTTTTATCAAATTTGGAACATTTCATGTCGGGTTTCTATTCACGAGTTACTATTCATGAGATTCAATATATAATTATTCACGAAATTAAATTTTCTTTTACGCGAAGATTTCATTATGATTCCTATCTTTGCTACCGCCGCTATAGGGATATATATAGCGATTATAGTATATATAGTTCTTCTCGACCGGCTTCAGATAGACCCTCAAGGTTGTCTATTATGAGGGTCACAAAAGACCGCTTGCAGATAGGAATTTTTTAAGGATTTTAATTAACGAGGGTCATATAAGGGAGGCGATCATATAGGGTTAAAGGGTCTCTCATATTCTTTCCCCAAATCGACATCGGCGTTCATCCGTAACTCGATTAACATCATTCGATTAACTCGATTAACATCACTCGATTAACATCATCTCGTGTCTCTACATCATTCGATTAACATCATCTCGTGTCTCTGCATCATTCGATTAACATCATCTCGTGTCTCTGTTTCGATTCGAGAAATCCAGGAGAAATACAAGGTAGGGTACTTGTTAAAAATGTTAGTATGTTGCCAAGGTTACTATTAACACTAAATAGTGTATATTTCATATATAAATCTATATTTTTCATGTTCAATAAAGATTTTGAAAGCATATGGAAGTGAAGTTGCAAATCATGTTTGATTTATGAGCGTTGTGATATTGATAGTCTACATGGTAGTTTCTTTGGTGTAAGATGATGTGTTTGGCTAATTATGCTTGTTGTTCAACATATGTTGTGCCAAGATGGCAAATTCTTTGGATTGGCGACTCTGAAGCAACATTGGCAAACACATTCCAATGTTAATATAGTTCGACATGGGTTGTCTTTGTTAGTTACCATGTGAATATTTTTTATGCTTTTCTTTTTACCCGATTGGCCAACTAGGGATATTTCTAATTATTTTCCTATCAAATGATGGAACCGATATAAAAAGAGGATGTGTATCTACTTGGTGGGTCAATAATCGAATCGCATAATTCTCTTGTATGCTTCTCTATGCAAAGTCTGTGGTTATTTTAGAGGCTATGATTGATCTATACTCACATGTATCTAGTCAACTTCTCTGATGAAGGTCTGTCTTAGACTGAATCCGACTTTTCACTTACGATTTTCGTAACCACAGTTTCCATGTTGGTGTTACATCTATGAGGAAGGTGATGCTTAGTTGGGCAACTTTGATTCATAAGATTTCTGAATCTGTTTGAGATCTATAGTTTCAGTCTTTCCTGGACTCATAAATTTGAGTTAGCAACTTCGAGTCACGAATTAGTAATCACGAGTGAGGAGTCGTCCAGGAAGTATAGCTTCTGGTATAAACTTTGTCCCATTTAAATGAGTCTATCCTATTTCGTGATGATCTTTGAATAATTAGAGTCCTTGTTAGGTTGTATGATTAGAAAACATAGGTGATGTTATGTCCCTTGATAATTTAGGGTTTATGCTCCCGGATATGCATTTAAGGACATGGACTCTCAGATTTTACATTTTTAAACTTGAAGAATAAAAGAAAATAAAAAAAATGGAATGTGTTTGTTATGGAAAAATTACTAGTTATACCAATTGAGATGTTATCTTAAGGAACGATAAGTTATTTGATACTTAGTTAGCCAAATGATCTCTCTCTCTCTATATATATATATATATATATATATATATATATATATATATATTTCTATCTTGGTTTCCTTGATATTTTGTCTTTTGAACCACAGGTCTATTATGTCATAGAAATTTAGTTAACACAAGGCCGGGACATGAGTTGTTGGTGAAGAAGATTGAAGTTCGCTTTACGATTACATTAGGTTCCTCTTGTTCTTGTAGAAGATAAGATTTGAACTCGCATGTTTACCTCTATGTGAGACTTCATCGCTATTATTATTCTATGATTTATCGGTTTTAGAGCCATTTATTATTTATTGATGATTTATTAGTTTTCCTTTCGCTTACGGGTTTATTTTCTGTTTTCCTAACAATTTGCCTCTTGTTCCCCCTTCATATTAATTTGTAGGAATATTTGAGGCTTATAATTAAAAAGAACTTCCATGTCCAACATTGAGACCTTGAATGTAATGTTTTGGTGTAGTCACCCTTAATTATTACCTACGCTTATTTGAAATTAAGTTAATTATGATAATTAATATTTAAATTATCTACGACCTTTTTTGTTTTATTTGAGTGAACTGGGAGTTTGGTTGGCATTCAAGGTACTTAATTATGATAATTAATTATCATAATTAATTATGATAGATTTCTATACGCAATATCATTCTGATGGTTGTTCAATTTGATTTAGGGACATAATATTATGGATAAGATGTGGATGGAATTACCAAGATATTCTAGAGAATATCTTGCGCAGCATAGAGATATTTCTCGGACTTTGGTTTCAAAAAAAGTGGGCATGGTAACGGGAAGAATTCCTTGCCCATGTAAGAATTGTGTAAATGGCCGATACCAGATTCGAGCTACTATTCGTGAACATTTGATTTGTGATGGATTTATGTTTGGCTACACGAATTGGGTGCATCAAGGGGAAGATGTGATTGTCAGGGATGTGAGTAATGATGATGTTCACGAAGAACCATCACAATCCAAGATGAGCATCGTATGCACGAGATGGTAAATGATATATTTAGGGATCACGGTGTAGATTCGTCGGCTGAAGCTTCAAAATACCAAAAGTACATGTCAGAGGCCAATCAACCTTTATATCCTGGATGTGAAAATGAGACAGTCCTTTCATTCGTTGTATGGCTTTTCAATCATAAAATGTTAGCAAATGGACCGATGTGTCCTTTGATGGATTGCTCAGTAAGTTCAAGTCATCATTTCCATCATTTGCAAACTTGCACGATAATTTTATATGAAATGAAGAAAATGGTTGGAAATTTAGGGTTTGGTTATGAGAAGATTGATGCATGCGAGAATGATTGTATGCTCTTTTGGAGGAGAATGAAAATTAGAGTCTTATATAGGTTTGCAAATCATCGAGATGGAAGCGCGGCCCCGAGATGGTTGATCGGAGAAGACACAAATAGATACAAAAAAGCGAAGAGGAGCAAAGTA
Source organism: Panax quinquefolius (assembly GCA_020205615.1). Lineage (NCBI taxonomy): Eukaryota > Viridiplantae > Streptophyta > Magnoliopsida > Apiales > Araliaceae > Panax > Panax quinquefolius. The sequence continues at coordinate 146,271,230 of CM035169.1, read as the reverse complement.
GTCGTGAAAGCAATTACGTTATTTAGCGTTAATTCCGAGATTGCAGAGGCTATTTATGTCCGAAGAAAAGCGCAAAATACATGATGTGGCATCATGTAAAGCGACGGAAAGATGGAGTGAATCGTCATCCAAATTGACTCTGCTTGCTTGGAAGCATTTGGATACAATGTACCCTACATTCTCTCAAGAACATCGAAATGTAAGACTCTTGATCGTCCAATCGATGGCATGAGTCCTTTACCCATGGGTCACCGTATAGTATATGGCCAATGACAATTGTTGTATATAACTTACCACCACGGATGTGTATGAAGCGGAGTATTTTATCATGCCTTTGTTAATACCGGTCCAAACTCTCCATGTAATGATATTGACGTGTATATGCAACCTTTAATTGAGGAGTTGAAGATACTATGGAGTAATGGGGTTGAAACGTATGATGCATCAACTGCATAAAAGTTCCAAATGCGTATGACTATTGTGGACAATTAGTGATTTTCCACTTTTCTTGCTATGTTTATGCGGTTGGAGTACTAAAGGTAAGTTAGCTTGTCCATCATGTCAAATGAACACTCGTTCTTGTAGATTGCAAAGTAAGGAATGTTATATCGGGCATCGTTGTTTTCTGGAGTCGGGTCATAGTTATAGGTTTGATACACGAAGATTTAACGGAGAATGTGACCATAGTGAAGCTCCGGTGGTGCCATCAGGATTTGATATTCTTGAACAAGTTAATGCTATTAATGTCACTTTTGGAAAGACACCCACTAGCACGAAGACCATTCCCCATGACTCAAAACATAATTGGAGGAAGAAATCTATTTTCTTTGAATTGCCATATCATGGAACTTTTGTTGCGCCACAATCTAGATGGAATGCACATTGCCAAAAACATTTGTGATAGCTTGATTGGGACATTGTTGAGTGTGCAAGGAAAGTCAAAAGATAATTTAAAAGCACGATTGGACTTGATGACAATGGGTATAAGAAGAGAGCTCCATCCAATACCCGTCTGAAGCAAGCAATTCAAAGTACCTTTTTACGTACCGCAAGCTACTCAATGTCTAAGAAAGAAAGACATGATTTCTTGCAAGTGTTGAAAATGTTAAGGTACTGATGGATATGCTTCAAATATTTCACGTTGCATCAATTTGAAGGGGGGGCAAGATCTCGTGTCTTAAAAGTCACGATTGCCATATTTTAATGCAACAATTACTTCCAATAGCAATACGATGTAAAATTTACTTTGCCTAGACATGTCTCGCTCAACAATAATTGAACTTTGTAACTACTTGAGAATTATGTTCCAACTATAACACATCGGAAGATTATGAACGGTTGAACAAAAAATTCCGTTAATACTTTGCAAGCTTGAGATGGTGTTTCCTCCCGCTTTCTTTGATATAATGGTACATTTGTGTGTCCACCTCATTTGAAGAGGCGAAGATAGTGGAAATGTTAAATATCGACAAATGTGGGCTTTTGAAGATACATGGGCAAGTTAAAAGGGTATATTCGCAATAGAAGTCGCCCGTAAGGGTCAATTGTAGAAGGGTATATTCTTTGAAGAATGTGTTACATTTTGCTCAAGATATTTGAGTCAAAACAATGCCGCATGGAAACGAGTTGGAAGAAATGAAGTCGATATGAACAAGGAAAAGAGATTCTCTCTCAGATTTAGAAACATAGGTCGATTTCTTAATGTCCCAAAAGTTTGTACTCTATGTAGCGATGATGTCAAGAGTGCACACCGTATGTGCTATTTAATTGTACAGAGGTTGAGTCATATCTAAGGTGAGTAAATAAAGAATGACATTTATTGTTCAAATATTAATAACTTATGTTAGCCAATTAGCTAGCTATGACAAAAAAATTTGTTTAATTTGTTTATTTATTTGTAGTATTTGGCAAGATTCATATATGTTATGGACGCGTGGAAAGCGTAAGCAAAAAACCGACGCCAAGGAAATTGACAATGCTAAGAAAAAGGAATTTCTGAATGGTTTAAGAATTATGTAAGTATTACATTATTTGAACGTAATTTTATGCAAAATTTTGTAATGGTTATTAATAATAAATGGATGGAATTTGCTTATATCGCTACCATTTTGTAGATGGCAACTATGAATAACGATGCTTCAAAGGAAGTTCAAGCTCTTGCATTTGGCCCAAATTTGATAGGCGGGAGAGAGATGGTTATTTGGTAAATGGGTATCGATTCCATTCGACAAGTTGTGAGAGTAAGAGGAGAGAACGCAATAGTGGGGTATATGTGGTAGAATTACTACTCGTGGATATTCATCTGCTAGAGATCGAAATCCTAAGGAAGATGTAGTTGAATACTTTGGTATTTTGGAAGATGTTGTTGAATTAGATTATTATGGATCTGGCAAAGTTGTTCATTCAAATGTAAGTGGTATGACAGTTTTAGCACGTGATAGAGGGGTCAAAATTGATGACTATGGCTTCACGCTTGTAAATCATCAAAAGTTTGGTTCAACCGATGAGCCCTTTGTAATGCCTGCTCAGTTCAACAAATATTTTATGTTGATGATCAAAGGGATAACAATTGGCGTGTGGTTATACGAACAAAGCCGAGAGATTTATGTGAAGATGCTGAAGTAGATTCTGATAGTGACGATTTACCCAATACCAATGAAGAATTCATCACTCCAGTTGCAGAAGTTGATATTGAAAACATAAATTGGGTTAGGAATGACGTTGATGCTGAATTAGTTGAAAATGGACAAAAAAGACCTGAAAGTAAGCGAAAACTAGGATCTCAAATTGATACATCTCGTTTCAAAAGACGAATGATTGAACATATTGTTGATGAAAATGAAGATGAGAATGGAGACGAAGACGCGAAGACGAAGACGAAGATGAAGGAGAAGATGAGGGTCCCAAGATGAAGAGGAGGGTGATAGTGAGGAAAATGAAGATGACGAAGAATGAAGAGGATAAACATCACAATTGATAGATCTGCTTTTTACACTTTGTCCATTTTCTCCAAAAGAGAAACCGCTACACTTTGATAGATCCGCTTTTGATATTATATCTTGGTGCTCCTTGTACTATTAGCTTTTACTTTGTTTTCTACATCATCTTATTAGTGTTTTAAACACACTTCTTTGTCAACATTTCAATGTAAGTAGATTTGAAGATCAAATTAGACTAAACTGGAAATTAAATGGACTACGTCGCGCCTCCCGCCCCCACCTCGTGTCTACAAATTTCTGTATTAGCTAGCCAACTTATTTTCGGATGTATTTCATTTGGATGTATTTGTTAATTTTGGGGACTTAGTTTGATTTAACTAATAACCGTGAAAGTTCTACCTTGTTCATTAGATTTAACTAATAACTTTTCTTACGAGTGTCACATTCATATTTTTGTTTCTCGTGTTGCTTTAATGGCTTCTAATAGAAACGCCTAGATCTCGTGCTAACTGCTCCAATGGCCTTAAATTAATGATAATGAGATCCATGCCGATGAACCATATGTAGAGGAGGAAAGTATTCATGAGAATGTTGAAGGTACCATGCATATATCTACACTTATACTTGCATTGTCATGAGAATTAACTTGGTGTTGTGCTTTCTATATAAAGTTGTATTATGTATATTTTACTTCATGGTTTTAAAATCTTGCTATCCAAATTTTAGTTCATACTTCATCCTTCATCTAGTGAGCTAATAATGTGCTTATATAACTTGTAGATTATAAAATTTTGTAAGTGGAAGTCTTTGAACCCCAAGGGAATAAATGTATGTGGGACTCCCTGGACTTTAACCTGGTAATCCTCTGAAATGTGTAGGAAGGGGGGGGGACTCGTCATATTATTGATTTTTATATTGAATAATAAAGATATTATATATTTATTTTTAATTCATAATAAATATATAGTATGAATCATTACATAAATATGTATGACACAAGTAATTATATGAGTAGTTGATCGAACAAAATGAGACATAGAAATTAGACACGAGTTGTAATACTGAAGGTTCTATATGTTCAATTCATCTTTTGTTCAATACATAGTTCTTGATTCTTTCTCTCTTTTAGGTTCTCGACCTAAGAGGAAGCGTGGACCAACGATGGGAGCAAAATTATGGTCAAATAGCGATGCACCCAAAAAGTAATTTATGATGCAAATGGTCACCGTTGTTGGGGAGAGGCCAATAAGTTAACCACTTTTCTCGGTGTCTTGCTCATGAATGGAGAATTTTTCCCAATAAGTACTCCAACATGGTCCAATATGACAGAGGCTAACATGATGAGGGCTTGGGATGAAATTCAGGTTATTAATCATACCATTTTATAGAATTTGACATTAAGCACATTGAAACAAACTAATATATGTGTAAATTTGTTTGTTGTAGAAACGATTTACCACAGATCACCCCAATGCTAAGAGAAAACTGATGACTATCATGAAATAATAGGTGGAGAGATTGGAAGTCTAACTTAAAGAGTAATAATTTTGTGCCTGGTGACCGTGCCAAATCGATAGAGAATACTATCAACAATGATCGAGTAAATCCTAATCAATGGGTCATATTGGTTGATTATTGGCTAACCGATAATGCACAAAGTCAGTTGTTTATTCTAATTTATGTATTATCAATTCTTACTTATTGTTATATATTATTATTAATTTATAAATACATACAATGCAGGATATAGCAACAAAAAATTGTGAAAATCGGAAAAAATTGTTGGTAGGTCATACATTGGGCACTAAATCAATTCCAAAAAAGAAGCATGAATTGGTAATATTTGATGTCATTTCAATATTTTTTATCGTTAATCATGTATTAGACTTTTATAAATAGAGTATTATTATTAATTATGAACTATTTTTTGTTTTATTTGTAGTACCAAATAAATAATAAAGAGATTGATCGAGCAGATATGTATATACAGTCCCACACTCGAAGTGATAACTCAATTTTACCGGGAGCATCCTCGAATGTGGTACGTATTCTTTTGGTATATATCAAAATTCTTTGTGTGGAAATAGAATATAATGGTGGTCATTCAAACTTTAAAGTACGTTTAACTGTGTCGAGTACTAGAGCTCAATATTGGGAAACATCAAGTCCAAGTACATATATCAACACATGCAAGCCTGTTAGGAAGTCCAAGTACATATTTCAACTTATTATAAACTTACATCTATTACTATCCTTACTTAGTTGGACTACTTACTTAGTTGGCGTGAGCATGACAGTAGTAGGTACTAGGTAGGTAGTTATAAATGATCTCAAACACCGACCTTTCAATTCATCATCACTCCTTTTCCTTTTTTATTTATTCATTAAGAATGCGATTTGGGAATGAAAAAACAACAACCTGCTAGAGGATGTAGATGCCTCAGCTGATCCTGCTTGCCCCCTGCTATGAAACTTGGCTAAAACTTGATTATTTATGAAACTTGGCTAAAACTTGGCTATGACAACATTTATGTGTGGCTAAATCGATGTGGGATGTACATCTACTTGTTCTTTTGTGTGGCCAACTTGAGAAGAGTTGTGAAATGGGCGATGCTTTTATGCACCTCTACTCTTCTTACGTGTTTCGAGCTACGTCGACTTACTTACGAGAATTTGTATAGCTCTTCCTCCTTTTACATTCAAACAATCTAACATCAATTTATTATGGTAATTTCCTTTATAAACCGTAGCATTTATCATTGGTATTTATCAATTTCTCATACCCATCAACCGTAATTTGTTTAAATTTCATTTATAGTTCTCGGTATTCTTTTTTGGTAGTCGCATCTTGATCTTCTTTGCATATGCTTTAAAATACTCATCTTATAAAGATCATCAAGTGTGATACCAAGTAAAACCTAAACAAATCCTTATCATCTAACTTGAAAAAGTAGGCGGCTCCATTGACTTCTCTCTAATTACATCAATCGATGCTTTATTAGAGAACTATAATTTTGAATTTTCACCAAATATAAGGAGGTCGCCACTGTGTCAAGTATTAATAGCATCATATAGATTATACAAGACTAATCAATATTGAAAATAAAGAATGGGTCGTCTCGGGTTTCATCATGTTTTGTGAAATACAATTGGTGATAAATCTACTTCCATTATCAAACCTTCAATGCGTATTGCCGTTTGAGTGACTTCCAATCGACATGGGACTAAGTGTCGATTGCAATTGACCGAGACCGATCCTCACCGCCTCGAGCTCCACCGGGGTTTCTATTGTAAATTGTATATAAACCCCTACAACCAATCCCAAATCTTATTAGCGAGACAAGGATTCTTTGTCAAATATTTGATACAAAAAGAAAAACAATAGCCCACTTACAACGGTGGAACTGTGTACGCATAACCACATCTTTTGTTTATCGCAAGCTTCGCATTCACCCCGATAAAGTAAAACACATATAAAACTAGAACTGCTTTTACCTAGCGAAGATATAAATGAACACAGTATACAATTATCTAGTCGAGAAGTTCTCAAACAAGTTATATTAGTATATTTTTTCTAATCTCAACTTGCATACTTCTTAACCGAAATATCTATATAATCTCACACTTGCAAGATACTTTGTGTATCCCTCTTAAATTATTTTGTCAAGGAAATTTATGAAAACAAGAAACAAAGCACAACGTCACTTGGTTTGATAATATATAATGAGAACTTGTATCAATCACAAGCAATATTTTTAAAAACAAATTACATCAATGGATGCTATTAGAGAGAAGTCAATGGAGTATACTTTTTTACATCAATCACAAGCAATATCACATCATGATCCCAATTCCCAACAGCTTATCAACTCGGAAGGATGGCTCCTTGTAGTCCTTATCTGTCTAACTTGGTTGCATGGCAAGTGTTTACATCTCTCTCCGGTTTTTATAGGATGATAAATGTAGCCATTCAAATCCGATTTACTAATTAGGTCTTGATCACATAAGAAGTAACTTGTACAAATTTAATCTTAGTTCTACTTTTGGGTTAAATTAAATTGGAAGATCGGTTCCCAAAATGTGTGGTAGGTTAATGGGTTCAAATGCAGAACTCCTCAAGACTTTGTTGACTGGCTGGCGTAGCATAAATTGGTTGCTCAGATTTCTGGGTATACAAACACATTATATCAGTAAACTACTATATCAGAACACATAATTCTATCTTGGTTCCAAATTGCGAATCATACTTGATGCTTTTTTCATAATTGAATTTTTCTTTCTTTCAATTGCTAATTTGAAGAAATGTTATGTTCTTTTTCTTCCTTGGAAATGTCATTTGCAGCATTTCTTATCCTATTTCTTATTATTTTCTTTATCTTATTATGAAGAGACGTGAAACGAAAACCTATTATGCCTTGTATATTTAAGTTGCCTTGTATATTTAAGTTGTGTATAATTTGCCTTATATATTTTCACAGGAAAAAATTATTGAGTTAAAGAAGACTCAGGAATCGACTGGTGAAAGCAGTAGTACAGGACGGAATGATATACTTGCACAAGTTCTTGGACCAGAGCGACATGGTAGACTTGACAAGGTGGAGTTGGTGCCACATGACTACAAACACTTGGGGCCTCGTGACACAAATAATGAGGTACAACGTGAGAATCAAGAATTGAAAGTCGAGTTGAAAAGGTCTTGCGAAAAAAAGGAGATGATACTTTGCAAGGAAAGTGGATGAACTATTATCAATTATGCGAGAATTTATGAAGAATTCATCGGTTCAAAATGCTCAATCCAACAATCGGTGTTGCTTCTCTCACTTCACTTATACTTAAATTTTTGGGGCTATCATTATGTTTTTATGGATTAACAAGTTCACTTGATAATTAATTTGTAGGATCGATACGTAAGGAGATAATGGTGATATTAGCGGATCAAATAATCCTATAGAGGACCCGTGACATGTCACGTCTTCTTTGGAAATTTGTTATATGTAACACTTATTTTTTGATGAAAATTTGTTAGATGTGATACTAAAATATGTTAAATGTGTCATGTTAGATGTGATACTAAAAATATATTTTAAATGTCTTTTTATTGGTTATGTCTTTGTTTGATACTTTATTGTTTTATTTTTTGGAATGTTATTTTTAGTCATAATATTCTTTCTTGGGCTAGTTGAGCTCACCTTTTCCTTTTTGTTCCATTTTTCTTCTCAGGATGCGAGAATATAGCGGGAACTAGTTGGGGTATGGAGTGATGGTTCAAGACAGTTGTTTTAGTAGTCCTCACTATTTTATAAAATAGTGTATCAATAATTTTAATGAGGACTCCTTTTGAGTTTGTATACTCTCTATTAGACAGTATTTGTATTTAAACTCACAGTTTATGTAAGACCCCGAATTTTATGAAATAAAAGTATTCAATTTTTCTTATAATTACAATTCAGTAAATGGTTAAATTGATAAAAAGTTAAAGTTAAGGGTGATATATGAATTTTTTTCAAAAATACGCAAGTGGTTATAAAATATTCATTGTTGTCAGGGAATATTCGTTTGGTCGTGGAATATTCTTTTCTGTTGGGGAATATTCGTATGACTGGCCAACCACCATTTGTGGGCCCATAATGTAATAACCGCTTGGATGAAGAAAAAGATAAATTAAAGTTTTTATAAATAACGACGTAGTGGTTACCGTTAACACTGTTGGAATACCCGGTGGGTAAAGTAAAGTAATACGCGTTGATGCACAGTAGCACACGGTATTGCACAGTATTTTTGAATTATTGATTCTTACGTAAGAAGACACTACTCAATAATTATTACAGTAATTAATGTTCAGTATTTTATTGATTCAATAATTGCTGAGTTGATATTTTATATTACTGTTGTTTTAATAATTGTCACTACACAGTATTTTTCATTATCAGATCAATAATTCATATTATCTAATTAATATTATTAGATAACATTATTGGCAATGTCTAAAAAGTTCTGTCTAAGGAGAGGTTTGGTCACCTAATCATACGTCGATGAAGAGAAATTCTTATTGAAAGCCCTCTTTCTTTGGAACCTGGCTTGTCATGCTATTATTGTGATTCTCATAATATTATTTGTGAATAATTAATTATTGATTTATATGATGAGGAAAATATTCATTTTATGTGGATATAGATGGAGAAAATTTTTTAAAGTGACAATTGTTGAAAATCGATATTTTATATTTTCTGATAAAATAATATTTTATTATATTATTATAATATAATAATGATGATATTTTTACAATGAATGTGGGATATATGAGTATATGAAGAGGAGGAGTATTTTTGTTGCAAAAGTTGTTTAAAACATGTTAAACATGTCTGTGGGCCCATTTCTTGACTGAAATTTGATTATAGCCTGTAAAATCGTCCGTATATGGATTTCGGTCAATTTCTGTTTGGAATTTGGAAAAACTTTCTTCTAAAATATTGTAGAGAATTGAATTTCCTATAAAAAATCGCAAGATTCGAATTTTTTGATAAAAGGGCTATTTATTATGAATTATTGAAGTTCCGAAGTTCCGAAATAATTAATTTTTGATGTTTTAATTATTTTTAATAAGAAAAACGTTTTTTACATTTTTGGGACTCATTTAACATGTGTTAGGATGGCTGATTTCAAATGCTAGGTGTCCGTAGGAAATTTATATAAATATATTATTAATTTATTAAATTTTCTAACTTTTTGGTTTCTAAGCGTTTCTTATAAATAAAAGCTCTTTAGGTTAGAATTGAAAATCACACCGTAAAAGCTCAAGTTTTCTCTATTTCTCTCTATTATATCGAGCGTATTTTGTGAGTATTTTAGTACTTCGAGTATTGCTATACGGTGCAAGTTCTTTCCGCACTATATCTAGTGTTCTAGTCAGAAGTACTATTCTTTCTGAGGTAAGGGAGGTTATTTTCTTCTAAAATGATATTATTTCTTCAATATCATTATGCCAGAATGTTGGTTGGAAATTTTTATCAAATTTGGAACTTTTTCATGTCGGGGTTACTATTTATGAGTTACTATTCACGAGTACTATTCACGAAACGTGATGATTTTTTTGTGAAATTTCAATCTTTTGGTGTCGGAGTTACTATTCACGTATACGGCACTATTCACGAATATGGCACTATTCACCGAGAAATGAAATTTCTTCTTTTTGTCCAAAATATCTATTTTGGATACTAGCTTTGATTGTATCCATGTTTTGATCATTCTTGAATTTTACCCCATTATGGTTATTTATGAAGTATTTTTGAATGGGAATTGTTTAAAGTACGAATCCTTAATATTTGTTCTTCGCTTTCACTCGGATTCGTTCTCTTTAAAATATTTTTCATCATCCTCGATCTAAATGATGATATAATCGAATATCTTTGGCAGTAGTCAAAAGATGAATGATTTCGATGAATATCTTTGGCCCACAAGTCAAAAAAATGAACAGTGTTTAGATGAACATGACTTAATCGATGAATATCTTTGACTTTGTAGTGCAAAGATGACTTGTTGATGTATATCTTCTTTGGTAGTAGTGCAGATGAATTTTTAAGCAGATTATGAACATGAATCGTGATTTGGTATAACCAAAATCTTTGATGTTTCGGTGATGAAAATTATTTTTGTCTGAATGAGGAAATGAATTTAGAACTACAATTATGATTATGAAGTTATATACGTGATTGTGGGCGAAATTGTTGATTGATATTACGGGGATATAAAACATTGTTAGTGGACTTTTAACATGGAGAAGATAATAGATTTTATAATCTATTCGACTCTTCTAATGGATTGCTTCGTTCATTTTAACTATGGTTGAATTTTTTTATCATCTACCATATGTTCTAAATCTCGATTTATTATTGATGAAGGCTATTGATAATTTAATTATCTTTAGTCATTATATTCTTTATCGAAGTTAGTTGTCTTTCATGCTTTTTGCTTCACAATTTCTTTCGGGTAATAAAAGTGTAGCATTTGGGTCGAGAGGGGATAACAAGGAATAGAATCGTAGTTATATAGATGTTGAGGGTGAGGTGAATTTAACTTGAAAGGGTGTTTTGCCACTATCATACAAGATGTCTAATGGCATACAACCTCGTGTCATCATCATAAAACAGGGTTGTCTTTCATCCACTTCTTGAAAGATATCTACCAAATTTTACCTATATGATCTTGGAGTCTATTTGAAATATAACTCTCAATTAGAGACAGGTGGAGATAATGATATGTCGAGAAGACTACCATCGGGAAGAATATGATAGTAATCTTCTGTTTTTTTCTTTAGTATTCTATTAGATTGACCAAGATAATTCCGCTAGTATATGATATCTATCATAACCTGTAAGCATGGCCTCCCATATACGGGGTTTCTCTTGAGCACTTTCCAAAGATTCTAATTTCTAAAAATAGTTTTCATTATACCTTTATGTAAGGTATCATTATGAAGTCTTTGTCATGGTTGGGACATGAGTCACATTTGATATATATTTGTATCCAAACTCACAAAGATATGTGTTGTTGTATTTTTCGCACGACAATTGTTGTAATAAAGTTGTAGTTGTTTTCTCATACATGTATTTGGCGACTCGAAATGGGTTGGATGGAACGGACCTATTTTGGGGTTAAATTCATAGTTTATGTGTCATGTCGTTTTTTCCGCGACAATTGTATTAATGAAGTTGTAATTGTTTACATCTTACGTATTTCTTTGACTTCGTAATAGGTTGGTTGGATTGGACCTATTTTGGAATCGCCACATTTTGTGTTATTTCTTGATAAGTGTGCTTAACTCTAAAATGACATTTAATTTGAATAGGAGGGAATAGAAAAATTGACAGGATTATCTGTCCGGTTATAACTTGTAGTAGGAAACTTAAAAATCAACCACTTTAGCTCACTTTTGAATTTACACCTATTTACAGAATTACAAAAAGGACATACCTCAGATAATTTAAAAAAACGATAATACAATAACTTAATTAGCTCAAATTATTAAAAATTAAATTATTTTAAAAGGCAAATAAAATTTAATCCTTAAATACGTACCACCCATGTTACTCAAACTCAAACACAGTTAATTAACATGCATATTAGAAATTAAGTCAACGAATTCACTACGAGTAGCTAAACAAGAAACCCTTTTGAAAATCCCCAAAATGTACCTACCAATTATGTTGCAAAAATTACGTCGTTTTGCATAATCATATATTTTAAAATTACAATCCCTCTTATGTTATTTATAAATTACAAAAAGTATTTTATAAAATTTCAAAATAATATAATTTTAAAGAATAACTCGGACAAAAACGAAAGTTATTTGATGTACTCATAAATTAATTAAAAAAATAACAATGTTATCACATAAAAAAATTCACATACACATACATACATACTATAAATTCTCGTCTAATATGTGGGATCCACAAATATGTATATGTATATGAATTATTAAATATTTTTTTACGTGATAGTAGTATTATTTTAAAATAATTAAAAGGGAGGGAGCACTATGTAGCTACTAACAATAAAGGATGCAAGGGTAAATTGGATATTAAGATAAGAAAATCAGGCTAAACAAGGAGTCCTAATAATTACAAATTTCTTCCATTTCTTAGTCCACAAAATATTTATCTCCAATTTTTATTTATTTTGGAGGAATTGAGGAGATAGAAAAAGAAATAATTGGCCAAAAACTGAAAGAAAACCCACCCTGTTTCGTTATCCCCAAAACCACGAGGGAAGAAGAGAATGGCGGGAGAATTAGCAGCGGCGGCAGGAATGTCCACGGCTTCTTCTTCGCTATGCAACGGCGGCTCACGGCGACCGCTCCCTCTTTCTCCTCGCCGTTTCCTACTCCGCCCCAATTCGCTCGCTCATCGTCGTTGCTCTGTGTCTCACTCTCTCTCCTCTTCTTCTCTGTCCCAATTCTTCGGAACTATTATACTGAGCACCGGTTCTACCAAGATTTCATCTTCCCTGCTGAGACGGAACTTCTCTGTATCTGCTATGGCCGCTGCTGAGGGTAATGTCTATCTCTCACTATATACGATAAAAATTGGTACTTTGTAGTACCCTTTGAGGAACAATCAAATGGGAAATTTGTAGATTTTGGAACTTTTTCTAGGTTTGTGGTTCTTTGTTTTTCCTATTTAGTTTGTAATTCTGACAATTTTGTTTCATCATGTGAATTTGTGTTCTAATTCTGAGTCTTCATCTTAGTTGCCCTTGTATATGCTAAAGCTTCAATCTATATGCTTTTTGCAATGGTTAGACGTTTGTACTGCTGGGTATTTATGGCTTAAATTAAGCAAACTTAGTAACATTCTTCAAAATGTGTTCATAGCTTTTTATTTAATTTACTAAGTATTTCCTTTTCTTTTTATTTCATAAAATTGGCCGTTAACATAAATCTAAGACTTCATCTAATCGGTATGTAAAACAAACTGGTTATTTCATTTGTAGAATTGAATGTATAGTTTGCTTGTGTATGAGTTTGTGTCAGATGAAAATACTAATTATATATACATGTATGTTTAGATTTAATATTTACAGAAGTTCATCAATTGATGTTGATGTTGAGAGGCTGTCCGATGCTACATGTTATCGATATGCAAGTACATTCATCGCCTCATCGGGCTGCCTTTCAGTATTAGCTCTGTTGATATCTGTTCCCTACCATTGCAAAGTTTATGAATACACATTAGGTTGAATGCTGAAATCTATAACCTGGAGTTTCCATTTAAACCTAGTGTCCTTGCTAAGGAAGAAAGGAGGGAATTAAAGAAACTTGTTTTTCGTGATATTTGATACTTTTGCAAAATTTTAAGTATGGTTCTCGTCTTTATATAATTTTTTTAGAGTCAAAGCGCACGGTACCACTAAAGGACTATCGGAATATTGGAATTATGGCTCACATAGACGCCGGAAAGACTACTACAACTGAGCGTATCCTATACTATACTGGCAGAAACTATAAAATTGGTGAGGTACATGAGGGAACAGCTACAATGGACTGGATGGAGCAAGAACAAGAAAGAGGGATCACCATAACTTCGGCTGCAACTACCACATTTTGGGACAACCATCGGATTAATATAATTGATACTCCCGGCCATGTTGACTTCACACTTGAAGTGGAGCGGGCCCTCAGGGTTTTGGATGGTGCTATTTGCTTGTTTGACAGCGTTGCTGGCGTGGAACCTCAGTCTGAAACTGTGTGGCGCCAGGCAGATAAATATGGGGTTCCAAGAATTTGTTTTGTTAACAAAATGGATCGCCTTGGGGCAAACTTCTTTCTAACAAGAGACATGATATAGTAACAAATTTGGGTGCCAAACCGTTGGTGCTTCAGTTACCAATTGGTGCAGAGGACAATTTCCAAGGAGTTGTTGATCTTGTGAGAATGAAAGCTATAGTTTGGTCTGGGGAAGAACTGGGTGCGAAGTTTGAGTATGAGGACATTACTGCTGATCTTCAAAAGTTGGCACAAGAGTACCAGGCACAGATGATTGAGACCATAGTTGAGCTGGATGATGAGGCTATGGAAGCCTATCTAGAAGGAGTTGAGCCTGATGAGGATACAATTAAGAAATTAATTAGGAAGGGAACCATCTCAAACAGTTTTGTTCCAGTTTTATGTGGCACAGCATTTAAGAACAAGGGTGTCCAACCATTACTTGATGCTGTTGTGGATTATTTGCCTTCTCCACTTGATGTGCCACCCATGGTAGGGACAGACCCTGAAAACCCAGAAGTGACAATAGAGAGGACCCCAAGTGATGATGAACCATTTTCTGGACTTGCTTTCAAGATCATGAGTGATCCTTTTGTGGGTTCCCTGACTTTTGTAAGAGTATATGCAGGAAAGCTTACTGCAGGATCTTATGTATTGAATGCAAACAAGGGAAAGAGAGAGAGAATCGGAAGACTTCTGGAAATGCATGCCAACAGTAGAGAGGATGTTAAAGTAGCCTTAACAGGTGATATTGTTGCTCTTGCTGGCCTGAAAGACACGGTTACAGGAGAAACGTTGTCAGATCCTGAAAATCCTATTGTGCTTGAGCGAATGGACTTTCCTGATCCTGTTATAAAGGTTGCTATTGAACCCAAGACTAAAGCCGATGTTGATAAGATGGGAGCTGGTTTGGTCAAGCTTGCACAAGAAGATCCATCTTTCCACTTCTCACGGGATGAAGAGATCAACCAAACGGTCATTGAAGGAATGGGAGAGTTGCATCTTGAAATTATTGTTGATCGGCTCAAGAGAGAGTTTAAGGTTTGCTTCTGCTATTCAGCGCATCAATTTCTAATTTTTTTTCCAGTTGTTTGTTTTTCTTAACATGGTTTCTTATGTTTTAACATACACACCCATATACACAAGCAGACATGTACACACAGAGATGCACAAGAATACACACAGGATATAATATATGTTTATGTAATTATGTTATTAATGTCTTCTGTACTGTATGGAATCCTTTAATATAAGATATTCGTGCAGTACTTTTGTATCATGTCTAATTGTAGCACTTGTGGTATTTGCTTAATGTGGTGACCATTGATGAGACTGATTTTTAAATCAGGTCAGTCAAGTTCCACTTATTCGTAATTGTGGATGATTTTGTCCCTTTTCTTTTCCTTTTTTACTTTTGCTAACTCTTAGCAAATTATTTGATTCAGTGCATTTCTTCTTTCACACATGCCTAACTATCGTGCTCGACTTTGATAATTCTCGTTAGTTAAAAGTGTTTTTAATGCAAAAAAATTGTGAATGTATTACTGATTTGGGGTTAATAACTTGAAAATGGGTGGCAATTGCAGGTAGAAGCTAATGTTGGTGCGCCTCAAGTAAACTATCGCGAGAGCATTTCCAAAGTCTCAGAAGTTAAATATGTTCACAAAAAACAGTCAGGTGGGCAAGGGCAATTTGCTGATATTACCGTAAGGTTTGAACCCATGGAAGCAGGCAGTGGATATGAGTTTAAGAGTGAAATCAAAGGAGGAGCAGTGCCAAGAGAATATATACCAGGTGTAATGAAAGGACTAGAGGAGTGCATGAGTAATGGCGTGCTTGCAGGCTTCCCTGTTGTAGATGTTCGTGCCGTACTTGTGGATGGCTCTTACCATGATGTTGATTCAAGTGTCTTGGCATTCCAGTTGGCAGGCAGAGGAGCTTTTCGGGAGGGAATGAGGAAAGCTGGTCCAAAGATGCTTGAACCCATTATGAAAGTTGAAGTAGTTACCCCGGAAGAACACTTGGGAGATGTGATTGGTGATCTGAACTCTAGGAGAGGCCAAATCAACAGCTTCGGCGACAAACCTGGGGGTCTCAAGGTATGTGAAACACTTGAGATCTTCTTTCCAATCTATTTTATTTGACAAGGGATCTTGCCATTGCATATTCTGGAAAGCCTGGTTAGAGCTCCGTTAGCTGGCCATAATAAGTACAAGTTGAGCCTGATATGGTGTATAAGTTAGGCATGCTAGCAGTTGAAAGTTGAAACTTCTTCCTTTGTAGATTAGGCCATTATATACTGCTGGATTAATACCTACTATTTAGGCTTACCATTGCAGTGCCTGCTGTAGTACAGCAAAGATTAAAACACACGCATAATGGCCAAAGAGAGAACATGCTCCATTTCCATTATTAGTCCAACCATGAATTTGGAAATTAAATAGCAGTCTCTTGACCATTGTCTTGTATGTGTACATTATTTCATGGATTTGATTGTTGTTGATGCAGGTGGTTGATTCCCTCGTTCCACTAGCGGAGATGTTTCAATATGTCAGCACCCTCCGGGGAATGACAAAAGGCCGCGCTTCATACACTATGCAGTTAGCCAAATTTGACGTTGTCCCTCAACACATTCAAAACCAGCTTGCTTCAAAGGAGGAAGCAGTTGCTACTTAATCCGGTTCCCACATGTGGGGTTCGAGAAGATAAGGACGCTGTTGCTGCTTAACCTGGTTGCTAAGATAATTTTTATGAACTGCAGATGATTTCCCTGTAGAAATTAAGCTTACAATGTAATGCATTGAGTTAATGAAGCTCATTGAGTCTCCTCATAAATCATACACTGATATACGTATCCACAAGTATACAAATCGCGGCCTTATTGGTTTGATTTTGAGAAACCATGGCGTTGAATCATTGTACGTAGTTTTTATTTTTAAATTAAGACAAGGTTGGGGATTCAATTCTGTAAAATTAAATGGTTTGATTGTTTTTTTATTTTTTATTTTTTACAGACAAAGCATGTACTTTAACTAGATAATGTTCGTTTCTTTATCCTCATATATGAGGTTTACTTCCAAAATGAGTTGGCATACAATTTTTGCAGATTGAACGAGGAATTTTTCCGCTTCGCCGTGTCTAAAACTGAGGTTGGTGTTTATTGATACTTCATTAAATCTTAGTTAGATGCATGAGCAAATCACAATGCATTTGATGATGACATTTGCAGGACAGGGAAGATAGATTGATTGAACTGGAAGCACTGGACAAAGGTGAGGGAAGCTTGTGCTTGGCTTGGTTATAATTCGTATGTATCTCTTTATAAGGGCGAATCTGTTTGTTCTTTCCTTCATCATATTTTTTTTAATTATTTCTAATCTTCTGTACCTGTGACCTGGTGTGTCCAACACATGAAGATGTTCATGGAAACTGTAGTTTTCTTGGGGTGGGGAATTTGGCATTCTTTCTGTCTCATGAAATTCTTACTTGATAGTTAGTTTGCTTTGGTTTGGCCTGGCTTGCATCTTGTGGAACTTTATTTTCTTGCCTGTCCTATAGAATAACTACAAAGTATTTCATAAGGTACTTCTAAATGGGATCTTCTCTGTGTTTAACAGGTTATTGCAGATCCATCTTTGAGTTCAAAACAAAGATCTCTTGTCACGGATGCTGCACGTGCACTTGATACACCCTCTGTCATTTAATATAAGTCGTTTTAGAGAAGTGTTTTTGTCCTTAATATAAGTCGTTTGAGAATTGATTACTAATATAACTTTGGTTCTCTCACTATTTTTTGCCCAATGAATAATCCTCTTTTTTCAATACAAAGACGATATAGACAATTGATATTATATTTATTGCTATACAATTATTTCCTTAATACTTGTGCACAATTCTAAAACGACTTATATTAAGTGACGGAGAGAGTATATAATATAATTTACTTAATTATAAAACGACTTATATTAAGTGACGGAGGGAGCATTTTTTAGTCGTATGTCGCTGTCATGTTATTAATTTCTGACGTGATACTATCAATTAAACGTACTCAATAAAAATTAAAAATTTAATCTCTTAATTGAAAAAATTGAGGAGAATTTCTAAAGTGGGAAAAAAAGAGAGTCCTTCTAGGGGGACCGGCTATTTCGACCCAATCGGTAGTGATCGGTCGGATTTTTTTTTTTTTTTGATTACAAAATATTAATGTGATTTATTGGGCCGAAATTTTATAAAATGCAATGATTTAGGTGTTTTTTGGTTACATCGTAACAAAACAGGTTATACACCGCATAACCCCTGCTTTTTACGCCATCCAAACGACACTTAAATCACTGCATTTTGTAAAAATTTCAGTTCCAATAAATCACATTAATTATTTTATAGTCAAAAAACAAAAAAATTCTGGCCGGTCACTACCCCAGTCGAAAATAGCCGATCCCCCTAGACTTTTTCAAAAAAAAAAAATAAAGTTCAAATTGTTAATCCATATTTAAGCCTTAATAGAACTTTCAATCATGACTTTAAATTTGGATGATAGTAGATTGGGTTCTTGGAACATTCTATTACACGCATTATAACTCCTGCAAAGTATAGGTAAACTTAAAAAGTAACTTAGTGAGTCTTTTTTAATTTATATCAAATCTTGCATAATATAATTTATTTAATTAATTCATAACATAATCGAACAGGATCGATATACAATAAAATGATAATTATTGTGTATAATATAATTTACTTAATTGAATTTTGGTTAATATAGTAAGCAATTAATATGTGTTTCTGATTCATGTGAATTAAAACGATTAAAAATTTTGGGTATAAATTTGAGAAATCATTATAAATAAATATATGACACATTAAAATAGAAAAATACTTGTTTTGGTGAGTCGACTCGAGATCAACAAAGACAACTCAATACTTGTTTTTTATAATACTTGCATATTGATTTGATCGTAGCTAAGTCAACTAATGATGAAGTGTTTTGATTTGGTCATGTCTACTGTTCTTTGAAATTAATTTGCTGGAACCATTTAATGACTTCACCCATTTGTTTTTTGAGTCAAGCACACCATTTTATATTTAATTTAATACACCAAATTAACAAATGGGTTTAATTAAATTTCATTATTTATAAAAAGATTTAACTAAAATGTCTTGTGAATTTGATGCAAAAATTATAAGAACAAGACAATTATTTTATTTTTGATAAATGTGCCCTTACCATTATAATAGTATAGGATAAAAAAAAAATCATAACATAAATTGACAAAAATAATAAAATATTTTTGTCATATTAATATCAAATCTCCAAATAATCAAATTAAAGAAACTGCATTGTCTTCTCTACTTCACATTGACCTGATCACAAGTTTGACTTTCAATTAAAAATGTCAATAGAATCTCTCTCTCTGACTTCAACTAATTAATCATACTGTTTGAAACATTCCATGCAAAGGAAATCTGGGAAAATCCTTGTGCATAGAAAGATATTCAGTTGACCATAAGCATGCAGATAAACTTATATTTATTTTTTAGTTTGGAACAAATTTTCAATGCCATTTGATATTTATTTTATATATTATGTTATGAAAAATAAATTTGATCAACTTTTTGATTGTCACTCACGTGAATAATTAGTAATAAGTAAGGTCTTTCTATAATTCTATCAATCTCATGTAGTGATAAATTTCGCAATTATAATTGGGCAAAATTTATCGCAATACGTAACGTGACTCAAACTTTTTAGAAAATTTATCTCCTCCTCGTCCCAAAATCAAAGTCCTATTTTATTTTTCTATAAATTTGGATATATATATATATATATATATAATTGTAGTTTTTTAAATTAGATCGCAAAAGATAATGTTTTAAAATTTTCATTATAGAAAAAATAATGTTATAAAGTTGCCCTTAATCTTATTATTCATAATGGGACTGTCATTTTGGGGAGTGCAGTTAACATGAAGTACATTTTGATCAATTAATCAATACAGTATCGACACGCAGGTCGGAAGGTGATCTCTCTGCGTGTCAGTACTGTATTGATCAATTGACCAACTTATTATGAAGTTAACTTCATGATAATCCGATCTGTTATTTTGGGAGAATGGAAAAGGAAAAAAAATCCATTTTCCAAAATAAAAGTGATTGTTAAATAAATGTTTTGGACCGGCTAAAAAATTGATCTGTACAATTAATTTATTCGCGAGAACAAATTCATTTTATTTTTTCGATCTAATTTTTCTGTCCAAAATCCCTTTCCGCATATACTTAATTGTTTTTTGGACAAAAGACTCGACCACGCAATCCACAGGCCGACTGACTGTGTATGTTTATACCATTTCAACACAAAAGAGGTGTTTGGTGGCTAGTTAATTGGTTTTTATATTTTAAGGAATTCTATATTATTAATAATAATACATATATACTAATAATATGTTTGTTATAAAAAAGATAAGTATTTACTATCTTTCAATAATAAATTATTATAAATCTAAATCTCAATCAAATAAATAAATATATTTGACATGGATCTTGATTAATAAACAAATCTAGTCTCCCCAAACAGAGAATAATGACAATAAAATATAAATTACAGATATATAGCTTCAAAAAAAAATCCATTGTGGTAAATGAGTATTTTTTTAAAGCATTCTCAATTCAACCACAAATACAAGAATAGTGTATTGTGGAGTCTTCTTAATGGAATACAAATAAGTAAATTATTACATCCACAACATTTTTTATTATTTCCACAAGAAAAGTGTCGCTGTAGATGTATAGTGACGGTAAAAAATCGTCGCTATAGGATCTATAGCGACACTTTTGTTGTGAAAATAACATTTTATGTTGTGAATTTAACAGTTTCCTACAAATAATTAAATGATAGAGACCAAACAAAAATATACTCCGTCCATTCTATTTAAGTATAGAGTACTAATTTATTTTTATTTTTTTTAAAATATTAAGTTTATTAGAATAAATTTTTAATTATTTGTTAATAAGAATTGTTTAAATTTAAATATTAGAAAATTATCAAGAAAATAATATCCAAGTGTGCGTTTTTATATTTTTTGGAGACCCTGCGAGCATTATTCAGAATTTTATTTTGTTTGTTTTTTTGGGGGGAGAATAGATATAAAAAATTAAAATTTTCACATCATCTTTTAATTTTAATAATATAAATGTGTTGAAGTTGGGTACCTCCAATTTTTAAATAATATTTTTGCCAAGACTACGAATCAGTCTAGAATTAATTTAAATAAATTAAGGTATTGTTGAATAATAAATGTCGCTTAAAATTTAAAATATCGATGAAATAATTATGAAATTATCGTTAAATGTATATTTTATTGTGACAATGGAGTATCATTTAACTACAAATTTTGAAAACTACGCATAATTAAACAAGAAAACCATTGAATTCCCCAAACAAATTAAAAGGAAAAGAGGAATTAAATTGATATCAAAAGATTTTTGTACAGGATCACAATTAAACATCAGACCCCATTTCCAAATATATAATAAATTCACCACCCCACCACCTTTCCGGGGTTGATAACCTACACCATCCTTAACTGACACGTGTCCACACAAGATAGAACTCACAGACGGTTGGAACAAACTTGCTACCAGCACTGCAGTAATACTGTCACGTAAAAAAAAAACATAACCTGCTGGTGATATTATCATATCACCACCCAAGTCTACTACGTTCAGATGATTTCTCTGATTTGAATGCAAAACTCGGCAACGGACTCGCGCGCGGCGTCCTCATCGGCGACTCGGTCAGCCGCTTACCGTCGCTGTCGTAGTAAATCACGCCGGAGAAATCCAACGGCTGACATTTGTCGCCCATCAGGATCGTCCGCTGCCACACTCCTTCGCCGTCTTTCTTCTTCGCTCGGCCGTCGAATTCTTCGCCGACTCTCTTCTTCTGCCGGAATTGTATCGCCTTGTGGCTGATCGTCGACACGAGCTTCCTCGGTGAGGAATTGCTCGCCAGCTTTCTCGTGTGTTTGCTGCACAGAGCCAAAAAAGAAGTCATCGTATCCAGTAAGCCGGCGCCGACCCACTTCGCCGGAGCGTGGTCGTCGCCGTTCTTCGAATTTGTGGAGGACATTTTTCTCGTCGTGGGTTCGTTTTTATGGGGAGTTGTGATGAGCTGGGAGAAATGTGGGAGGAGAGTAGGTTTTTATAGGTGGGGGAGTGATGAAAGGTGACCGGTGATAGCCGGTAGCAGGTTTCTTGGGGGAGTTTTTGACTTGCTCCAAGTCTAATCTTATTCGTTTAGTAGTATTTTGTATTTAATTTTACTACAATATTTATTGATGTGAGACCTTTGAAATTTAATTTGACTAGGAATATGTAAATTCAACTTCATTAAGTTTATGAACAAGATTTATATTTAAAATGAATTTAATACTTCTTGATCTGACAGTGTAATTATAATTATAATAAATAATGTTTAAATATATTTTCGTTAATTAAAAATCTCAAATAAAATGTCACTCAAATATAAGAAGGTAACATTTTATTAAATTCCAAGGAAATTAATAAAATTAATTCCACTAAAATTTGTTCAATTAGAATAAACCACTTGGAGCTCTTTTTGTCACAAGTTTGATTGTTATTGTTTTGAATATGTAAATGATAATTGTGGAAAAGCTGATTAATAATTGAGACATATTAAAAGAATATTCGGGTTTATGCATATTCAAATAAAATGAACAAGTATGTTTGTTTAAAAGAATTATATTTTAGATAAAATTATTAATTGCAAGCGCTTTTATTTGTTTTTAAATATAAATTTGGGATTATTAGTTTAAGGATTATAAAATGACTTAATATGAAAAACTATTTATAACCATGTTTAACTGTATATTATAATCCCAAAATTATAATTTAGGATTAATAGTCTTGGGATTATAATCCAATAAATTATAATCCTTGCAAACAAACATGACCCAAAAATAAAAATTGTTCATCGAGATAGTTAACTTGATTTGTTTAGTAGGCTTAATTAATAATTTAGATTTGATTTTATTATTAATTTTTCTCAAAGGAATTTTAAGGACAAGTTATAGGGAATTAAGATTTGATAGCATGTAAATCACATGGTTAAATAGAAATGGGGGAAACGTGACATTTCTCTTGTATACGATTTTAATAGGATCAAATTAATACAAAGAATTAATCATATAATATTGGTGCTTTACTAGAAGCCATACTATAGAAATCATATATAGGGCAACATTTTTCGCATTGAATTTTTTAATAATAATTTATGACATATATAATCAATTACATAAAATTTATTCAACCAATATTATGACAACACATCATTTGAGACAAAAAAATTTAAACTTAACATTATCATTTTCGATTTGTCATATAATAAATCTTAATTATGCTTATAATTATAAATTAGTTTAATGAAATATTCTAATCTTTAGGTTAACTAATTAATTTAATGAAAATATTTAGGAGAAAGAAAAATGATCCAACCAAGTGAAACCATAAATTTATCAGAAGTGGTTAGCATATACTTCTTTCGTCTCGAATTGTGTCAGCATTTTATTGGTCAATTGACCAATTTATCTAAAAATGAATTTCGTACTAACAACTTTGGAACTTTTAGGTCCAAAATATTTTGAGTCAACCCACGTATTGTCAACTTGGAACTTGGGTACCAAAATTATGGCCAAAGTAGGAAAATTTATTTAACAAAATTATGGCCTTAATCTCATCAAAATCTTAATTTCCACAGCCTACTAAAATAATGAGCACCCACCACTTAACTTAATATGGCTGCCGTAAAATGAGAAAATTGTTCAGGTTTGATTTATATTTGTTCAATTAAAAGTTCGATTCGAGCTCGACATGAAATATAAATGAGTCAAATATGAGCAAATTTTAAAGTTCGATAAATTACTCGAACCTCTTCAAATTGTAATTTTCAATTGATACTCGAATCATATTCATTCGAAAAAGTTCAAACTGCTCAGGCTCGATTCGAAATCGTGCTCGACTCGATAGCTAAATGAGCCTCAATCAAACCTCATTTCATACTCGATAAATTTTGTGAACCAAATCTGACCAACTCAATACTCGAATCGACTCGTTTAGTTCACACCCTTGTAGATATACACATTATAGTATCTATAATATAAAACCTTCATGAGAGGCTGACATCATCTTGGTGATTTTGTGTCGGGTCATTTTTTTCCAACTTCCTTCTTCTTTCTTCTTTCTCTTTTATCTTTATAATTATAATTATATTATTATTTTAATTTTTTTATATTAATTTTTTTTAACTTTCTATTAAACCTTCCTAATTTTATAAAATTCATGTTTTACTCCATATGTTGCTAGCAAGCCTTTTTTACCGTTAATTACTAAGTCTCACTAATTTGTATTTGATTATTTTTCTAAGAATATATTATGCTACTTGGATGCTATCTTAAAATTAGTTTAACTTTCACTAGCTGTATAATGTAGAAGTTCCTCCTTCTTCTAGATTTATTAATTATATATCAAAAAACATCTATACACATTTTGTTACGTTTTATTTTTAGGCTCTATTACGACAGCCCAACTACCTAGTGAATTACTACATATTTTGTATAATTTTTATTTAATTTGTTTGAAACCACTTTACAATAAACTCAAAACTTAATTACTTAGCTTATTAGGTTGAATATTTAAGTTTCAAAACTTAATAACTTGGGTTATATTAAATCGAATATTTAAGTTCCAGCTCTATGGTTATTGGTTATTGGCCCAATAGTAACTCTTATCTTATGATTTCCATCATGAGGTCAAATGTTTGATTCTTTCAATTCTTAGGTGTGCGAGTACGAACCTAGCTATATGGAAATCACACTCATGCAAACACCTATGGTAGTATTTATATAGAAAATTGATATTTTTACAATATTTTTTGATATTTTCACATGAAAAGTGTCGTTATATATGTATAACGACGGTAAAAACCGTCACTATAGGGTCTATAGTGACGATTTTCATGTGAAAATATTATTTTTTGTTGTGAATTTATTAGTTTCGATTATATATTGTTCTATCACATACATAATATAAAAGAAAGAAACATTTTGTAAGTAAATAACTACATGGCTAGAATTCAAATACATCTAGGTTTGTTCCACGTTTGCAGTCCAACAGCACAATATCGTACCGCTTTTGAATCGTTGCGTTTGGACCCCAAACACAGTGTTTATGAGTTGAATAAGCAACGTTTGAAATAAATTGTTTATAAACTAACAAAATTTTCAACTGCATTTGATGCCTCCAAACATTCCATACGTGGATAGACGAACAAGCACATAGTGTATTTACTTTTGTTTTTACATATATTGTTAACTTGTACACTTGGATAATGTGGTGGAAAGAAGACTAAGAATATAATTTGAATTAAGATTTGGAAAGAGAATAAATTTTTTTTATTGGAACTTAATTTATAAATTCCATAACGCTACTGTAATACTCCGGTCTTGCATCAAAAAATATAAGAAAAAATTGTTTATATATAAGAAATTAAGTTACTATCAATAGTAGCTTCAGTCATGATATTTTGGGTGAGTCTCTAGTGAGCTAAGATGACCCGAGAAGATACTATTTGAGTCAGTGGATTAATGTTTTATTTAGATAGATTTGATTCAATTCAAACTTGAGATTTAATCCGAAATTTATTCTGAATTTGACCCGAGTTATTTCAGCTACGTGCACGTAATTGTGAAACATACAACTTAATAACGTACACGTTATTAGCCTCGCTCCTTTTTCACTCATTTATTTCACGTTCTAAATTTAGCTTAAGGAAATATATATTTTTCATGAAATATTGAAAAAAAATAGAAAATTAAAGAATGTTGTGGAAAACATTTTAGTACTCCTTAGGAGACATTTGGCAGCTCACAAGAAACATGCATTTCAGAACTTTCTAAGTTCTACGCCCTTTGATTTATATTCCCAATATTGAGACATTAATTAATTATTACTTTTAAACTTGACTTATTAACATTTAATTATGTTATTTTCTTATTATTACTTCTTACAAGATCACATTCTCGTGCGTGAGTAATTAATTAATACTTTTAGACTTGATTTATTTATTTTATTGAACATTTATGGGCTAAGGAAGAATTGATGTAGGCATGAGAAACATGGTTTTCCCAACTCATAATTCTGTACCATTTTTTTTATAATCAATTTGCAAATTGCAGGGTTTATTCAGAAAAAAATTCAGTTTACTTCAAGGAGCATTAGTTTGTATTTTGTTTATGAATGTCTCATGCATGTTTGATGTAAATAGTTTTTTTTTTGTATTCGAATATGTTAGAACTTATGGTTCATATGGTGTGTATGAGAGTTATTGAGAAGTTCTTGAAAAAGGCCAGTACCGAGCTAATACAACACTTACTAATTATGAATATGTCAAACAAATCGACATATATACTACTTAATCATATATAATTACAACAATAGTGAAGTAGTGATAAATTTGTAATCTGATTGTAGTCCTGAAATTTATGATTCCTATATATCTCGTGGGATCTTGTAGCGAACTGTTCACCATTATTGTATCTTCAAAAGAAATCCGGTCCAACGAAATTCAATTCATATATACGATTGTTCAAACTAGACTTCTCCGCTATTGTAGATGACTGATCTACAAATGTCTGATGAATTTTTTTTTGAAATAATCAGTCAAAATATTAACTTTTTTGACTGATAAAACAGATGAGTAATATATTTAGTATACTCCAATATTGACTATTGCGTTGTATTTTGATCGAGGTCGTATGTATGGCTAGGCCTATCTCCTTTTTATTTCTTTCTATTATCGCCGCAGGTCCTGTTAGCGACCAATTTGAAAAGTCAAAATAAAAGCATAATAGTCATTAATCTTTTATATATATATATATATATATATATATAAGAAAATAAATTAGTGAAATTTGTGTGATTAATTAATTAGCTAGAGTTCCAACAAGGAATGTATGTATGTATGAGATTTGAATGTAAATTGTGGGTATAGGTTACCTAAACCAATTAAGAATGATGGCTTTTGGTTTTGTTGGTTAAAAACCATGAGTGAGGTTAAAAGACAGTGTTAGGTCACCTTCCAATATTTCCCTAGTGCAGTGCAGTGCAACATATTAGTCTAGATTTCTAGTTTTCTACACCAACTTAATTAGGGATAATCAGAAGATCTTAGCCTTATTCAAAGAATGTGGATGATTGATGTTTGTATAGCACTCCACTATACTCTTATCCTTTGTTGTTGCTAAATTCACTAGCTCCACACCACTTTCTTGAACTTTTGATTTTATCATGCGGAGAAGAAAACATTTTTATTACTCTCTCTCTCTCTCTCTCTCTATATATATATATATATATATATATATATATTTACGATGATAATAATAATATTATTAATAAGTAAGAGCTAAAAAACTTTATAACCATTTTAAATTAACATTTATTTTAGATGAAATGATAATAATAGGAAAAATTAGTGATAAATACAAGTTTTCAACTACATGTTCCTATTGA
Organism: Panax quinquefolius; assembly: GCA_020205615.1. Taxonomy (NCBI): domain Eukaryota; kingdom Viridiplantae; phylum Streptophyta; class Magnoliopsida; order Apiales; family Araliaceae; genus Panax; species Panax quinquefolius. Next base: position 146,243,450 of record CM035169.1, on the reverse strand, counting down.
AAGACCAATTTTTTTTTTTTAATTATGTTTAATAATTAAATTACAACTACAAATATTTAATACCTTTTATAGAGTTTTTGTCATCTCAAAATACGAAAATCAAATAAATATTTTGTTAGTTCTACCCGACCCGTCTCTCTTCTTTCTCTCTTTGTTATATAGCTATTTATATACATTCAATATTTCAAAATCCAGAAAACAGATGGGATTCTATGATGAGATTCCTCTCTTTGTCAAATACTCCCTCACTCCTTTAATATAAGTCGTTTTACAAAAGTATTTTTGTCCCATAATATAAGTCGCTTGAGAATTTCAAGTAAGTATTAATTGTTTAGTTTCTAATATTATCCCAAGTATTAAATATAACTTTGGTTTTCTCATTATTTTTTGCCCAATAAATAACATTCTCTTTTTCCAAAACAAGAATAATATAGATAATTAATATTATATTTAATGTTACACAATCATTTTCTTAATACTTGTGCACAACTTTAAAACGACTTATATTAAGAGAGAGAATACTTATTTACATGGACGAAGCCATTAAGGGGCTTGAGGGGCCCAGGCTACCCTGACTTTTTTGTAAAAAAAATAATATTGACCCTCTAAATTTTTTTATTTTTTCTTTAGGCCCCCATTTTTTCTTGGTAAAAACTAATTATACATAAAAGAATTTGTTGAAAAATTATTAAATGTTGAAAGAGAAATTGATGAAAAATTCTCTTTTGAATCAATTCTGAAAGAATTAGTCTGTATGAAAAAAAATGAAAATCACAGACTATCTTGAATTTGTCCCTGCTTGCATGGATCCGATTATTTTAACTTCATGCTAACCACTTCCATTTGTATAGATTCGATTATCATAAAGTTAATTTCATGATAAGTTAGTTAATTGACCAATACAGTACTGACACGCAGTGTAAGACCCCGAAATTTTTAAATAAAAAGGAATTTCCTTTATTTATTATTTTGAAATAGTAAGGGTTGATTTGATTAATGTGGATAGTTAAGGGTTAAATATAAATAAGCAAGTGGTTATAAAATATTCATTATCGCTTAGAATATTCGTTTGGTCGTGGAATATTCGTCGCTTGTCGGGAATATTAAATGCATTTACCTTGCCAAATGGCGTGTACCCCCATAACTGGAAAGCGATTGGATGAAGAAAACGACAAATATAAGTTGTTTTTAAATAACTTGGCGTAGTTGTTACCAGTATATCTTTGAATACCCTACCGTTGGTTAAAACACACTAATACGCGTTGTTGAACAAGAGAAGACACCAGATTGCACCAATTATTGATTCTTACGTAAGAAGGCACTACTCAATAATGGTTACGAGAATTATCGCTCAAAGATTTTATCGAGTTAATAATTGTCTGCGTTGATATTTTATATCATCATTGTTTCAATAATTGTCATTACACAATATCTTCATTATTATCAAGCAATAATTCATATTATCCTAATAATATTATTAGATAACATTATTGGCAATGTCTAGAAAGTTCTGTCTAAGGAGAGGTTTGGTCACCTAATCAATTGCAGCAAAGTAAGAAGAATTTCTTATTGAAAGCCCCTCTTTCCTGGAACCGCCTCGTTGTCAATATCATGTGATTCTCAGTAATATTATTTGTGAATAATTAATTATTGATTTATATGATGAGGAAAATATTGATTTTATGTGGATATAGATGGAGAAAATTTTAAAATGACAATTGTTGAAAATTAATATTTTATTTTTTTCCTCGATAAAATAATTCATTTAAATATATAATTTTAATAATATATTAATCTGTGATATTTTTACAACGAATGTGGGATATATGAGTATACGAGGAGGAAGAGTATTTTTGTTGCAATAAATGTTTAAAACATGTTAAACATGTCTATGGACCCCATTTATCGACCGAAATTTGATTATAAATGTAAAATTGCCCGTTTGTGGATTTCGGTCAATTTCTGATTGAATTTGGAAAACTTTCTTCTGCAAAGTTGTAGAGAATTGAATTTCCTATAAAAACTCATGAGATTCGAATTTTCTGATGAAAGGGCTATTTATTATGAATTATTGAAGTTACAAGTTCAAATAATTGATTTTTGGAAGTTTAAAATTTTTAAAATAAGAAAACGTTTTTCTTATTTTTTTCTAGAAGGTGGCATGTGTTTGATGGCTGAAATCAGATTCTAGACATGTGTAGAAAATAATATAATTATATTATTAATTTATTAAATTTTCTGCTTTAGTGTTCTAAGCAATTTCTATAAATAGGTGCTTAGGTTAAATTGAAAATCACACGGCGATCAAGTTTTCTCTCTATATTATCGAGCGTATTCTTGTGAGTATTTTGAGTATACTTTGAGTATTGCTATACGGTGCAAGTCCAAGTCATAGCCTTTATATCCTGTGTTTCAAATTAAAGTCTTGATCTTTCGAGGTAAGGGATATTATTTTTTTTAATGATATTATTTCTTCAATATCATTATTTCAAATGTTGATCTGAAGTTTTTATCAAATTTGGAACTTTTTCATGCTCTGGGTTACTTATTCACGGGTTACTATTCATGAGTTACTATTCACGAGTTACTATTCATGAAGTTACTATTCACGAGTTACTATTCACGAGTACTATTCATGAAGCGTGAAGATGTTTTTGTGGAATTTCTATCTTTTGGTGTTCTGAGTTACTATTCACGATATACGGACTATTCACATATACTGAGACTATTCACGATACTGTACTATTCAATCGAAAAATAAAATTTCTTCTTTTCGTTCAAAACATCTATTCGGATACTAACTCGATCAGATCCATGTTTTGATTATTCTTGAATTTTACACCACTATGATTATTTTTGAGGTATTGTTGGACATGGATAAAACAAAGTACGAATCCTTAATCCTTAATCCTTGTCATTTTGTTTCACCGGATTCGCTTTTTAAAATATTTTTCATCATCCTCGCCTTAAATGATGATATTATTGAATATCTTTGGCCAGTAGTGCAAAAGATGAATGATTTCAAGAATATCTTTGGCCTCAGTGCAAAAGATGAATGGTGTTGAGATGAACACGACCGATTGATTAATATCTTTGGCACAGAGTGCAAAGATGAACAGTGTTTAAATGAATACGACTAATCGATGAATATCTTTGGCAGATGGTGCAAAGATGAATATTTGATTCCGTATGCATATCGATTGATGTTACAGGATAAAATATTGATGATGGATCATTAAATTCATAGATTATAGAGATTTCATTCTCTACGTAACTTGTAAGACCCAAACTTTTTATAAATAAAGATGAATTTTTCTATAAATATTATTTTTGAATATTATGGAATAAATTTGATATAATGTTATAGTTGTGGGTAATATTTATAAATTTTGCAAAGTATGCAAGTTGTTATAAAATATTCGTTTGGTCTGGGAATATTCTTTTTTGTTAGGGAATATTCGCATAAATGGCTCAATCATCATTGGACCCCACAACATTATTATTTGATTGAGAAAACGACAAAAATATTTTTATAAAAATAACTACGGAGGTGTTACCGTTAAAACTGTTGAACTACCCGGTGGTAAAAGTAATGAAGATGTCTGGCGTGGTTGCATAGTAGAAGACACGTTATTATCGATTATTGATGCTTACGTGAGAAGTCACTCAACTATGCTCAATTATTACTACAAAGAATTGTTTGCATCATATCTCTTATATTATTGATTCAATTATTGTCACAGTATCATCTGTATAATATGTTATAGTATTAAATCAATAATTGAGACGACAAGTTATAAATGATTAATAATTATTGAAAGATTAAATATGTGTTATGATTTGTGGTAAGTTTGATTATTTTATGGGGGCTCATATGTCATCATCTAAGAGTCTCTTCATCAATAAGTATTTACCTTCGTCAATAGTAATTACCCTTGTGAATAGTATTTACCTTCGTCAATAGTAATTACCCTTGTGAATAGTATTTACCTTCGTCAATAGTAATTACCCTTGTGAATAGTATTTACCTTCGTCAATAGTAATTATCCTTGTGAATAGTATTTACCTTCGTCGATAAGTAATTACCCTTGTGAATAGTATTTACCTTTGTCAATAGTATTTACCTTCGTTAATAGTAATTACCTTTACTGGGAGACGTCCGAACCACTTGTCGTTTCACATTACAAAGGCCAAACCGGTCGTCAAGCCACTCGCCTTTTTCACACGGCGGTGCTAAGCTAGAAATCTTCTATAAATAGAGGCCTAGGGCTTCATTATTTTCACTTAATTCATTCAAGCTATAGAGAGAGAAAGTATAGAGAGAATAAGAGAGAAAGAAGAAGAGTATTTTATTCTTCTACTACACCGCCGCAGAGATTCAATCTCCTACCAAATGTAAGGGTGTTATTCTTTCTTATTCATGAAGAGAACTGTTGTTATTCCATTGCTTATTATTCTCATTGGAATAACTTTGTATAAGTGGTTTTACCTATACTTGGTGACATTCTTCTATTATTCTGTTGGAACATCACATGCATGTGTTTTACACCTTAACTCGGTTCCGCTCTTTATCATTCTGTTGGAACATCACATGCATGTGTTTACACCGGACTTCGTTCCGCTCTTTATTATTCTCATTGGAATATCATATCATGTGTTTTACACCGGATCCGGTTCCATCTTTATTATTCTGTTGGAACATCCTGCTTGGTTGTGAATTTCACCGACTCTGGTTCCGTTATTTATTATTCTGCTGGAATAACCTGCACGTGCATGCGGTTACATCGCATGCATGGTGATTTCTTTTGTTATTCCATTCTTTATTATACCCAAATAAGTTAAAACTTTGACTTCTATACTCCATGAAATTAGTAGAATATCCTTGATATTTGCGTTTCATCCAAAGATATCTTTTCATGGAAATATTCTTCCGATCATTCTTGAATTTTACTCTACAAAACAAAGATCGTCATTTGACAATTTGGACGTTAATAATTCCTGGATAAAATAATTCTTGAACTTGTTTTATTGAATTCTTATATCATTGTCATCATCCTCATGTTTATATTTTTTGAAAGTCATCTGTGGCCTGTAGTGCATAGATGGACTTGGTATGATTATGACCAGAGACTATTCGGTGTAATCATGACCGTAATGTTACAAATGATGTGATAAAAAATCCTCAGTGGCCGTAGTGCATTGATGGACAGTTGTTGGCATGATCATGACCATTAATGAATACACAAATATTCTTGGCCCGTAGTGCATGAATAATTGTGGTCGTGATACTAAAGAATATCCTTGGCCGTAGTGCAGGGGTGATTCGATGATGTGGAATATTTATTAAAGCTGAGTCTCAGCTATAACAGTGATGAAAAACCTTTTAAAACCTAAAAGATAGTAGACTTTATTTTCTACTTGACTCTTTTAATGGATTGCATATTCCGCTGCAGTTAAACTGGTTGTCTATTGTATTTTATCAGTTTAACATTATTGAAGACTATTGATAATTTATTCTGCATTATCTTAGTCATAATATTTCTTACTGGGCTAGTTGAGCTCACCCTTCTTTCTTTCCGTTTTCTCTTGAAAATGATAATATAGGCTTGGACGAGTCGGAAGCGAGTGATGGTCCCGAAGATAGCATTAGTAGTCCTCACTATTACGTAAAATAGTGTGATAATAATCTGTAATGAGGACTTTTGTTTGAGTTTGTATAATATCTAGTAGAGATTTATATTTGTATTTAAACTCACGCTTATGTCGTATTGTACCTAGCAGTTATGTTAATAAGTTGTATTTAAATTACGTACCATGTAAGTGGCGACTCAAGATGGGTGATGTATACCTATTTTTGGGGCGTCATGCAGTTGGTATCGAGCTTAGGATGTGATCCTGGCTAAGATGTGAGAATAGTACTAGGAGGGAGAGACAGAATACCTTCGCTAGTATGACCTACCTAAGTTTATGTGATATTTTATTGGTTGGTCGAAGATAGGGATAATTTGTTACATGTCAATTAACCTTTTGTTTTGTGGCGATGTCTCAAAATGACATCTCGAGAATGTTGAGAATAGCAATGGAGCATGAGCGATCGTTGATTCACCACATATCAATAATCAAGATAATGTGCATCGAAGGCGACAATCCTCATGCAACAACAACACCGACCAAATGACAAATGATCAAATGTTCGGAGAGGCTTTATCTGATTTATGCAACAAAGAAAGAGAGAGGCGACTCTCATCCAAAACGTGGGGTGGAAACACGGAAAACTCTCGAGGCGGTCACCGCTAAACAATTTAAGGAGCTGGGACCACCGGAGTTTAAGGAGAGAGCCAAAACCACTTCAGGGAAGCATGGATAAAGCAGATTACCAAGATATTTGATGTCTTGGGATGCTCCGAGGAGCAAAGGTTCCCTTTCTACTTTTTATGTTCGCAGCGGAGAGGCGGATTCTTGGTGGAATCGGTAAAAGCGTACTCAACCAAATTGTCTTGAAGATATCTTGGGAGAAGTTCGGGAGTCGTTTCAACGACAAATACTTTCCCGAAGTATTAAGCCACATGAAGGAGGTGGAGTTTATCAAGTTGGAACAAAACAATATGACCGTGTGTCAATACGAGGCAAAATTTGCGGAGTTATCACGGTTTCGTCCCCACTTGGTGGATAATGAAGAGAGAATGGCGCGAATGTTTTTAAGAGGTTTGAAGCGGATATCGTCAACATCTTATTTCTCATAAAGCGTGTTTGTATTCGGATGTTGTAAATAGGGCTCGATTAGTGGAAGCGCGATAATGAGTCAACGCAACTAAAAGAGAGCGGTAAGGCAAAATTATAATACCAAATGAGAATAGTCATCGAGGCGGTGACAACAAGCGTGGAGGAATCAACGGGCGAGATATGGTAACCACTTGGTGGTAATCGAGGGCCAAAACAATAAGAATGGACATTTCAAGAAAAGGAGATTCAACAATGATGGAAAGACGTCGAACACCAAAGACCCATTGTTAAGGAAGGAGAAAGACCACCTATCGTATGCTTCAAATGCGGAGGAGAGGACACATCAGTCAAACTGCGTCATGCCAGTCAAAACATGTTATAATTGTGGAAGAGAAGGTCACTTAGCTCGATTTTGTCGTTTCAAAGACAAATTCAGCTAGGATGGAGGCACCAAAGGCCATCCCGGAAAATTCAAAACCGGAAGTCTGAGGAGAGCATTTGTTGTGACCTCCCAAAGAGCAAGGAATCCGAATGAGGTCATCACGGGTAAGCTTATCATAAACTCTAATGAAGTCTATACTTTATTTGATACCGGGGTTCTACCCATTCTTTTATTTCTCCTACTTGCGCTCATCGATTAAATTTGACTCTGGAGAAATTAGACTTTGACTTATCTCGTGGAAACTCCGTTGGGAGAAACCTTCATTACATCCACTTTGTTTATAAGTCTTGTTTGGTTCAAATCGGTACCCTCACATTACTGTCGATCTTATTTCATTAAAAATACTTGCATTTGACGTGATTCTGTGGATTGATTGGTTAACTACTTATCATGCAAAAATTGATTGTTTTCGTAAGGTTGTTAGCTTTCATATTCCTAATCAACCTATTATGCAATTCAAACGACCAAACCATTAAAATCAATCACGGTCATCTCAAGCCATAAAGCTATTCGCGTTTATTGAAAAAGCGGATGTCAAGCTTTCTTAGCTCATGTCACGATTTAAATAAAAATACGCCGCTTTTAAACGATATTCCTATTGTTAATAAATTTCTGACGTATTCCCAAAGAACTTCTGGCCTACCCCGAAGCGTGAAATTGAATTTTGTATCGACCTTGAACCCGTTACAAAACCTATTTCCAAAGCCCCATGTCGAATAGCTCTATTGAACTTCGTGAGTTAAAGACCCAACTGCAGGAATTGTTAGACATTGGCTTTATTCGTCCCTAGTACTTCTCCTTGGGGTGCTCCTGTTCTATTCGTGAAGAAGAAAGATGGGAGTATGCGACTTTGTATTGATTATCGGGAGTTGAATCACGTCACCATCAAAATAGGTATCCATTGCCACGTATTGATGACTGTTTGACCAACCACAAGGAGCCAAATTCTTTTCAAAGATTGATCTTCGTTAGGATATCACCAATTGAAGATTAGAACCGTGACATTCCAAAGACGGCTTTCGAACTCGATGCGGGCATTATGAATTCCTAGTCATGTCCTTTGGATTGACTAATGCTCCTCCGCTTTCCTTCATGGATAAGATGAACCGAGTATTCAAGGAATATTTAGATCACTTTGTGGTCGTCTTTATTGATGACATCCTTATTTATTCCAAAAGCCGTGAAGATCATGAGCAACACACTTGAGGTGACACTCCAAAAGCTTCGTGAATATAAGCTTTATGCCAAGTTGAAGAAATGCGAGTTCGGCTTGAAGAAGTAGCATTCCTTGGGCACGTGGTATCAAGTCATGGAATATCTGTTGACCCAAAGAAAGATTGAAGCTATTCAAAATCGGGAACAACCTAAATCGATGGCCAAGCACGTAGCTTTCTCGGTTTAAATTTGGTTATTATCGGAGATTCGTGGAAGGATTTTCTCGAATCGCTATTCCATCGACTCAAATTGACTTTGAAAGATACAAAGTTCGGTTGGAGCGAAGAATGTGAGAAGAGTTTTCAAGAACTCAAGAGGAGACTTATTTCAAAGACTGTTACGACAATACCATCCGGCTCGGAGGATTTGTCATCTATAGTGATGCTTCGGCAAAAGGGTTGGGATGTGTTCTTATGCAACATGGAAAAGTTATAGCCTATGCCTCGCGACAACTCAAAGAATATGAGAGGAATTATCCTACTCATGATCTAGAGTTAGCGGTATTGTTATCTTCTTGCACTTAAAATGTGGAGGCATTACTTGTATGGGGAGAAAGTGGAGATCTTTACGGATCATAAAAGCCTCAAATATTTCTTCACTCAAAAGGAACTCAATATGCGACAAACGACGTTGGCTTGAACTGATGAAAGATTATGATCATACCATCCAATACCATCCCGAAAAGCAAACGTGGTAGGCGACGCATTGAGTAGAAATCATATGCAAGTACTGAGTGCGATATTGTCAACGCATGAGCCCATTTTGTGTGACTTGCAAGGATGGAGATAGAATTAAAGACTCGAGGGACGCATGTGATGACAAATGAGTATCTGAGTAGAACCGACTTTAATTGATAAAGTTAAAGTTGCTCAAGCTACTGGACACAGGTGATCGTATGAGGAAGAAAGTGCAAGAAGGTGCTATCTTGGGAAGCAAGAATCGATGAAGAAGGAATACTTGAGTCAACTCCGGACTTTGTGTTCCTAACGACCACGATTTAAAGTATAATATCATGATGGAGGCGCACAACACACCATTTGCAATCCATCTGGGAGTACCAAAATGTATCATGATATTCGTCAATACATTTTGGTGGAGCAATATGAAGAGAGAGATAATATTTGTTTATCTCAAGGTGTCTAACTTGTCAACGAGTTAAAGCGGAGCATCAAGTACCAAAAGGTCCATTGCAACCACTTGAAATTCCGAATGGAAGTGGGAGCACATTACCATGGATTTCGTTCTGGGCCTTCCTAAGGTTTCTCAAGGCATTGATGCGATTTGGGTCATTGTTGATAGATTGACCAAGTCCGCTCATTTCTTCTGACAATCGAGAAACTTATACACTTGAACGTCTTGCTCAGTATGTACATAAACGAGATTGTAAGATCGCATGGTATCTTAGTATCCATAGTTTCGATCGAGACCCAAGATTCACTTCACGATTTTGGGTTAGTTTGCAAAAAGCTATGGGCACAGACTTACGATTTAGCTTCGGCATATCATCCTCGAGACGGACGGACGGTGGGAGAGGACTATTCAAACTCTTGAAGATCTATTAAGACTCTGTGTCCTTGATTTCAAGGGAGTTGGGACAAGTTCTTACCATTGGTGGAGTTTTCCTACAACAACAGCTTATCAAGCAAGTATTGGCATGGCTCCATTCAAGCATTGTATGGAAGAAAGTGTCGTTCTCCAAGTATCTTTGGGATGAGGTGGGTGAAGCAACGTTGTTGGGACCGGAGTTGAATACGTATGACTACGGAAAAGATTCAAATGATCCGACAACGTATAAAAACCTCACAAAATCGACAAAAGAGTTATCTTGATCTTCATCGAAAGGACGTGGAATTCGATATAGGAGATCGTGTGTTGTTAAGAGTTGCTCCATGGAAAGGAGTTACAAGATTTGGAAGGAGAGGAAAACTTAATCCTCGATTCATCGGTCCATTTTAATCCTCGATCGAGTAGGAACTGTGGCCTATAGACTCGCTTTCTGCCAAATATGTCTCGTGTTCATAACGTTTTTCACATATCTATATTACGTAAATATGTGAAAGACCCGAACCATATTATTGAGTTAGAACCGGATTTAAATAGCGGAAGATTTGACGTATGAAGAGGTTCTGTTCAAATTTTGGATAAGAAAGAACATATTCTACGCTCCAAGGTTATACCTCAAGTCAAAGTTTTATGGAGGAACCACGATGTTGAGGAAATGACTTGGGAGTTAGAATCAAATGAAATCAAGGTATCCTTACCTCTTGACATACCAGTATTACCTAAATTTAGGGCGAAATTTCATAAGAAGGGAGGTTGTAAGACCCTTCAAATTTTTATAAATAAAGATGAATTTTTCTATAAATATTATTTTTGAATATTATGGAATAAATTTGATATAATGTTATAGTTGTGGGTAATATTTATAAATTTTGCAAAGTATGCAAGTTGTTATAAAATATTAGTTTGGTGAGAATATTCTTTTGTTAGGGAATATTCGTATATAATGGCTCAATCATTGGTGGACCCCACAACATTATTGTCGGATTGAGAAAACGACAAAAATATTTTTATAAAAATAACGGCGGAGGTGTTACCGTTAAAAGCTGTTGAACTACCCGGTGGTAAAAGTACAAAGATGTCTGCGTGGTTGCATAGTAGCACTACAGGTATTGATTATTGATGCTTACGTGAGAAGTCACTCACATTATGCTCAATTATTACTACTGAATTGCTTTGCATCATATCTCTTATATTATTGATTCAATTATTGTCACATTATCATCATCAGATAATATGTTATAGTATTAAATCAATAATTGGGGACGACAAGTTATAAATGATTAATAATTATTGAAAGATTAAATATGTGTTATGATTTGTGGTAAGTTTGATTATTTTATGGGGGCTCATATGTCATCATCTAAGAGTCTCTTCATCAATATAGTATTTACCTTCGTCAATAAGAATTACCCTTGTGAATAGTATTTACCTTCGTCCGATAGTAATTACCCTTGTGAATAGTATTTACCTTCCGTCGATAGTAATTACCCTTGTGAATAGTATTTACCTTCCGTCAATAGTAATTATCCTTGTGAATAGTATTTACCTTCGTCGATAGTAATTACCCTTGTGAATAGTATTTACCTTTGTCGATAGTATTTACCTTCGTTAATAGTAATTACCTTTACCGGACGTCGAACCACTTGTCGTTTCACATTACAAAGTCGAACCACTTGTCGTTTCACATTACAAAGCGTCGAACCAAACCAAATTCGTCGAGCAGCACTTGCCTTTTCACACTAAGCGGTGCTAAGCTAGAAATCTTCTATAAATAGAGGCCTAGGGCTTCATTATTTTTCACGAATTCATTCAAGCTATAGAGAGAGAAAGTATAGAGAGAATAAGAGAAAGAAGAAGAGTATTTTGTTACTACACCGCTGCTAGATTATTCAATCTCCTACCAAATGTAAGGGGTGTTATTCTTTCTTATTCATGAAGAGAAATCATTGTTATTCCATTGCTTATTATTCTGTTGGAATAACTTTTGTATAAGTGGTTTACCCTATACTTGGTGACATTCTTCTATTATTCTCATTGGAACATCACATGCATCGTGTGTTTTACACCGGTTCCGTTTTTTATCATTCTCGTTGGAACATCCTGCATGCATGTGTTTTACACCGGACTGGTTTCGTCTTTATTATTCTGTTGGAATATCATATCTGTGTGTTTTACACCGGATCTGGTTCCATCTTTATTATTCTGTTGGAACATCCCGCTTGCATGTGAATTTCACCGACTCGGTTCCATTATTTATTATCACTCATTGGAATAACACGACCGGTTCCGCATGCGATCTATCGCATGCATGGTGATTTCTTTTCTGTTATTCCATTCTTTATTATACCCAGTTGGTTAAAACTTTGACTTCTATACTCCATGAAATTAGTAGAATATCCTTGATATTTGCGTTTCATCCAAATATCTTTTCATGGAAATATTCTTGATCATTCTTGAATTTTACTCTACAAAACAAAGATCATGTTGACAATTTGGGCGTTAATAATTCTGGATAAAATAATTCTTGAACTTGTTTTATTGAATTCTTATATCATTGTCATCATCCTCATGTTTATATTTTTTGAAAGTCATCATGGCACAGGTGCATAGATGGACTTGGTATGATTATTATGACGAGAGACTATTCGGTGTAATCATGACCGTAATGTTACAAATGATGTGATAAAAATCCTCGAGTGGCCGTAGTGCATTGATGGACAGTTGTTGGCATGATCATGACCATTAATGAATACACAAATATTCTTGGCCCGTAGTGCATGAATAATTGTGGTCGTGATACTAAAGAATATCCTTGGCCGTAGTGCAGGGGTGATTCGATGATGTGGAATATTTATTAAAGCTGAGTCTCAAATATAACGAAAGATGAAAAACCTTTTAAAACCTAAAAGATAGTAGACTTTATTTTCTACTTGACTCTTTTAATGGATTGCATATTCCGCTGCAGTTAAACTGGTTGTCTATTGTATTTTATCGGTTTAACATTATTGAAGACTATTGATATTTTTTCTGCATTATCTTAGTCATAATATTTCTTCTTGGGCTAGTTGAGCTCACCCTTTCTTTCAATTGTTTCTCTTGAAATGATAATATAGGCCGGGGCGAGTCGGGGAAAGCAGTGATGGTCCCGAAGATAGCATTAGTAGTCCTCACTATTCGTAAAATAGTGTGATAATAATCAGAATGAGGACTTTTTGTTTGAGTTTGTATAATATCTAGTAGACGATATTTGTATTTAAACTCACGATTTATGTCGTATTGTACCTACGCTTATGTTAATAAGTTGTATTTAAATTACATGCCATGTAAGTGGCGACTCAAGATGGGTGATGTATACCTATTTTTGGGGCGTCACGGTTGGTATCGAGCTTAGGATGTGATCCCCAGCTAAGATGTGAGAATAGTACTAGGAGGAGAGACGGAATACCTTCGCTAGTATGACCTACCTAAGTTTATGTGATATTTTATTGGTTGGTCGGGAAGATAGGGATAATTTGTTACATGTCAATTAACCTTTTGTTTTGTGGCGATGATTCAAAATGACATCCGAGAATGTTGAGAATAGCGATGGGCGCAGCGCTGAGCGATCGTTGATTCACCACATATCAATAATCAAGATAATGTGCATCGTAAGGCGACAATCCTCATGCAAAAACAACAACACCGACCAAATGACAAATGATCAAATGTTCGGAGGCTTTATGCAATTTATGCAACAAAGAAAGAGAGCGACTCGTCCAAAACGTAGGGTGGAAACACGGAAAACTCTCGGGCGGTCACACCGCTAAACAATTTAAGGAGCTGGGACCACCGGGGAGTTTAAGGGAGAAGCAAAACCACTTCTCGCGGAAGCATGGATAAAGCAGATTACCAAGATATTTGATGTCTTGGGATGCTCCGAGGAGCAAAAGTTTCCTTTGCCGCTTTTTTTGTATGTTGCGGAGGCGGATTCTTGGTGGGAATCGGTAAAAGCGTACTCGACCAAATATCTTGAAGATATCTTGGGAGAAGTTCCAGAGTCGCTTCAACGACAAATACTTTCACGAAAGTATTCGCCACATGAATGAAGGAGGTGGAGTTTATCAAGTTGGAACAAAACAATATGGCCCGTGTCGTGATACGAGGCAAAATTTGCGGAGTTATCACGGTTCGTCCCACTTGGTGGATAATGAAGAGAGAATGGCGCGAATGTTTTTAAGAGGTTTGAAGTTTTAGATACGTCAACATCTTATTTCTCATAAAGCGTGTTTTGTATTCGATGTTGTAAATAGGGCTCGATTAGTGGAGCGCGATAATGAGTCAACGCAACTAAAAGAGCGGTAAGCAAAATTATAATACCGGCGAGAATAGTCATCGAGGCGGTGACAACAAGCGTGGAGGAAATCAACAGGGCGGATATGGTAACCACTTGGTGGTAATCGTGGCCAAAACAATAAGAATGGACATTTCAAGAAAAGGAGATTCAATGATGATGGAAAGACGTCAAAGACCAAAGACCCATTGTTAAGGAAGGAGAAAGACCACCTATCATATGCTTCAAATGCGGAGGAGAGGGACACATCGATCAAATGCGTCATGCCATCAAAACATGTTATAATTGTGGAAGAGAAGGTCACTTAGCTCGATTTTGTCGTTTCTGAAGACAATTTACTAGGATGGAGGCACCAAAGGCCATCCCAAAAAATTCAAAACCGGTAGTGCAAGGGAGAGCATTTGTTGTGACCTCCCAAAGAGCAAGGAATCCGAATGAGGTCATCACGGGTAAGCTTATCATAAACTCTAATGAAGTCTATACTTTATTTGATACCGGTTCTACCCATTCTTTTATTTCTCCTACTTGCGCTCATCGATTAAATTTGACTCCGGAGAAATTAGACTTTGACTTATCTGTGGAAACTCCGTTGGGAGAAACCTTCATTACATCCACTGTTTATAAGTCTTGTTTGGTTCAAATCGGTACCCTCACATTACCTATCGATCTTATTTCATTAAAAATACTTGCATTTGACGTGATTCTAGGGATTGATTGGTTAACTACTTATCATGCAAAAATTGATTGTTTTCGTGGGTTGTTAGCTTTCATATTCCTAATCAACCTATTATCGCGAATTCAAACGACCAAACCATTAAAATCAATCACGGTCATCTCAAGCCATAAAGCTATTCGCTTTATTGAAAAAGCGGATGTCAAGCTTTCTTAGCTCATATCACGATTTAAATAAAAATACGCCGGTTTTAAACGATATTCCTATTGTTAATAAATTTCTGACGTATTCTCAAGAACTTCTGGCCTACCCCAGGCGTGAAATTGAATTTTGTATCGACCTTGAACCCGGTGCAAAACCTATTTCCAAAGCCCCATATCGAATGGCTCTATTGAACTTCGAGTTAAAGACCCAATCGCAGGAATTGTTAGACATTGGCTTTATTCGTCCTAGTACTTCTCCTTGGGGTGCTCCTGTTTACTATTCGTGAAGAAGAAAGATGGGAGTATCGCGACTTTGTATTGATTATCGGGAGTTGAATCACGTCACCATCAAAAATAGGTATCCATTGCCACGTATTGATGACTGTTTGACCCGATTGCAAGAGAGCCAAATTCTTTTCAAAGATTGATCTTCGTTAGGATATCACCAATTGAAGATTAGAAACCACGACATTCCAAAGACGGCTTTTCGAACTCCAGATGCGGGCATTATGAATTCTAGTCATGTCCTTTGGATTGACTAATGCTCCTACGCCTTCATGGATATGATGAACCGAGTATTCAAGGAATATTTAGATCACTTTGTGGTCGTCTTTATTGATGACATCCTTATTTATTCCAAAAGCCGTGAAGATCATGAAAGCAACACTTGAGGTCGACACTCCAAAAGCTTCGTGAATATAAGCTTTATGCCAAGTTGAAGAAATGCGAGTTACGGCTTGAAGAAGTAGCATTCCTTGGGCACGTGGTATCAAGTCATGGAATATCTGTTGACCCAAAGAAAGATTGAAGCTATTCAAAATCGGAACAACCTAAATCGATGACCGGAAGACGTAGCTTTCTCGGTTTAATTTGGTTATTATCGGAGATTCGTGGAAGGATTTTCTCGAATCGCTATTCCATTGACTCACCGACTCGGAAAGATACAAAGTTCGGTTGGAGCGAAGAATGTGAGAAGAGTTTTCAAGAACTCAAGAGAGACTTATTTCAAAGACTGCTACGACAATACCATCCGCCTCGGAGGATTTGTCATCTGATGATGCTTGAAAAAGGGTTGGGATGTGTTCTTATGCAACATGGAAAAGTTATAGCTTATGCCTCGCGACAACTCAAAGAATATGAGAGGAATTATCCTACTCATGATCTAGAGTTAGCATTTGTTGTTGTCTTCAGACTTAAAATGTGGAGGCATTACTTGTATGGGGAGAAAGTGGAGATCTTTACGGATCATAAAAGCCTCAAATATTTCTTCACTCAAAAGGAACTCAATATGCGACAACGACGTTGGCTTGAATCTGCTTGAAAGATTATGATCATACCATCCAATACCATCCCGAAAAGCAAACGTGGTAGCCGACGATTGAGTAGGAAATCATATGCAAGTACAAGCGATATATCACAACGCAAAGGCCCATTTTGTGTGACTTGCAAAGGATGGAGATAGAATTAAAGACTCGAGGGACGCATGTGATGACAAATGAGTATATCTGAGTAGAACCGACTTTAATTGATAAAGTTAAAATTTCCTCTTCGCTTCTGACACACGGAGTCGATGCGTATGAGGAAGAAAGTGCAAGAAGGTGCTATCTGGGAAGCAAGAATCGATGAAGAAGGAATACTTGAGTCAACTCCAGACTTTGTGTTCCTAACGACCACGATTTAAAGTATAATATCATGATGGAGCGCATAACACACACATTTGCAATCCATCTCGGGGTACCAAAATGTATCATGATATTCGGCCATACATTTTGGTGGAGCAATACGAAGAGAGAGATAAGCTACTGCTTATCTCAAGGTGTCTAACTTGTCAACGAAGTTAAAGCGAGCATCAAGTACCAAAAGGTCCATTGCAACCACTTGAAATTCCGTAATGGAAGTGGGAGCACATTACCATGGATTTCAAGCACTGGGCCTTCCTAAGGTTTCTCAAGGCATTGATGCGATTTGGGTCATTGTTGATAGATTGACCAAGTCCGCTCATTTCTTACCGATCTGAGAAACTTATACACTTGAACGCCTTGCTCAGTATGTACATAAACGAGATTGTAAGATCGCATGGTATCGCCGGTATCCATAGTTTCCGATCGAGACCCAAGATTCACTTCACGATTTTGGGTTAGTTTGCAAAAAGCTATGGGCACAGACTTACGATTTAGCTTTCGGCATATCATCCTCGAGACGGACGGACAATGGAGAGGACTATTCAAACTCTTGAAGATCTATTAAGACTCTGTGTCCTTGATTTCAAGGGAGTTGGGACAAGTTCTTACCATTGGTGGAGTTTTCCTACAACAACAACGCTTATCAAGCAAGTATTGCATGGCTCCATTCAAGCATTGTATGGAAGAAAGTGTCGTTCTCGAAAGATCTTTGGGATGAGGTGGGTGAAGCAACGTTGTTGGGACCGGAGTTGGTACGTATGACTACTACTAAAAGATTCAAATGATCCGACAACGATAAAAAACCTCACAAAATCGATAAAAGAGTTATACCGATCTTCATCGAAAGGACGTGGAATTCGATATAGAGATCATGTGTTGTTAAGAGTTGCTCCATGGAAAGGAGTTACAAGATTTGGAAGGAGAGGAAAACTTAATCCTCGATTCATCGGTCCATTTTAATCCTCGATCGAGTAGGAACTGCGTGGCCTATAGACTCGCTTTTACCGCCAAATATGTCTCGTGTTCATAACGTTTTTCACATATCTATGTTACGTAAATATGTGAAAGACCCGAACCATATTATTGAAAGTTAGAACCGGACGAAATAAGCGGAAGATTTGACGTATGAAGAGGTTCCCGTTCAAATTTTGGATAAGAAAGAACATATTCTACGCTCCAAGGTTATACCTCAAGTCAAAGTTTTATGGAGGAACCACGATGTTGAGGAAATGACTTGGGAGTTAGAATCAAATGAAATCAAGGTATCCTTACCTCTTCGACATACCAGTCACGTCGCACCCTAATTTCGAGGGCTAAATTTCATAAGAAGGGAGGTTGTAAGACCCTCAACTTTTATAAATAAAGATGAATTTTTCTATAAATATTATTTTTGAATATTATGGAATAAATTTGATATAATGTTATAGTTGTGGGTAATATTTATAAATTTTGCAAAGTATGCAAGTTGTTATAAAATATTCGTTTGGTCGGGAATATTCTTTTTTGTTAGGAATATTCGCATACATGGCTCAATCATTGGTGGACCCCACAACATTATTGTCGGATTGAGAAAACGACAAAAATATTTTTATAAAATAATAACGGCGGAGGTGTTACTGATTAAAACCGTTGAACTACCCGGTTGGTAAAGTACGATGTACTGCTGTGGTTGCATAGTAGACACGGTATTGATTATTGATGCTTACGTGAGAAGTCACTCACCTATGCTCAATTATCACTACAATAATTGCTTGCATCATATCTCTTATATTATTGATTCAATTATTGTCACAAATCATCTCAGATAATATGTTATAGTATTAAATCAATAATTGAGACGACAAGTTATAAATGATTAATAATTATTGAAAGATTAAATATGTGTTATGATTTGTGGTAAGTTTGATTATTTTATGGGGGCTCTATATGTCATCATCATAAGAGTCTCTTCATCAATAGTATTTACCTTCGTCGTCGATAGTAATTACCCTTGTGAATAGTATTTACCTTCAATCAATAGTAATTACCCTTGTGAATAGTATTTACCTTCGCGATAGTAATTACCCTTGTGAATAGTATTTACCTTCGCCAGTCGAATAGTAATTATCCTTGTGAATAGTATTTACCTTCGCCGATAAGTAATTACCCTTGTGAATAGTATTTACCTTTGTCAATAGTATTTACCTTCGTTAATAGTAATTACCTTTACCAGACGTCGAACCACTTGTCGTTTCACATTACTGAAGGCCAAACCAACAAGTTACCACTTGCCTTTTCACACTAAGAAAAGCTAAGCTAGAAATCTTCTATAAATAGAGGCCTAGGGCTTCATTATTTTCACGAATTCATTCAAGCTATAGAGAGAGAAAGTATAGAGAGAAAGAGAGAAAGAAGAAGAGTATTTTGTTACTACAATCTAACTGCAGATTCAATCTCCTACCAAATGTAAGGGTGTTATTCTTTCTTATTCATGAAGAGAATGTTGTTATTCCATTGCTTATTATTCATTGGAATAACTTTGTATAAGTGGTTTACCCTATACTTGGTGACATTCTTCTATTATTCACTTGGAACATCCTGCATGTGTTTTACACCTTAACTGGTTCCGCCTCTTTATCATTCTGTTGAACATCCTCATCGTGCATGTTTTTTACAGGACTTCGGTTCCGTCTTTATTATTCTGTTGGAATATCATATACTCAGGTTTTACACGGGATCCGGTTCCATCTTTATTATTCTGTTGGAACATCCCCGCTTGTGAATTTCACCGACTGGTTCCGTTATTTATTATTCTGTTGGAATAACTCCGTCTGCATGCGATCATCGCATGCACGGTGATTTCTTTTGTTATTCCATTCTTTATTATACCCAAATAATTAAAACTTTGACTTCTATACTCCATGAAATTAGTAGAATATCCTTGATATTTGCGTTTCATCCAAAGATCTTTTCATGGAAATATTCTTCCGATCATTCTTGAATTTTACTCTACAAAAAAATGTCATGTTGACAATTTGACGTTAATAATTCTGGGATAAAATAATTCTTGAACTTGTTTTATTGAATTCTTATATCATTGTCATCATCCTCATGTTTATATTTTTTGAAAGTCATCTGCGTGGCACAGAAGTGCATAGATGGACTTGGTATGATTATGACGAGAGACTATTCGATTAATCATGACCGTAATGTTACAAATGATGTGATAAAAAATCCTCGATTAGTCAGTAGTGCATTGATGGGCCGATTGTTGGCATGATCATGACCATTAATGAATACACAAATATTCTTGGCCCGTAGTGCATGAATAATTGTGGTCGTGATACTAAAGAATATCCTTGGCGTAGTAGTGCGGGGTGATTCGATGATGTGGAATATTTATTAAAGTTCGAGTTCAATTTATAACATTTAAATCGTATAAACTATTTTATACGATTTAAATGTGTATATTATTACAATATACTTAAATATTTACTAAATACAAGTGAAATACAACGAAGAGTTGTTCAAACCATCATTCAAACTTCACTTTTCAGTCTCCTCCCTTCTCTTTCCCTTCAAACTCTCGAACCCCAATTGGAAACCATGGATTGCATACGCAAATCGTCGGCTACGTCCTAGCAAAAATGGAAGAGGATAGTTGTAAGACTCCAATTTTTATGAATAAAGATTAATTTTTCTCAAAATATATTTTTGAATATTATAGTGTGGATTTGATATAATGTTATAGTTGTGGGTAATATTTACAAATTTTACAAAATAAGCAAGTGGTTATAGAATATTCTATTGGTCGGGGAAACGAGTGATGGTCCTGAAGATAGCATTAGTAGTCCTCACTATTCTGTAAAATAGTGTGATAATAACTGTAATGAGGACTTTTTGTTTGAGTTTGTATAATATCTAGTAGAGCGATATTTGTATTTAAACTCACGCTTTATGTCGTATTGCATACCTACGCTTATGTTAATAAGTTGTATTTAAATTACATACCATGTAAAGTGGCGACTCAAGATGGGTGATGTATACCTATTTTTGGGGGCCACATAACTCTTCTATGAATTATTATTTCATTGCGAATATTGATCCAAAACTTGTTGTCTATTGTATTCTATCGATTTTTCCTGTTGAAGACTAACGATAATTTGTTGTATATTATCTTAGTCATAATATTCTTTACTTGGGCTAGTTGAGCTCACCCTTTTCCTTGTTGTTCTATTTTTTCTTCTCGGGAGGCGAGAATGTAATGCAGTACTTAGTCGGGGTATGGAATGAAGGTTCTGAGAGAGTTGTTTAGTAGTCCTCACCATTTTTGTAAAATAATGAATCAATAATTATGATGGGGATTTATTTGCGTGTGGATATTGTCTAGAAGACAATATTATATTTAAACTCACAGTATATATTGTCGTATTTCACACGACATTTGTATTATTGAAGTTGTAGTTTGCTTCTTGTACCATGTATTTGGCGACTCAGAATGGGTGTTGTGTATACCTATTTTGGGGGCGTCACACGCAGAGATAGATCACCTTCCGCCTGCGTGTTGACATTATATTGATTAATTGACCAAAGTTAATTTAATGCTAACCACTCCATATTTGCATACATATTCCAGAAATTGCCAACAGTCGCCTACGGATAGACCTAAAAAATAGGCGGGTCAAGTCCAAACGAACCGACCCGACCCGCTGGCTTAGGCCATGTTTTGCCATGTGTACCTAAGGATACCCAACTTGAGCAAGCATGCATGGTCAGAGTGCCCTTGAAGCTTATTTATCTATGTCTAAATTGAGCTGGTCCAAAATCTAATCATTACTCTGTTGGATAATTCTCGAATCCTATTTAAAAAAGAATTTATTAATATGAAAAGGAAGAACTCCTATTAAAAATAGGAGTATTATTTTAGAAAGAAATCAATTTGTAGTAGGAATTTTATTTTAGAAGTGTCCTATTTTAAATAGGAATAGGAGATATGTGGGATACTATATAAATAAAGTATTATGTTGAGTTGTTGAAGTATAACACAATCAAAAGTCATGTAACATCCTAAGAGTTGAGAAAGGGTGTGGGTGGGTTTTGTGTTTGTGTGAAGGAGAGGGTTTTGCAGCTTTTATATTCCGTGCAAAAAATTGTGTCGCGGTATTGTGGAACCTCAAGTTCTAGGGCGTAAAACTTGGGAGGAATATTGTAAATCTATTATTTTGATATAGTGGAGATTCAGAGTTTGACCTGTATTTTTTCCTTTTTTCACATTAAATCTTTATTGTTTTATCTCTCTTTATTTTATTATGCGATTTGTGTTAACTTAATTCCCAACACCCTCTTTTGTCGGTCTCGCTATGCGTGACCATAAACTATGGCCCAAAAGAAAATGAGAAATTTTGAGACCAAGGTATTAACTTTGGAATTTTCTTTTTGTAGTGGAGATGAAGTTTAAAATGAAGTGTATTAATTGTCAACTATGTTTACTGTTTAGTATTTGAGCTTTCCAAATTGTTTGACTAGGCAGGCCCAATATGAGGTTGTTCTTCTTTTCATTCTGTTATATTTTACTCTCCCCGTTACTAAAAGATTATCGTTTTAGAAGAAAAATTTGTTTCAATTTATTTGTCGTTTACAATTTTCTAGAAGAATAAATTATTTAATTCCTATATCACCCTTACCTTCTCTCACTGTCCTAAGAAATTCTCTCCGCTGTATTAATAGTTTTCAACTTCCCATAATTAGGGGTAGTGATGAAATTTCAAACAAATTTTAATTGTTAAATTATAGTATTAAATGACTTTCTTAATCCATGTGTAAAAACCTTAAACGACAATCTTAGTATGTTTTAATTAATGTAATATTTTGGTTTTTATTTTTATATTAATAAGAAAAGGTTGAGTTGAAAAAAAATAATATTCACTCACTTCCATACTTTCCAAAAAATTGCAAATTTTGGCATAGAGTTTTGTTTCATGTTTTCCTCAAAGTTATAACATGTTTAATTTAGTTCCGATGGCATAATAATGAAATTATGATAGCAAACACGTAATAACTGTGTCATTTAACATTACCATAAAAAGAAATAGATAAATTTTTCGGACAAAAAAATATTGATAAATGAGACACTTTTATTATATATGGAACAAAGAGAATAGAATTGAAACATGTAATTTTGTAGCCAATTCCTCGTAGGGTTGGGGGGCGTCCGGTGCTATAGACCGATACTAACGACCGGTACCCGTGTATTATTATTATTTTTTTAATCACAATTATAAGAATAAAAAATAAAAAATAATACTTTCTTTTATAATTTTTTATTCAAACTTACACTATTATTTTTTTATTTTTTATTTTTATAATTATGGTTAAAAAATAATAATAATAATATACAGTACCGGTCGTTAGTACCGCACCGAACCGCCCCCAATCTTTCCTCTTCGTATGTTTAATCGTAACATAATAATTTCTTCTTTTTTTCTGACCATAACATACGTTATATTGGACTCATAAATTTTGAAAACTATATATTTAGTCCCCTATTTCACTTATACTAGACAATTTCAACCACAAAGGATTTGAGATATTTATAAAGATTATTATTGTTCTTGGTGGACGTCAAATAAATCTTCAACCAAAAACTCAATTAATGGGTTAATAGAGAATCACCTAATGGCTAATATTGGTAATTAAGCAAGATATTTTGTTGATAATTATAGACTTTTCCATCAATTAATTTTTAATTTTGGAAAAGATTAGGTGTTAATTAGAGCATAATGATGTAATAACATCTGTCTCTTTCTTTCTTTCTCTTTCAAGCACACGTCCATAACGTTGACAAAGGAAAAAATTAAATAAAATGAAATGAAAAGAGCCCTAGCCTCCTCATTTAAAATTCAAACTCCAAGGAGAAAAGGTTGTCCCATAGATAAATAATTTAACAAATAGTCATGGTATTTTGTCACTGATATATCACAATGTCTCGCGTATATTATATACTTCTTTCGTTCCAAATTATAATATTATTATTGACTTTTTAAAGTTAATTTTAGACATTTTAAAACTCAAAATTGACATTAATTTCTTCAATTTTAGTCAATACAATGATAAATATTGTAAACTATTCAAAAAGTGCTGAAGAGTTGGTTTTGACATAGTGGTTAAGATTGAGATATTGTGACATTTAGGTTTCAGATTCGATTCTCACTTCGGGTGAACTTATTTCTTTCTTTGTGTGAAGTTTGTTTTCTCTTGTGATTTGATTGATTATTTGATATTATACTTGATTATGAAATTATATGGTATTCCCCAAAAAGTGGGGCTTAAAAAAAAAAAACAATTCAGAAAGTAATATTCATTTTAACATTTATTGTTTTTTTTGATAAATTAAATTATCTCAATTTTGAGTTTGAAAATATTACAAATTGACTTTCAAAAATCAATAATGATCTTATAAATTGGAACGGATGTAATATATTCTTATATCTAATAATGTGTAATTAAGATGTACATAAATGGATTACATCAATTTGCTTGGCAATATTTTGAAAAAAGGAAAAAAAAAAAGAAAAAAAAAGAGGAGTATTCTGATATTTAGATAACAAGAATGAATTGAATTGGAGGTTTAGATAACAATTCTTTCTATCACAAGAAAAAGAAAAAAAATTGCAATATGTATACACATAAAAGGTAACATGCATAGAATCATGAATATCTTTATATATATATATATATATATATATATATATATATATATATCCCATTATTGTTGTGAAGAAAGAAAATTCCACAACAGAGTAGTGCATACTGCCAATAACATGATTTCTCAAGTCAATGATCATAACCACTATGTTGAAATATGTAAGACCATGTGGGTGCATATTGTCAATAACTTAAGTATTTAATCCACTAACCTAACCTACCCCTGATTGCTCAAGAAATATTTTCTCCATTCCTTTCAAAAGAGAGTTTATTTTATTTTTTTCAGCTTTAATTTTATGCATATAAAAATTATGAGGTCCTTGTTTAAAGAACAAAATGAAAAGTGGGAGCTAGGATGTTTCAAATTTGTTCCTAATAAGAAACAACTAAAGTTGGGTTTCATTTAAGGGAAATGATATATCTTGTCATAAAATATTGCGGCTTTTTGGGAGTAAACACATAAATAGATTAAGAAAATAATATATATTGTGAATGTATACGTTAACCTTTTGAATTGATTGTCGAATAAGTATTAGCAGTATTTTTAAAAAAGAAGAAGTGTGATAAGTGAGATCCTAAACCCTAAACTCGTGCTATAATTTGTACCAATCACATGTATTGATAAGTTTAGTAATTTTAATTCTACGTAGCAAGATTCGGTAGATTATCCTTGTATTTTTACTTATTTATATAATGTGTTATTGTTTTTAGTTGTAATAAAAGTCGTAATATTTTATCGCAAGATGATGATCTTCATATATTTAATAACAACATTTAAATATAATTAAGAGGTTAAATTTTTTAAAGAGTTATTATATAATACTTGGTTCCAAATGGCAACCCCTTTAATTTAGTTATACTTATAATATTCAAAATAATAATATTATTAAAAGTTTTATATATATCATAGCAAGCATAACTAACCCTATAGTTTAATGCTTTAATTAAGTGTAGAAGTAGAGCCTAATTTCCTCATCCGGTGGATGTGCCGTGTCGTGCCGTCACAAGCACTCTTCTTCTCTGAATTTAATGACAGAACAAATGTATAATAAACTTATTAATACTTTATAAAATATATATTAAATGAATTATTTTTAATGTACCTTAACATGAAAAATTAATAAGCTAAAAAATATTAATCATGTACGTACCTCAAGTTAAGCAAAGATTAAGCATGAAAATGAGGGACATAATTCAGCATGTAAAAATACAACATATACAAAAAAATTATATATATCAATTAATACTACAATTACAAATAGAGTTATTATTATATATATTTTATACCAATTTGCTAGGGTTTTTCAAGCTTTAAACAAGTGTATATATGAAAAAAGTACAAGAAAATTACTTGTGGAAAAAGAGAGAGAGAGAATATATCAAAATGATCATATATAAATAATGCATGTTTCTTTTGATATGATCCCTAATGAAAGTGAAAAATAAATAACATTATACAAAACCAATTGTGGAGACCTCAATGGTGCAATGGGTTTGGGCCGGTGGGAACGAGTCTCTTATCGACATCGTAGCGCGGGTCGATCTCCGGTTCAGCCGGGGCGGCATGTTTCCGGTAGTGGTGGTGGTGATGATGGTGGTGGTGCATGAAGGGTGTGAAGTCGAATTTTGTTGATAGTGATCTCCTATTGTAGTTTAGAGGGTGGTAGTTATAAGAGAAATGTGTGTGATCAAATTTGTGTGATCTACAAAAGAATAAAAAGAGGAGGAGGAGGAGGAGAGAGAGTAAAAGAATGACTTTTGGTGATGAAATGTGTGAAATCTTCAAAATCATAGTGGGGAAAGGAGAAGAGAGATCATGGGGAGGGAGAGAGAGAGAGAGAGAGAAATGAAGGTTTAATTTTTAGACGAGGAGTTGAGGACAGCTTATATGTGGTATAGAATATGAAATTCTTTTGAAAGTTGACATGGGATATATTGTGTTTGTTTCCATTATTATACTCTCTTTATTAATTACACATATATACAATATTGTATAAATATATACTTATTTCGTTTCTTTTTATTTGTCTTTTAAGAAAACAGAAATAATTTATTTTTATTTACCATTTAAGAAAGAATTAATTAATGACCTAAATTCTTAATTATATTATCTAACCATTAAATATTAATTTATTTATTTTTTCGCTAATATTAAGATTTGATCATACTCAACTTAATAATCTATATATATGCTTCTTCTTAATTAGTACTTGTTCGTCAGTCAGCTTATGTAGCATGCATGTGTTGATTTTGAAATTTTATTAGTACATGTACACATAATTTATTTAGTTCACAAATACAGTATTTCTATACAAATGCTCTAAACCAAACAATATAACACCCTAATCGTCAGGAAAGAAACAGAGGGAATAATATATATATATATATATATATATATATATATATATATATAGAATATGGAAGTGCAATCGGCAGTAACTTTTAAAGCTATGTGATCTACGATCGTAGAAGAAGTAGTCACCCACGATTTGTGAATTCACTTCTACGATCGTGTGACTACGTCTTTACGCCACAGTAGAAATGAAATCACTTCTACTATCTGACTACTTCTTCTATCGATGCGTCAGGCAGAATTTTTTAAAAGCTCTGTATATTCATCTTTCTCCATTTTTACCATATATATATATATATATATATATGTGACGGGGTGTGGGTAAGAGAGAGAGAGTTATGAGGTCCAAATGATACGGAGAGGGAGCAGAAATGTGTATCATTCTCCCAATGAAACTTCCTTGGCGTTAAAGGAACAAAGGATCATTAAAAGCAGCTGGTTGTCAAACGTACGTATATGCCTAGGTTTATATATGTATCTATACATATAAATTTGTGTATATAATACATACTACTCAAGTCTGCATTCAAAATATATGGTGTCATTGAAAAAAAAAATTAATTCCGTTCCAAATTGTTTGATCGTTGATGATGACTATTGAAAGTCAAATTGAGATATTTTCAAACTCAAATAAATTAAGACGGTTCATTAAAAATCATGAAACAATAAAATTTACGATGATCAGTAAGTCTTTTTAGATAGTTTACAACTGATAAATCCATAGCAGAAAATGATATTTTTCACATGAAAACCGTCACATAGATCCTATAGCGGCAGTTTTCACGGTCGTTATACATCTATAGCGACACTTATCATGTGAAAGCCTAAAAAAGATGCATTGTTTTATGTTGTTCTTCTCTATCTCTACTTAACTTTCGGAAGGGGGAAAAGACTTTGAAAAGTTTTGCGAAATGTGAGCTTCTTGTCGCACAGACCCCCAAAGGTGTTACCACTTTCCCTATATTCTGTGTGTGTATATATATATATATGTATTAGGTATTGGTATCAACTCAGATAGTCATATGTAGGTTCAAATCTTCCAATTAAAGCAATCGTGGGTATAATTCATTGAGCATTCAATTTGACCTCTATTAGGATATATATTATATATAATAAACTAGAGACAGGAAGAAGATAACTCTTCAAGGGAAGAAATGTCAAAGAGGTTGTTTGCCATCCTTGGAGGAATTGATAATGATTAATTATTGAGTGGACAGATTCCCTTTTTCTTTTTGGAAAATAAAAATAAAAAGAAAAAGAAAAAAAAAAAAAAAGAGGCAAGATTCAAAAGTCAAACCTTTGTAGGCACCCAAACACACCATGATTCTAATTGTACGCACACCAATTCCAGAGGATCTGCTCTCATTTTGTTCAGCTTGGAACAAATTCATATTAGTACCAAAAAAATAAAATAATTAATTAATACTAACTTAGTTTTTATATATTTAGGTAGGTTTTATCTTCAAAGTGAAAATTTCCTTTACAGACCATGGATTTTGTCCCAAAAAATTCAACTCATCACTTTTATTAGCCAATTTGAGAAAAAGTAATTTGCAAGACATGGTCTAAACTCAAATTTCAGATGTATTCTTCAAAATATAAAATCACTTATTTTTGTACTTCACAAAATCAGATAATCTTATATTTTAGTAATAGAATTTTTGAGTCTATTACGATATCAACACATGAAATTGGATAAAACTATAATAATAGTCCACAAAAACATTCATCTCAGAAATTGTTTGATGCCCAGAACAATCTATCTAAATAATCTAGTTGTATTACTAACATTTATAGTTCGACATTCTGAACTTGAAGAATACAAGATAAACGGACTAAAAGTCATCTCAAAAATGGTCTGCTGTCCAGAAAGATTTAGTTTATACTTCGGCAGTCAAATAAGGCCCACATCCAGGCAAAGGACATGGGAAAAAGGGTAGGGGTAGGGGTGGGGTGGGGTGGGGGGACTCCAAAGGTACCCTCACATATGACACATGACCGAATTTATAAAAGTTTGGCTCTACCACCCCCACCCCCAAAAAGAAGAAGCTGAAATGCTGTCCTGTATACCAACTGCCAGCACAAATACAAATCATCCATCTCTAACCAAGACAAGAAAATTTCAGTTAGTGAGTTTAGAGGTGCTATAATAAGCTTGAGAAGTAGGCAATAAAAGATTAGTTTGAAATGCCAGAAGAATCTTGCTATAAGATCCAACTTTAGAGACTTGGAATCTGAAAAAAGTTCAACCCTCCTCCCAGTCTATGTCGTCATCTCCCGAAGCATCTGCTTCAACATTTAAGTCATTCACCTTAAAGCTTTCATTTGTATTTCCTGTAACAAGGCAAGTTGGAAAACACAGTTAGCCATGGAAGCTGCATCATCAAAATAATCCTTGTGTGACCACAATACCGATATCATTTATCTGTCTAAATTGAGAAAATAACTAGAGCTAAACAAAAGAAAACTTGAATCATATATTAAACCAGCCTAATATTAATAATGTACAAATATATGTTTATAAACATACTTTAGCTTTGTCAAATTTTACAGAAGTAAATATTTATATCAACTTATATTTGATATTTTTCATGCTGATAATAATATTAGAAAAATAATTTAAGTTTCTCAAAACAACCGCACATGGCAGACTATCAGGAACTAATGTACTAGCGTCCTCGGTTTATCCAAATATCATGTTCTTGCTACAAGACTGCAAAAGCTCACACATTATTTCAGAAGCAAACTCCAACCAACTTGCAAACCCACCCAAAAGTATAATAACTTTTGAAGTTTAAACCTGAAAATTAATTAATTTTTCCCATAATCTTGGTTGAGTGTGTGATATTAATGACTAGCCATCTCTGTTATCAGCACATGGTAGCAAAGTTTCATGCCAAGATGGGGGCTGGTTTACCATCTCTCTTACAGACTCTAAACTTATGTGAGCATACACACTTATAAATGCAGAGGCTGTTCATGTATCTATTCTTAAAAGTTTAATATCTGATATGCTTTTGTCAAGAAAGTATCCTTGAGAATTAATAATCCAATTTTTGCCTGATTAAATCTCAGATATCATGGAACAATGTTCAGTAGTACACTAGTAACTATAGTTGACAGAACTAGCTGGTTGCTTTATATTTCAAACAGAACTTCTAGTCTTTTCTTGTTGCATAGTACTCCCTCCGTCCCAAACTGAGAGTTCTGGTATTCTTTTTTGGATGCCTCAAAATATTTGACACTTCTATAAAACTAATGCAACTTTAATACAAATGGTCTTGCAAATTAGGGGAATAGAGATGAAAGCATGTGAACCCCATAATATAGTATTCTTGCACATTTATAATACTACTAGTATAAAGGAACATGTAGCTCAAAAAATATTCTTTCTAAAGCTATGCATCATGTTGAGTCCAATGACAGTCAATTTGGGTCTGAGGGTGTAGACTGTAGCCACAGAGTTAAGGAAACCATCTTTTCTTTAACAAGTTACTAAAATCTATATCATGTCTAATGCTCATACTCCCTGTTTGAATATTTCATAACTCCAGTTTTTTTTTATTTCCCGTCTTTTTACTTTTTCTAAAGATAGAAGTTAGTCACTGCAGGAAAAATTATACTTTATCTTGTAGGAAGTTGATGCAAAAATTGAAATGATCCGTCGGACAATGAAAGATACTGAAAAAGCTTTGATATCTACCGGCTGGTGGAGCTTCCTCCCACTCAACACCTTCATCTCCCTCATCATCGTCATCACGTTTTGATTTCATGCCAACTTGACGCTCTGAAGATGCACCATTAATGCTGTTGGAAATGCTTGTGTTTGAAGACTCCTGTTCCCTTTTGGTAGCCGCATCTTGTTCTTGCTGCCTTTGAAGTAGAGCAACATAATATGCTTTAACATACTCATCCTATGAAGATCATCAAGTGTGATACCAAGAAAATTTTCAGACTAAGAAGGAATGAAGGCAGAACATACATGACATGGACCAAGATAATAAGAGAAATAAATATTTGTTTAAACTAGCCTGTAAATTCTTCACATCATCCTTTTCATCTATTGACTTCTTGTCATCAAATCCTCCAATTGCTGAAGTGCCCTCCATCTTTGAGTCTTGCTTGACCTCACCACGCTGCTCTTTTGTAAGGTTCATCCCTTGCTTGATCATCCACGGAGGCAAAACTTTCATGGGAGTATTTGTATTCTCAGATTTGATTTTTGCTTCTTTACCATCAACACCAGAGAAATCAACTTCAACCTGCAAACAACAAAACATAAATCGTTAGCTAAATACCCAAACCTATTCTATATATCAGATTTGGGAATGAATGTTATAACAAAACATTGCTGCCCCCCCCCCCCGAGCAGCCGCCACAATAAATAAGAAACTACTATAAGAAAATAGAACAATAACAGCAACAATCCAGTGGTACAACTTGTGAAGGCAACTACATAGAAAAGGCACAACTAGAAAAGCTAAAAATATAGTATATGTAACACCAAAATAAATTGCTTAGCTTGACTACCAGAAAAAAGAAATGCACAGATCAGTATAATAGTAAGAAAACAAATATAAAATGTATTTCAAGTAAAGAAGAAAGAAACATAGTAACACCTTTGTCTCTCCAAGAAATGGCATAGGCGTTCCGCCATAACCCTGTGAGGATTTAGAGGGATCATTGCTATTAGAATCACCATTTGCTGAACGTGCTGCAGCATTTGCTCGAACTTCCCATGCTTGAAGAGTTCCAAATTCCGGAACGGTCAAGTCTTTTACTCTGTTGAGTTGATCCATTAATGGCTTGAGCTGTACCTGCATCAATTAACCAACCAAATCTTTAGCTGTAAATATGTTTCACGTCTACCCATAGTTGAGTATATTATTATTTTTTAAAGTTAGTGGCAATGTTCTAAAAGGTGCTAGGAGGGAGGCGGGCGGCCAGGGGGGCCTAGTGCCTGGGGGGCCTAGGTAGGCGGGGCCTAGGCGGGATTTTTTATTTTAAGACAATTTTAATATTTTATCTTACATTATTCTAACAAAACAATAATATAAAGCAAAATAATCTATAATAAAAATAATAATTAAATTATAGAATTAGTAGTAATTGCACTTAAGTAGTAAGATATATATCCATTGCTTGAAATAATTAAATTATAGAATTAGTGTTACTAGTAAGTAGTAACTAGTAACTAGTAAGAAGTATCTTGGTATCTTCATATATATAATTATATACATACTTCTTCTCTCCCAAAATTTAAATAAATGTTATTTTTAAAAATTAGTGTGAAGTTTATTGAATGAGACATTTGATATTATTAATTATGAAATTATTTTAATTTGTGTAATTTTTAAAATTGAGAACTTATAGAAAATGACAAATACCATATACTAAGTATGACTAACATATCTTTGAAGTATTAGTTTTATTCATAAACAAAATTGATATTAAATAATAAAATTTAAAATTTTAAGAATTCAATTCAATATTAAAACTTAAGAAACTAAACATAAATTTAAGAATTATATTGAATTAAACTAAATATTACAAATGTATCATCATTTATAGAATTTCAAGTTGGTACAAGTTCAAAAAATTACAACTATAATAAAATTATCCATTTTGACTTGATCTTGTTCACTTCTTGTTGTGATTTGATATGCTACAACTTGCATTAAGAATATGATAAATCATTAGAAAAATAAATATATTAAGATTTGGTTTTTGTAGTAATTTAAAAAAAAAAAACCACCAAGGCACCGCCTAACCCACTTTTTTCACCGATTTGGCCTTAGGCGCGGCGCCAGGCCCCCGCCTAGCGCCGCCTAGGCCGATTTTTAGAACAGAGGTTAGTGGACCCCACTTTTGAGGATAAACTAATCTTTACAAGACATTTTGATATAAACTTACGTAATTTAAGACATCCTTTGGACAAAAAAATTTATTGTACATTTAGACAGCCATAAAACAGAGGTTGTAGTACACTGTTTTTAGGAATCAAAATATCAAACCCTACAAAATATTAGCATGCAGCAATCTAAAGTCGTAACATGTACCAATGGAGTTCTTAGGGACATTCTGTTGCTCAGGAAAATGAACAAAGTGAATATCTTGATTTGAATTATACCTAGGCTATAATTGCGACCGAATATAATAAATCCTGATATGCAAAAATAAAATTTTGAAATAAAATAGAAATGCAGATAATTTCATGCAAAGAGTCTGTAGAAATATCAACAGTTGAATAAAAGCCATACCAGTAATTAATTAAAATGCATAAAAGAACAAACCTCCAAGTTTTGAAGCATATCCCTCAGTTTTTCACGACGCCTTCTCCTTGCGTTGTCATCTCCATCTCCCATTTCTTGACCTGCTAACTTATCACTCTCTGCCACTAGTTCCCCATTGCAACTTTCACAATGAAAATACTCATCCTCTGGAGAAACCAGACGCAATGCATCCAAAGCAGTATATCTGAACATAAAATAAGGAAGAAATACTTTAGTGCCATCAAAATACCTATTTATATGAATAACATGTATAACTACAAACATCACCAGAGATGATACCAACCTTCTCCCGCAGCTTGGGCATATATACTCCTGAACAGTGTTCTTGTTATCGAGTTCATCTTTTAGCTTTTTCTTCATGCGGTGCATTCTGTACCTCACAACATCATGTATCTGCAAAAAGTAGCTTGCTTTATCTATAATTTTATAGAAAATTATTTAATCAAATATCTGTAAAATCAAAAATTGAGATGAAATGGGAAGCACGGCTAGAGTTCCTTCCACCTGTACTAATAAGCAAGAAATGAACACTAAAGCAAACATGACATGGCAGAGTCATGGACACAAAATTTCTATATACAAAAAAATAATAATAAAAAAATAGGCTACTGATATTGGGATATATAATATATTACATAAAGTTGTCAATATATATTAATAATATGAACATAGTTATGATGAAAACTCTCCTCCTATACAAATTCCTCTGGTGAAGTCTTTTCTTTGTCTTACTTTTGTTGATGTAACATTCTTTTATATTTCTTTTAAAATAAAACGTCATATCTTAGCAATCCCAAATATGTTAAGGCACGTTTAAAAGTGTCCAACAAATGGCATAGATGAAATTTAAGTATCAAATAAATGATATGTTGAGGGAGTGCGGGACATGTATTCAAGAGTATATGTCAAGTACCAATGAAGAGTGTTTGAGCAAAAAGAAATTACCAATATATGGTAAATGTCTATTGCAAATATTTGTTGTTTAAGGGAATCTGCCAGTTTTAGGCTCTCTACATCCCATGCTATCAATATGGAGACACCCATCAGCTAATTATATACAAAGTCCTCATTGTGCTTATCAAAATATAAAAGTTCTCAACATTAAGAACTTACCAACAAAATGAAGGTGGGAGAGAGTATCAGAAAGTATCTAAATCCAGAATGTACAGTATCCGTAAACAACCAAAATTAGAAAACCTAATATTGTTTGGCTGAAATAAAGAGCCGCCACGGGGACATTATTATAGAACCAAAAAATATCATTAGTCACATAGTCAAAATGTTAAAATGACAAACAATGAATGGATGATAAAGTAAATATCATGGATCAACAAAAGAACCTGTGCATAATCTAGGCAACAGTAAGAGTGAGTGTGCAGCTTAATCTTTTCCTCTCCCTCTCTTCCTGTCTGTTGACCATCAGCAGTGGCAGCAACCGCAGCACTGTAAATTTTCGCACCTTTTGCCGTCTGTAACAATATCAACAATAAGCAATGATGCAACTTAAAGGAACAGAAATATTCCGCAATCACTCCAACTTAACAATAAATACCTAGTGCTAGAAAATATATAGATACATTTTGAACTATCATTTACTTGATAGAAGTCACTAAGTGATGCTGAATTGAATACATGTTGAGAAACTATAATGCATGAGCTTCATATAAAAGATTATAACTCCGAAGTGGCAGGATAACACATGGATCTCATCAAATTTAATTATAGAAATCCATCA
Organism: Panax quinquefolius; assembly: GCA_020205615.1. Taxonomy (NCBI): domain Eukaryota; kingdom Viridiplantae; phylum Streptophyta; class Magnoliopsida; order Apiales; family Araliaceae; genus Panax; species Panax quinquefolius. The sequence continues at coordinate 146,208,555 of CM035169.1, read as the reverse complement.
TTTAGAAAAGATCTTATGGCACAGTTTCTATTTACCCAACGGACCGAATAAAGATAAGTAAATAAGTGATGCGAAGGAACTGCTTTTTCTTATTTATAATCATTAAGTAACAGGGAATGAGATGCTTCTCGTACGAAGAGTTAGACTAAACAAGAAAAATTGACCTCTTTCCTGTGATCCCGAGTGATTAGCTTTTCTTCTTCAAAAAAACGCAAAGTTCGACGAAGTTGCTTTGAGTGCAGCTTTAAGTCCTTTGCCAAATCTTCTTCTCTTACCCACTGACGCCTGAAATAGAAAACAGAATACATATTTCTTTACAGTTGACCGTCTTAGTTTAATAACAGTTAACAAACTGTAGTTAAAATGAGTTGTCAGTTATACATAGTTAACCGTTCATGTCTTGGTCAAATGTTTCAATTAGTTATAGTTAAAGCAGTATAAATATGACTGAATCATCTGTAACCGGGGGAGGATCTACTATATGGCAATGTTCTAAAAGGCGCTAGGCGGGAGTCGGGCGGCCGAGGGGGGCTTAGGCGGGATTTTTTATTTTAAGCCAATTTTAATATTTTATCTTATATTTATCCAAACAAAACAATAATATAAAGCAAAACAATCTATAATAAAGATAATAAAGACCTTTGCTTAAAGTTAAAACACATATCCATATTGCTAATGTCAAAGTTCAAACACAAACATGCAATTGTTCAAAGTTCAAACATATTTTTAACGTATTAATTTTATTCATAAACAAGATTGCTATTAAATAATAAAATTTAAAAATTTAATTCAATATTAAAACTTAAGAAACTAAACATAAATTTAAGAATTTTAATAAATTAAACTAAATATTACAAATGTATCATCATTTATATAATTTGAAGTTGGTACAAGTTCAAAAATTACAACTATAATAAAATTATCCATTTTGACTTGATATTATTTACTTCTTGTTGTGATTTGATATATTACAACCGAATATGATAAATCATTAGAAAAATAAATATATCACTATCTGGTTTGGATAGTTATTAAAATTTTAAAAAAAACTCTCCGCCTAGGCCCCGCCTAATTTCATAGAGGAATTTTTTTGTTACCTTGGGCCTAGGTGAGGCGCCAGGGGGGCGCCAAGGAGGGCCTAGCGCCTAGGCGGGGCCTAGGCGGACCTAGGCTGGAATTTTTAGAACACTACTATATAGACAGTGTAGACAGTGTAGACATTTTTTAGGTTGGCTAATATATACATATATATGTATTGATTTAGATAAAAGTTTTTTTATTAGATTACATAAGATAAAAGAGGAACTTTTCATTATGTTTTTGAATTTTGGATACAAAAGAAAAAAATAGAAAATTTAAATTAGGATGGAGAAAAAATAAAAAAAAACTTACAAGTCTTCTTTTGTGTTTTTTATGTTTGTACATGGAAAACATTTAATTTTAAATATAGATTACAACTTTATCCTTATATTAAATGTTCTTATGTTTGTATATAAAGAGTAACGTAGACACTACAAAAGATTTCCTGGTCTTTTTCTTTTTCGTCTAAACCTGTTCAGCTTTTAATGGAAAATTTTAGTAAGAAAAGTGGTCAATTTTTTGGTCTATTTCTTTTCTTTTTCGTTCCTTAAAAACTCACAAACAAGAAAAATAGATAGAAAATTTAATTTTTTCACTCATTTCTTTTATTTTCTTTCTATTTTAAAACTTAAAAACACTATGAAAAAGTATAGTTTACTATCGTTTCTAGCATATAACCTCCATTACTAAATCCTTAGTTAATAGTAATGCTACATTTGTGTATATAAAATTATTTCCAAGTCTTCATTTAAAAATGTATTTCAAATTTTGGAACGGACGGAGTATTGTATATATTTTAATTTTATTACTAATTAACTCTATTTTTTTTGTAATTAAAATTTTATAAATTTTTTTGCCCAAGTCCAATTCTGGATCCGCTACTGTCTGTAACAGGGATATATTTATATAATTGATAATGAAAACTGTTCTTGAAGAGCTTATTCTTTCTGGATATTGGCTCATTCTTTTTCTCTTATAACAGATTAACATTTTATTCTTACCCTAAAACCCAATCAATCACAAGTAAATATTTCTACATTTCAATACAAAAACTAAACCTCCTAATCATTAAAGCCCCATAAACATAAAAAGATAACACATTTCACACAGTGATATAGCCAACATGCATATTAGAAATACTAATCCTATTTGCCATTCAAGTAGCCAGCTAATTCCATAATGTGCCCAATTCAGAAACCCTAGCATCAAATTCACATATGCCCATAAATTTACCGATAATTGTCTATACAATCATTCAAGTTCAAGGCATAGATGTATAGAAACTCCAATACCTGGTGAGGGCATCAAGTACCACCACAGCAATCCCCCTATTATCACTCCTCCCGGTTTTGGGCTGATTATCACCTTTTGTAGTAATGTCATCATAAAAAGCTCTTGCAGCTAGCTTCACAAGCCTATCAAATAAGTCTCAATAATCAAAAAATAATAATAACGACAATCTAAACATGTATAAGAATTTATTTTGAAGAAATAACGATAGTTTACCGATTAAATGGATTAAATGATTCGCCCATCTTGTGCTCTTTCCCCTCTAGGCTTTGAATTCTATGTATGTAAAACCTAATTGAAATCGATATCGGGTACAAAACAAGACCTCCTTTAACGCATAAATTAGCCGATATATGTATGAATCTTGTCAGAATTTAGGTATCAAACGAATTGAACTGTTGGGAGATTTACGAAACGGATTGGGCATGAAAAACCAATCCCATCAACGGGAAGATTCAAGTAATCGAAGCTTCATCTGTTCTTGGGTAAGATATTCACAATTTTCAACTGGTGAAGTGTGCTGATTACTACAATTAAAAATAGGGGACTGTGTGAGTTTTGAAAGAAAATTATGGATAAGTAATATGATAGATGGAACAAAATAGAAAGAAAAAAAGTTCGTGCAACAAAAATAGTCTTGGATACGAAATGGCAGAATTTGTGAATTAACATAAATATAAAGAGACTTGGGACAAAAAAAAAAAAAACACTTACTTTATAATTTTTTTCAGAGCTTTTTTATATTTCATAAAAAAAATATAACCATGTAAATGAATAATATCTATGAATATAAAATAGATTTTTTTAATCAAAATATCTCTCCTTCTATTTGTCATTACTCATCACTAGGGGTGCACAATAGGTCGGTATCGACCTACCAGACCTTGAGCAAATCAGGTCAAGCCGTTGACTTTGATCTATCAGGGGCCCATGTCAGGTCTTGGCCTCTAAAATTTCGTTTGGTTAGGCTTGCAGGCAGACCAGGCCTAGGCTGGTCTGATTCGCCCTTTTTTTAAAATGCTAAATATTAAAAATAAAAATTATAAAATATAAACTAATAAATTTTGTAAAAATAAATTTTTTAATGATGAACTAGAGTATTTACAATAAATTAATTTATTATTAATGTTTGACATTAAAAATTAGTTTATTGATATATTAACTATTGTTAATACTTAAACGTAGCAAAAAATATTAACTAAATTTTAATGTTAAATATTAGTATTTAGAAGAAACTCACTTATTATTAATATTTAATCAACTAACTTTTAATGTTAAATACTAAATAAACCAACTAGTATATTAATTAAAAGTATTATGAATAATTAAAACTTTAAACTTTATTGATGTATTAATTAAAACTAAAGTATTACACTTTACAAATTAAAACTAATGGTTTGGGTTGTTTATTTTTTTTTTTTTCTCTTAATTGGATTGG